>JAQPPZ010001152.1:1915000-2460237 GCA_028583015.1 Wollemia nobilis | reverse complement strand
TGTATATATATATATATATATATATATATATATATATATATATATATATATTTATATATATATTTATTTATATATATTTATTTATATATATATATATATAAGTTAATTTTTAAATAAGTCAATTTCCAAAGCAAAACACACATATTCTTTTCTTTTTAAACTCTACATACTACTACTTATATATTTTTTTCCAAATTATTTTATTAATTTTAAACCATGATTCCTATGCATTAAGCATTTTCATTATCCACCAATAATTTAAACCATGGCTCCCATGCATTAAGCACTTTCATTGCCATACAAATAGTTCAATTCACAGTTTAAAAAACATTAAACACCCCTACGAATGCAACTACATGATATGCATTCTACATAGACCGTTGGCGAATGCATTGCCTATAGGGTTCTTTACCCCTATGAACTGGCAATTACACCACCGCTCATCATCTCCCTTGACTTACCTTACACCAGAATAATCCTTTTTGCCTGTTGACGAGACCTCTTTCCTTTACATCACCCTACCAACAATATTTATCTATCTCCTGCAACCACAAATACATTAGTAGTATCTCATCCTTAGAAAAAAATTAGGCGTATAAGAAAATAGAGTTTTGGAGGGTTCTTACATCTTACTCTTATGGATTTTCATCTTGATGCATGTAATTGATATGGTTATGGTAAGCTAACACAAAGACATAAACCATGACAAATAATGGTAAGAAAAGATACCATAGAGATTATATAGTAAGAATATAATTATTTTATTACATATACAAAATGACAAGAATATACCATGGTATTATTTAGATTCACCCTAACTAGTGGAATTGACCCTCCTATTGACCATCCCCCTCCCTTGGATTCACCTAACAATATTATTCTATAATATCGCCTAGACAATCCCTCAAACACAACCTATATAATGTTGTACTCTTCCTCTATATTAGGGTTATGCATAAGGGGTCAGACTCGAAATGTACTTGTAAAAAATGGTTAATCCATTTCGAAACCCTAGCGAATATTGACCAACTTTATGTAGGAGGACATGACGAATTACCTTATTTTTAACCAAAAATTATAATTTTTTTTTTGTGAATTTGATAGTTTGATCAGACCGGATGCAAAATAGGGCCCGACCATAAATTGAGTGTAAAAAAGATCTCAAATGTGAATTGGGTGCAAAACAAGGTCTGAATGAACTTGGGTTATAACCTAGGAGAAAATTTTAGTTTAGAGGGTGCAAAACTAGGACTTCCCAGGAGGTCACCCATCCGAATACTACTCCACTCAAGCATGCTTAAATATGGAGTTTTTGATGGGTTGAAAAACATCAAGTCATCTTGTTTTTTTTTAATTTTTAGTTGTGGTTGTGAGGAGGTCTAAAAAAAGAGTTATTTTTTGTTGCTTACCTTGAGACCCTTGAAATTCCATTTTTCCCTCCTCATTTATCCTCCTCAATCAGGCCGCCTTCTACTCTTGTATCGTTCCCAGCCTTGTTTCTACACCCATCTACATCTAGACCAATTTATAAACCCGACCTACACCCAAGCCAAATTTTGCACCCATCCCGCATTTAGATCAATTTTTACACTAAGCCACATCCAAAATAATTTCTAGGTATTTGAAAAGTAAACAACATATAGTGTGTACTTAGGGTTTAAAATTGTTTGTGCATTTTCTCTTGAACCCTTGCTCAAAGATTTCAATTTGCAATCCTAGGTTAGAAATCATTCAAAAAAAAAATCATTAGGGTGAGATCTTATTTTCTTGCATTTTATACTCCTGCATTGTCCTTTATATTTCATAGTCTAATTCTAGAAATGCCAAACATAAGTGATTATCTTGAACTGAACACATCAAAACATTCCACCCCAAACTTGGAGAGAGTCCTAAAACCGTTCCTGGTGAACCCTTCCCCCCTTTTTTACACCGAGGTGTAGAGAACAACATACCCCCACAATCACCCTGGCTTCCTTTCGTATCCAGACGAGAATCGTATGTGATAGGGTAGGTTTACCCTCTACACTTTGTAAAGACCTTCAAGGAGAAATTCCTTACCAAACAATTCTATGTAAAGAAGTTTGAAGAGTTCTCAACTCTACAATAGGGTTCCATGCCAATTGAAGAATATTATCAAAAAATTGTTAAATTACTAAAATATGTCCCAAAATATGAGAATAACAAACAGTTGAAGGTGTAGAAGTTCATCTTAGGAGTAAATCCCAAGATACAAATAGTTATTAATTTCTTTAGCCCTAAAAATTTACAAAAGGCCTATGATTTAGCACAATAAGAGGAAACTAATTAGTAAACAAAAACAACTTTCTTTAATTACCAGAAATTAACCAAAAAAAGGAAGAGCTTAGAAAGAGGAAGAGTGTTGGTTTTATGAGATAGGATAGTATATGTGATTAATATGAATATAAAATGAAGTGGTAGAATCAAATTTGAAATTATTGAATAAGTACCCTATGCCAAATGAATTTAGGGATGTTTTTCTTGAAGACTTACCAAGTCTACCACCTTGATGTGTGTTTGATTTCTCTATTGAACTCTTCCTTGGGGATAAATATATTACAATGAAACCTTACCAAATGACTTTGGTTGAGTTACAAGAGCTCAAGATACAACTCCAAGACTTTCTATAGAAATTGTTGATTAAGCCAAGTGTATCACCATAGGGTGCTCCAGTATTATTCATGAACAAGGATGGTTCCTTAGGATTATGTATCAACTACTAGATTATTAGCAAGGTAACCATAAAAAATAGATACTCCTTACCAAGGATTGATGATCTATTCAATCAAATAAGGGGAGAAACCAAGAAAATAAGAGAATAAACTTCTACAATAACTTAGTAAATACTATTAATGAAATCTCATGAAAATAGTACAATGCAATATAATGGACGACTATGAACACTCCAAAATTTTATAATAAAGATCTGCATTATACCTACTCACTACTTTATAGTACCTTTATCTTTCTCACACACACCCCTATCTCATTCTTACTCTATGGATCAAGGTACATATATATAGGAACATAAGTTCATTGGGATTTACTCTACCTATTTCTATAACTCATATACATATGGACTACATGAAAATTTACATCATTACTCATTCTAACACTTATGCATTTATTACTTCTTCCTCAAGTAATTCCTAATCTAATAATGTACCCAAGGTGGTACATTGACATGTACCAAATATTGTATTATACTCTAACAGTTGTTACAAAAGTTGTTGCAATAGTAGTTGTTGTTGTTGTAGAAGTTGTTGATTTTGCAACACTTGTTATTGCTAAGGAATTTGAGACTATTGTAGTGCATGTTGTTGCTACAAAATTTGATGATGTTGCAATGTTTGTTTTTGCTACAAAATTTGAATATTTTGCAGCATTTGGTGTTGCTATGAAATTTGATGATTTTGCAGCATTTGGTGTTGTTACAAATTTTTTGATGAGACATTAAATTGTCTAGAAGGGAGGGGTGAGTAGCTGAGATCATTCCTACCATTTGGGAAATTATGACAACATTAGTATAAATTTGGTAGAGGACAACCATATCTTAACCCAAGAGAGGTTGAGATTGGTCTTGTAAGAATGAATGATTAGTAGTTGGTGAAGGAGGAGTTGTTTGATCATCAATAGTGAGAGATGGTTGGGGATTATTGGGTGCAAGATAGATGACATGTTGGTAAAAAGTAGATGGTATATTGTACGATCAAATATCATTTGGAAGAGAAGTATTCCTAGGATCATTTGTAAATTTGAGGTGAAATTGATGTTTCAACTTGTGATATGTTGCCTGTGTTTGGTACCTATGAATTAATAGATTGATCTAGTGGAGCAATAAAGGTAGTTTCCTCAAATTGTGGAGGTATATTGTTTAACTACGATGATGTAGCACGAGATGCTTCTACAGTGAGGTGAGCTTGCTTGCGCGCATAGAACCATGTTTGTATGTGGAAATTAAGTGGTTAGGGCACCCAAAAATAACAATTTTACTTTCTTGTGTACTCTATGCATGTTTTTGAGCTTGTTTGTGTCCTAAATTTTAGATTCATAGGGTGGTGTATGAATGTGATTCACACATTTCTATGAGAATTTGATTTGCACTTTATTATGCGAATGTTATTAAAATAAGCAACCTGAGTGTAAATTTATAGGAATAAACTATTAACAACTAGTAAGTGTGTTTTAAAGCTATTTTAGATTGTTTTGTAACAGGTTGGAGATCCAAAAACACTTAGATGCAAAAAAAGTTAAGGAAATACAATAAGCAAATATTTTTGGTATTTTTGTGTATTTTTGATGATGTTAACCATCCTAAAACAAAGAAAGTAAGTAGGAAATGGATGATAAATAGGTTTGTTGAAGCACATGTTCTTACAATACCAAAAGGGTATGCAAATGGTAACTATGCGACAACAAGTGAATGATAGCTAATGGAATGTGCAATGAAAGGTAACCAAAATGGGGTACTCTAAAATACCTCTTATGAAAAAGGTGATATTATCTAAGAATTTCTACCTACCTACCCAGGAATTCACTTCACCCTTAAACGAGCTTAGTCAAGAATGATAGTTACCAACTCACAAATTATGCAAATCCTTGTGAGTAGGGGGTCTAATCCTAACCTACCTTAAGGATATCTCAAGGGTAGGGAATGTTCTGGTAATGAAATACAAAAAATATCTTGTGGGGGCTATTGTGGTGTCTAGGAGGTGTGCCAGTGAAAGGAGATGAATTCCAATGTCACTCGTTTCAATTGGGGATTGGTGATGAAATCTAATATTACCAATGTGTATGAAATGTACAGATGTGTGGTAATGAATCAAAGTTTAAGAAGGCTAATGTATTGAAAGTAAACTAGGTTATGATAGCAACAAAAAATAAATGCTTGTAACTACTTTCAGAATGAAATTTGTGATTTTGTAAAGAAAAATTATGCTAAGTGCTTTTGAAATGAAAATCCATGCTAGAAATTTGAAAGAAATCTATGTCAAATGCTGGTGAAAGAGATAAAATATAATTAGATGCATTTAAAAAGAGATGAAATCTAACTAGATCTATTTGGAAAAAGATTATATCTAATTAGATGCTTTTGGAAAGAGATGAAATCTAATTAGATGATTTTGGAAAGTGATGAAATCTAACTAGATGCATTTGGAAAGGGATGAAATCTAATTAGATGATTTTGGAAAGAGATGAAATCTAATTAGATTATTTATGAAATCTAACTAAATACTTTTGGAAAGTGATGAAATCTAACTAGATGCATTTGGAAAGAGATGAAATCTAATTAGATGCTTTTGGAAAGTGATGAAATCTAATTAGATGCTTCAAGGGAAATATCTATGCTCAAAATAAAGACTAGAGACAAAATCACTTGATTTCAATGAAAATTTATGCTAAGGCTTGCTTGGGTGTAATCCTATCTACACTAGTCAAGATATGCCAATTATGGTTATGACTAGATGTTATGTAAGAGCTTTGTATATGAGAATAGATAAAAATATATCACAACTCTAAGAAAATAAGGAGATTTGAGGCCTCCTTTAGGCCTTATGTAAATGGATAAAATAAAATTATATGACCAAGATGAAACAAGCAAAAAGACTCGTATGTAAAGGAGAATCAATTTTTGGGAAGGTAACAATACCAAATTCAGAGGAGAATACCTATCACTAGATGTTGCATGAGGTTTTGTCTAGTTTGTGTGATGTATAATTTTGTATATTTTTGATATTTGTGCACTCGTGTATGAATCTAATACCACCTCAGGATTCGCACTCTACTATGTGAATATGATTTTTATGGGTTTTCTATATATATTTGATGTCTATGAATCAGGTTTTGGAGTTTCCCCTAGTTATTAGAAAGTTTGATACACAATAAGGGGTATAAATTTAGATTGGTTCTCAAAATTAGTTACAAAACCTCCAAATAATGGTCACAAGATAAATTTGAGCAATAGGAGAAGAGACCTAGTTACAATTGCAATCAAGAAAGGTACAAGGAATTATTTGACATTGTATATGCTATGTCGAGAGGTGGTATGGCCTACGAAGGCTGAAAAGGTATGTGAAATAGCAATCTCAATGGAATACAGGTATTTTTACCTGCTCGACTTACCTTATTGCTAATGTAGGTGTGGATAAATGGATACCTTTTTGCCAAGGATCAAATTTTGAGGTGATTTTTGGGATTCACACCCTAGTGTGTGAATATAATTATCTTGGGATTCACACCTTGCTATGCAAATCTGGCTTGTAGGCCAAAAATGGTGCATATTGGAAACTAACGTGTTTTCATGGTTTTAGTGTATTATTTTTCAAATACACTAAAACCATAAAATTGTATCTTTACATGAATACATGAACTCGTATATTATATTAAATTCATGTAAGACTTAGTGCATACATGCTCAAGCTAGACGATCAACCATTAATTATGGAGCATCGACTAGGGTCTTACCAATACCCTGGTAACCACCCGAAGACTTATGCAGATTAACCAACATGATGTCCTATACCATCATGTTGTCGGTTTCACCTAGTCTATTAAAAGTCACCACTCATCACTAGCAGGGTTAGCCTAGAAGAGATGTCCATACAACTCTTCATTACCTCCCGTTCTGACTTTTTTTCATTAGAAGTAGAGTTAGAGCCCTGTTCCATGATGTTTGCCTACCCGCAACATCATCATTATTTGTTCCATCAGATTGTCTACCCACAATCCTAAATTTCAATCAAGGTTATCCTGCCCATAACCTTAGGTTGCATTTTAATATTGTCTAATCCCGCAATCTTAATAATGATAATTATATATATTTTTTGTAAACTTAGCTATGGTTTGAAGGGTCTATCATTTTTTTTGACTAATATAAGGTTAATAAAACACCATTTTTGAATGATTTCGAGGTTTAGAAAAGTAACTCAAGTTATCAAGTTTCCACCTTTCCGTATTACAAGTTTACCACTAAAATTAAATAGAAATCACTAAACAAAAGGGACCATTGTAATAATTTTAAAATATCTATGCTTTTGCCATACTATATATATTAAAAATATATATATTACAAATAGAAACTATCTCCTAGTTAAGTAAAAGAATAAATTACATAAACATAGATATGAAAATTCTGCTTTAATTAGAATAAGTACTGGGATCAAGACTTCACAATGTTTAGGCTTAAAGAAACATAATTCTTTCTGATATAATAAGAAGATAAATACCATCCACATTTCAGATAACATTGTACAATGAATACTCTAAAATAAATATGGCTTATAATTTCTTACAAATTTCTTAGCCCATTGACCCTTCAGTATTGTATGACAATGACATAAGCTACATTTTCCCTAACCTCTTTATTGGTTTAAAGTGAATATTATTTAATCTTGACTATCTTATAATTCATTTCTACTCTTCAAGACTTCAGGGATTACGTAACCGAGTGTATACAATAAACTTAATAAAATTTGTAATCTGTAAAAGCTATACTCAGCGTTAATATATAAAGTCTCAAGTTGACCTTAAAAGCAATAAATATTCATTGATTACCACAGATTATAAACAATCAATAGCTCTTCTAAAAATAAAGAATCAAAATGCATTCTTTTCAATCAAAGAAAGTAGCAGCATTTCCTTTTAAAATTACAATTTACAAAATTTAAATCTAGTAGTCAGTCTTCGACCAATTCATATTTTCCCAAAGTTATGTTTCAGCAGTTAGTGAAAGGCTTACAAATTTGCTCTACGTATAACCAAGGAATTATATATTCCTTTACTATGACATGATACAGTTTGGCTATACCTTCTCTCTAATGACTCAGGATTCATTACTCCTGAGTGGAGTTACTATGTATACACAACCTAACATTTCATTTATATGTGCAATTTAGAACCTGAACGCTGTCAATATCACCAAGAAAACAATATTCATTGTATTTTGCCATGCTCAGCAGTAGTCCTTCCCATTAATCCGATTAATCGATATTTTCCAAGGGTTAGAGCGATCGTCTACGATGAAATGCAGCTAATCCCTAGAATGCATAAATCATTTCCTCAATTAAATCAACATGCAGAACTCCAAACATTTTCTAACATAAACACAATATCAAGCATATCTTGACACAGTATACCACACAAAACTCGATGTTGATTCACTTCCAACCAGACTCTCGATAAACATTGGTGTTTAATATTATCATAGCATGCAACAGTAATAATTTCCTCATTTAAATCAACATGCAGATCCTCATTTAAATCAACATACAGAACTATAAACAATTTCTAACATAAACACAATATCAAGCATATCTTGACACGTTATACCACACCAAACTCGGTCTTGGTTCACTTCCAACTAGACTCTCGATAAACATTGGTGTTTAATATTATCATAGCATGCAACAATAATCAATTCAAAGAAGAGTCTAGGTTCATAGCCAACCATTCACACAATACTTGGAAAACGCTTGCAGTATAAGCATGTTCAATTCACACATCCCATTGCCTCAACTAAGACATGTAATATGAACATATCCAATTAACACAACGTATCACTTCAACGAACACATGTATTAAAGCATATCCAGTTCACTCCATTTAACACTTCAATGAATGCATGTATTAAAATCATATCCAATTCACACAAGGTATTTTTTTTAAATTTCTATAATACGTTTGTTTTTCTGGGAAAACACAAAGAGCACCATCATATTTTTTTTTAAAGAAAAACCATACAAACATATTTGTAATAACTATTGGATTTTTCCTTGAGATTTTAAAATCAGAATGGCTTACTGGTTTTTACATGCAACCAACTCTTGATCTTCCTCTACCACTTTTTGTTCTTTCCTCCACTAACGCCTAGCTCAACCGCTCTATTTCTCCACCTTCAATGCTGTATTTTCTCTTTTTTGAAAGGACACCATGCATACCGATATGCATTCTCCTTCTCACCCGAGTCCACCATCTAGAGATGGTTTTTTCCCCGCTTCTCTTCGCATGCAAATCCCGTGTTAGTTTTAAAGTTTGCTCATCTTAACCAAGCACCAAGTGGTATCCACTTCTCCACTTCAACAACCTCCATAAAAAGTAATGCTGACAATTCCCTAATTTGCGTCTTCAAAAAGTGCCTCAATAACACCTCTATAGTCTATGTATTAGTTTGCTATATAATTTTAATATGACACTTATTTAATTTTCTTTATTTACCTTGCCTCCAAGGTATTATTTGCTTCTACAATTATATATATATATATATATATATATATATATATATATATATATATATATATATATATATATATATATATTTTATGCAATTAGTATAGTTGTATATAAATATATGTATATATATAAATAAATAAATATATATATATATATATATAAATATATATATATATATATATATATATATATATATATGTTAATTTTTAAATAAGTCAATTTCGAAAGCAAAACACACATATTCTTTTCTTTTTAAACTCTTCTTACTACTACTTATATATTATTTTTTTAGATTATTTTATAAATTTTAAACCATGCAATAGCCTTTTCCATTAATCCGATTAATCGGTGTTTTCCATGGGTTAGAGCGATTGTCTACGATGAAATGCAGCTAATACCTAGAATGCATACATCATTTCCTCATTTAAATCATCATGCAGAACTCTAAATGTTTTCTAACATAAACACAATATCAAGCATATCTTGACACAATATACCACACCAAACTTGGTCTTGGTTCACTTCCAACCAGAATCTCGGTAAACATTGGTGTCTACTATTATCATAGCATGCAACAATAATAATTTACTCATTTAAATCAACATGCAAATCCTCATTTAAATCAACATACAAAACTATACACATTTTCTAACATAAACACAATATCAAGCATATCTTGACACATTATACCACACCAAACTCGATCTTGGTTCACTTCCAACAAGACTCTCGGTAAACATTGGTGTTTAATATTATCATAGCATGCAATGGTAATAAATTCAAAGAAGATTCTAGGTTCACAGCCAACCATTCACACAATACTTGGAAAACGCTTGCAGTATAAGCATGTTCAATTCACACATCCCATTGCCTCAACTAAGACATGCAATATGAACATCTCCAGTTCACACAACGTATCGCTTCAATGAATACACGTATTAAAGCATATCCAGTTCACTCCATTTAACACTTCAATGAATGCATGTATTAAAATCATATCCAATTCACACAAGGTATTGTTTTTAATTTCTATAATATGTTTGTTGTTATGGGAAAACACAAAGAGCACCATCATATTTTTTTTTAAAGAAAAACCATACAAACATATTTGTAATAACTATTGGTTTTTTCCCTAAGATTTTAAAATTAGAATGGCTTACTGGTTTTTACATGAAACCAACTCTTGATCTTCCTCTGCCACTTTTTGTTCTTTCCTCCACTAACGCCTAGCTCAACCGCTCTGTTTCTCCACCTTCAATGCTGTATTTTCTCTTCGTAGAAAGGACACCATGCATACCAATATGCATCCTCCTTCTCACTCGAGTCCACCATGTAGAGATGGTATTTTCCCCGCTTCTCTTCGCATGCAAATCACATGTTTGTTTTAAATTTTGCTCATATTAACCAAGCGCCAAGTGGTATCCACTTCTCCACTTCAACAACCTCCATAAAAAATAATGTTGACAATTCCCTAATTTGCGTCTTCAAAAAGTGCCTAAATAAAACCTCTATAGTCTATGTATTAGTTTTCTATATAATTTTAATATGACACTTATTTAATTTTCTTTATTTACCTTGCCTCCAAGGTATTATTTGCTTCTACAATTATATATATTAATATTTATGCAATTAGTATAGTTGTATATAAATGTATGATATATATAAATAAATATATATATATATAAATAAATTTATATATATATATATAATATATATAAATATATATATATATATATATAAGTTAATTTTTAAATAAGTCAATTTCCAAAGCAAAACACACATATTCTTTTCTTTTTAAACTCTGCATACTACTACTTATATATATTTTTTTTAGATTATTTTATTAATTTTAAACCATGATTCCTATGCATTAAGCATTTTCATTATCCACCAATAATTTAAACCATGGCTCCCATGCATTAAGCACTTTCATTGCCATACAAACAGTTCAATTCACAGTTTAAAAAACATTAAACACCCCTACGAATGTAACTACATGATATGCATTCTACATAGACCGTTGGCGAATGCATTGCCTATAGGGTTCTTTACCCCTATGAAATGGCAATTACACCACCGCTCATCATCTCCCTTGACTTACCTTACACCAGAATAATCATTTTTGCCTATTGACAAGACCTCTTTCCTTTGCATCACCCAACCAACAATATTTACCTGTCTCCTGAAACCACAAACACATTAGTAGTATCTCATCCTCGCAAAAAAATTAGGCGTATAAGAAAATAGAGTTTTGGAGGGCTCTTACATCTTACTCTTATGGATTTTCATCTTGATGCATGTAATTGATATGGTTATGGTAAGCTAACACAAAGACATAAACCATGACAAATAATGGTAAGAAATGATACCATAGAGATTATATATTAAGAATATAATTATTTTATTACATATACAAAATGACAAGCATATACAATGGTATTCTTTAGATTCACCCTAACAAGTGGAATTGACCCTCCTATTGGCCATCCCCCTCCCTTGGATTCACCTAACAATATTATTTCATACTACCGCCTAGACAATCCCTCAAACACAACCTATATAATGTTGTACTCTTCCTCTATCTTAGGGTTATGCATAAGGGGTCAGACCCAAAATGTACTTGTAAAAAATGGTGAATCCATTTCAAAACCCTAGCGAATCTTGACCAACTTTATGTAGGAGGACATGACGAATTACCTTATTTTAAACAAAAAATTATAAAAAAATTGGTGAATTTGATAGTTTGATCAAACCGGATACAAAATAGGGCTTGACCATAAATTGGGTGTAAAAAATATCTCAAATGCGAATTGGGTGCAAAACAAGGTCTAAATGAACTTGGGTTATAACCTAGGAGAAAATATCAGTTTAGAGGATGAAAAGCTAGGACTTCCTAGGAGGTCATCCATCTGAGTACTACTCCAATAAATCGTGCTTAACTATGGAGTTTTTGATGGGTTGAAAAACATCAAGTCATATTGTTTTTTTTAATTTTTAGCTATGGTTGTGAGGAGGTCTAAAAAAAAGAGTTATTTTTTGTTGCTTACCTTGAGACCCTTGAAATTCCATTTTTCACTCCTCATTTTTCCTCCTCAATCAGACTGCTTTCTACTCTTGTATCGTCCCCAGCCTTGTTTCTACACCCATCTACATCTAGACCAATTTCTACACCCGACCTACACCCAAGCCAACTTCTGCACCCGTCCCGCATTCAGATCAATTTTTACACTAACCTGCATCCAAAACAATTTCTAGGCATTTGAAAAGTAAACAACATATAGTGTGTATTTGTGGTTTAAAATTTTTTGTGCATTTTCTCTTGAACCCTTGCTCAAAGATTTCAATTTGCAATCCTAGGTTAGAAATAATTCAAACAAAGAATCATTAGGGTGAGATCTTATTTTCTTGCATTTTATATTCCTGCATTGTCCTTTATATTTCATAGTCTAATTCTAGAAAGGCCAAACATTAGTGATTATCTTGAACTGAACACATCAAAATATCCACCCCGAACTTGGAGCGAGTCCTAAAACCATTCCTGGTGAACCCTTCCCCCTTTTTTACATCAACATGTAGAGAACAACATACCCCCACAATCACCTTGGATTCCTTCCAGATCCAGATGAGAATCATATGCGGTAGGGTAGGTTTTCCCTCTATACTTTGTAAAGACCTTCAAGGATAAATTCCCGACCAAACAATTCCATGTAAAGAAGTTTGAAGAGTTCTCAACTCTACAACAAGGTTCCATGCCAATTGAAGAATATTATCAAAAAATTGTTAAATTACTAAAATATGTCCCAAAATATGAGAATAACAAACAGTTGAAGGTGTAGAAGTTCATCGTAAGAGTAAATCCCAAGATACAAATAGTGATTAATTTGATTATCCCTAAAAATTTACAAAAGGCCTATGATTTAGCACAATAAGAGGAAACTAATTAGTAAACAAAAACAAATTTATTTAATTATAAAAAATTAACCAAAAAAAGGAAGAGCTTAGAAAGAGGAAGAGTGTTGGTTTTATGAGATAGGATTGTATATGTGATTAATATGAATAAAAATGAAGTGGTAGAATCAAATTTGAAATTAATGAGTAAGTACCTTATGCTAAATGAATTTAGGGATGTTTTTTCTTGAAGACTTACCAAGTCTCCCACCTTGATGTGTGTTTGATTTCTCTATTAAAATATTGCTTTGGGCTAAATATATTACAATGACACCTTACCAAATGACTTTGGTTGAGTTACAAGAGCTCAAGATACAACTCCAAGACTTTCTAGAGAAAAGGTTGATTAAGCCAAGTGTATCACCATAGGGTGCTCCAGTATTATTCATGAACAAGGATGGTTCCTTAGGATTATGTATCAACTACTAGATGCTTAGCAAGGTAACCATAAAAAATAGACACTCCTTACCAAGGATTGATGATCTATTCGATCAACTAAGGGGAGACACCAAGAAAATAAGAGAATAAACTTCTACAATAACTTAGTAAATAATATTAATGAAATCTCATGAAAATAGTACAATGCAATATAATGGAGGACTATGAACACTCCAAAATTTTATAATGAAGATCTGCATTGTACCTACTCACTACTTTATAGTACCTTTGTCTCTCTCACACACACCCCTATCTCATTCTTACTCTATGGATCAAGGTACATATATATGGGAATATAAGTTCATTGGGATTTACTCTACCTATTTCAATAACTCATATACATGTGGACTACATGCAAATTTACATCATTACACATTATAACACTCATGCATTTATTAATTATTCCTCAATTAATTCCTAATATAATAATGTATCCAAGGTGGTAGATTGAAATATACCAAATATTGTATTATACTCTAACAATTGTTACAAAAGTTGTTGCAATAGTAGTTGTTGTTGTTGTAGAAGTTGTTGATTTTACAACACTTGTTATTGCTAAGGAATTTGAGACTATTGTAGTGCATGTTGTTGTTATAAAATTTAATGATATTACGATATTTGTTGTTGCTACAAAATTTGATGATGTTGCAACATTTGTTGTTTCTATGAAACTTGATGATTTTACAGCATTTGGTGTTGCTACAAAATTTGTGATGAGGACATTATATTGTCTAGAAGGGAGGGGCGAGTAGATTAGATCATTCCTACCATTTGGGCAATTATGACAACATTAGTATCAATTTGGTAGATAACAACCGTATCTTCACCCAAGAGATGTTGAGATTGGTCTTGTAAGAATGAATGATTAGTAGTTGGTGAAGGAGGAGTTGTTTGATCATCAATAGTGAGAGATGGTTGGGGATTATTGCATGCAACATAGATGACCAGCGTTCGTATGCCGGTGCTAGACAGGGACCTTTTGCTTAAGGTTTGACTAGAGTCTGCCATCTCATGGCCTGTAGACTAGATATTCATATCCTTACGCCGACTGACGGTAATGTTGCCCATAACCATTTGCCGCTGCAAATGCCTTAGCTCTCTAGCCATGCAATAAGTTGGTGTTTCCCCAATCGAGTAGGATAATGAATATCACCACCACTAGTTGACTGACCACCTAGAACGACATCCCATACCGTCGTTCGTTACACTCGACGGCTTGGACCCCTTGTCCTTGATTAGGGGAGTATAGTGGTTCAGTTACACGTAAGCCACCTCGTGACCTAACGTGAGTGGCTAGAGTAAGTCCTACTCGACATACTCATTACAAGATTTTTACTCCATGACTTTAACTGGTTTGGTTTTCTTTTCTTTAGACAAGAAATTCTGGGTTTAATGGATAAAAGGGTGTTCCTCGGTACTAGAGTATATAGTATCACCCTCAAATTTTAAATTACCTGTGTATGTTTTAAAATATTTTATTATACCTCTATATAATTTAATTCAATGTTTTACTTTACTAAGAACTTATCCGAATTATAGCGAATCTTCCTCTCAGATCTACATCTTATCAATTCATTTTGATATCCTAAAGTTTTTTTTTCAACTTAAATAAAATCAAAGAAAATCTATCGATTAAGATAAGAAACAATAACTATTGCAAGAGGTTACCTATTTAACTAAAAAGACCCCTTTTTCAACGAACTTAATTTCTTTTTTTAGAATAAATAATAAAGAAAGGATGTATATGATATAAAATAAAGAGATTTTATCCACTTAAACAACAGTTGAGTTTCTAAACAATAATTAAACTACCTATTTCAAAGTCCACATTGGAGTATTATTGTTGATACGACAGCCAGGCTTTCCTCATCTGAGTTCAATCACTATATATAAAACAAAGTACTTCAACGTTTTCTAATAAAATGTATGGTATTTTTACTAACCAGAATTAATGTACATGGAACCAAGGCATCACTAGGTATTCCATAGCAAGCAGAAATGACACAAGCACCATTTAGAAAATTTCTTCTACTCTTACCCTTACTACGTAGATGTTGTAACTAACGTTTTATTTTCTAGAAAAGACATAACAAAATTATCACAAAATTCATTTTCTTTCTAAATAAAATATTAAATGACGTTCCTTTTTCCAAGAAAAATGTAGCAGAATTAACATAGAATTCCTTTCTTTCTAAAAACATAGTCTAAAACTGTCCATACAATATTTTACAGTCCAGACCCTATACAATATTTTATATATAAAAATAAAATGCAGTCAGAGTGAGCAATAATTAGTACAAACGTCGTCCGCCCATGCTTTTATCGGAACACGCCTCCAACAAACCATCTTGGAAGGAACACAACATGTTTCGGAGATTGTTTTCGCAGTCTCTTGGATGACACTCCCCATAAGACCACAACAAGAAAGAGAGCAAAATCATGGATCATCTTGGCCCATTCCTATATGACGTGCTCAAGCAGTCATTCAATAATCATCATGCAGACACACAATATGCATGTTCTAATCCAACATTCTCTTTGCACAAAACAAACTTATGCCCAAGCATCAAAGTTTTCCCAACGTCTTCAGATAAGCTTACGAAAAGGAAAGAATATCACAAAACCAAGGTGCCATCTAGCCAAAATAAAGAACGTGCAACCATTTAATGGTATATGAAAACCAAGTAAACACTTTTTTTTATCAATTTCATTCATGGAAACGTATTCGAGTAAACACTTTTCTTAACAATTTCATTCCACTATTCATTCCTTAAACAGGCCACAATCCATTGCAATTGCAAACTGTAGCACACACGAAATCACCCATATATTGCAAGGCTTTAATAAATACAACCTTTAAACAAATTATATTTTTATTTATTATGATATTATCAATACAAGATTTTAGCTAGCCACCAATGTACATAGAATTATCACAAACAGTAGTATTCTAAAGTTTAACAGTTATTAGTTCAGTGCTAGCCTTGTTTATGGTTTATAATTACGATGTTATCAATACAGTATTTCACCAGCCACCAACATACATAGAATTATCACAAACAACACCATTCTAAAGCTTAACAATTATAATGCAGTGCTAACTTGTTTATAGATTTCTTGTGTTTTTAAACTTGAAAAACACTTCAAAACCTGACCTTTTCTTATTCGGTATTGGTAAATATTTCGTCCTTCCTGTCAGCTATAGACCAACCCAAGCGTGTCTGCCACTTCCAAAGGTTTTCCCCCCTTTCAAGAATCAACCTCACATTCGTTAAAAAGAATGAAGCGCATGGTAAGATATTGACACCTTCGTATAGTCCGCCAGGTATTGCAATATAGCGCTTCTAGGTGTTCGACATGTTTTTAACCATCTGGTTTTGTTACTTGATCAACATTTTTCCGTAACCTCGAATCCCCTCTCTTGTTTATTAAGGTGCTAAAGTTAAATCATTTTAAGCTTATTGTCATACGTAGCTTAGGCCTTCCATCTTATAAAAGCTTATTTAGACGTAGCTTTTAACAATGTAGATATAATGTTTTATATTCCATATTTCAAATTTTATATTATTATTTTAATTTGCTCAATAAAAATAATTTCATGGCTATTTGCATATGAATGATTTCTTATTCATTTATATAAATAATTCCATAACCATTATTTTATACTAATTGTATATACATATATTAATATTTATATTCATTATTATTATTATTATTATTTAAAAAAAAATAGCCAACAAGCAGCAAACATCAAATTGGAGAAGACATAGCAACATTCAGACCACCATGACAGGCAAGATGCATATGAAAATGCAAATTCTATGGTGGGCTTCCATGTACCCACGGACCAAGGTGCTTAGGGCACGACATCATATCCACTTACCTGACCTTCCAAACTGCTGTCTTGGTCTTAGGGTAAGTGCTCCTCTCCATCCGATTCGGAAACCTACACCTGCACTGCAACAAAAACTGGTCGCATAATCATATTCTTCAAAATAAAAATATCAATAAATAGTGGGGATGTGACATACTCCCCCTCTTAGAAATAACACAGTCCCTGTGTTAGTTTGCAAGAAAGAAAATATAATTTCATATAAAAATAGTCATCAGTGATTTTTGTAAAACAATTCCAACTGGTACAATTCACAATCCAAACACATGCATTTTTAATCAAAAGATAATAACAATGTCTTTACATCACAAGGAAATACATATCCAAAATTTAATATTGTCTTTCAGTTTTTATATTTCAAACAAATAGGGAAACTGATTTTTCATGCTATTAGTATCCTCCCAGGTGGCATTTCTTTCGGAAAACTGGTCCCACTGTACTCTACACTGGTCCACAGTTCTTTTCCTAAGTTGCTTGGTTCTAAAGCCCAAAATTTTAACTGGTCGCACCTCAATGAGTTGCGGGTCCGACATCTGCAAATGAGTAGTATCCAAGATATGAGTTGGGTCAACAACATATTTTTGAAGTAGGGATACATGAAAGACATTGTGGATTTTTGACAAATTTGGTGGCAATGCAAGCTTGTAGGCAACGAGACTGATTTTGGTAGTTATTTCAAAAGGTCCTACAAACCTAGGGCTTAATTTGGTGGACTTAATTGAGCTTTTAGTAGGCTTGACTCTAAGGAAGACCTTGTCTCCTACAGCAAATTCTCGAGGTGACCTTTTTAAATCAGCATAGCTTTTCTATCGGTCAGCTGCCTCACGCAATCGCTGATGGATTTCTTTCAGTTGGTTTTCCATTTGCTTCACAGCTTCAGGACCGATCGCCTCTCGATCGTCCAGATTATCCCACGTTAACGGTGTCTTGCACCTACGCCCATATAGAGCCTCAAATGGGGCCATGCCCAATGTGGAATGATAGTTGTTATTGTAAGCAAATTCTACCAGGAAGAGATAGTCCTCCCATTTGCTTTGATGATCCATGCAATACATGCGTAGCATGTCTTCCAACACTTGGTTGACCCTCTCGGTCTGTCCATCCATCTCAGGATGATAAGCAGTGCTGATATTGAGCCTCGTTCCCCAAGCTCGATGCAACGCTTGCCAAAATTTAGATGTAAATCGAGAGTCTCTATCTGATATAATAACTTCAAGAAATCCATGTAGTCTTACAATTTCTCGAGCAAATTTTTGAGCAATTGTTGAGGCATCATCGTGTGTACTGCCAGGTATGAAATGTGCTACCTTGGTCAATTTGTCTACCACCACAAATATTGCATCATGCTGGAATCGGGTTTTAGGAAGTCCTACGATGAAATCCATGGTTATAGCCTGCCATTTATGCTCTGGTATTTCAAATAAATGCAATTTCCCACCAGGATGTTGATGTTCGGCCTTCACCTTCTGGCATTCGAGACATTTTGCCACAAACTGCACTATGTCCTTTTTCATTCCAGGCCAGTAGTAGTCCTTCTTCAAGTTTTCCCTCATCTTGACTACTCCTGGGTGTGTTGAATATGGTGCACAATGAGCCTCTTGCAGGATAATTCTTCTAAGCTCTTCTTTATTTGGTACAATGATTCGGTTGCGAAAGCATACCAACTCATCTCTGACGCTATATTCTCCAGAAATTCCTTGTTCAATTTTCTCTTGGCAAGATTTACAAAACTCATCTGTCCTTTGCAACTCTGCAATTTGCTTCTTAAATCCATACTGACATCTTGTAATAGCAGCTATGTGTTTCCTTCTGCTAAGAGCATCTGCCAATTTGTTCTCTTTACCCTTGATATATTCAATACCAAAATCATATTCAGCCAGAAATTCCATCCATCTTCGTTGTCGAGCATTCAACATTGGCTGAGTAAATATATACCTTAGACTCTGGTGGTCGGTTTTAAGATCAAAAGGCTTTCCCAACAGGTAATGCCTCCAAATTTTGAGAGCATGGACCACAACTGCCAGTTCCAGGTCATGTGTGGCATAATTTATCTCATGCTTCTTGAGTTTCCTAGACTCATAAGCTATCACAACTTCCTCTTGCAGCAATACACCTCCTAATCCCTCTACAGATGCATCGGTGCACACTGTAAATGGTTGGTTTGGGTCAGGTATTCTCAGTATTGGTGCGGTTGTCAGCTTTTCTTTGAGAATTCTAAAGGCTTCTTCACACTGCTTTGTCCACTTATATGCCTTCCCTTTCTTTTGCAAGTTGGTTATAGGATAGGCTATTTTTGAAAAACCTTTGACAAACCATCGATAATAGCTAGCCATTCCCATAAAACTCCTTACCTCTGACACATTAGTAGGAGCTGGCCAATCTATAATTGCTTCAATTTTCTTAGGATCTACTGCTATACCTTCAGCTGAGATGATATGCCCTAAATACTGCACCTGAGGTGTATAGAATTCACACTTGGACAGTTTCCCATATAGCTGATTTTTCCTGAGTACCTCTAACACAATTCTCATGTGTTCATCATGCTCTTCTTTATTTCGAGAGTAAATCAATATGTCATCCAAGAATATAAGCACAAATTGGTCTAACTATTCACGGAACACACTATGCATCAGGTTCATAAAGGTTGTTGGTGCGTTGGTTAAACCAAAAGGTAACATCGTGAACTCATAGTGCCCATATCTTGTTCTGAAAGCAGTTTTGTAGGTATCTTCCTCCCGGATTCTTAGTTGGTGATAACCTGACCTAAGATCAATTTTGGAAAATATGGTAGCTCCTCTGAGTTGGTCAAACAAATCATCGATCCTAGGCAAGGGATATTTGTTCTTGATTGTCATTTTGTTAAGCATTCTGTAATCAATGCATAATCTTAAGGTTCCATCTTTCTTTTTGACAAACAAAACTGGTGCCCCCAAGGTGACACACTGGGTTTAATATGCCCTTTCTCTAACAAGTCTTGCAGTTGGTTTTTGAGTTCTTGTAGCTCCAGTGGTGTCATTCTATATGGTGTCCGGACTACTGGTGTTGCTCCAGGCACTAATTCAATAGAGAAATCAAATTCTCTTCTTGGTGGCAACCCAGGTAGATCTTCCGGAAACACATCTCTAAATTCTCCTAGCACCGGGTATTGTTGGAATAGTGTCGAGCTTGGGTCTGATTCTTCTTTTTTATTCATCTTGATTACATACAATCTGCATCCCTTTTTCCAGGCCTTTTTAGCTTGCATGCTACTTATCAAATGAGGTTCAAGGGAGGCTCTACTACAGTGGATGCGGATTCTTTGATTGGCTTCATTAGTATAATCCATCCATCTCTCCTCAAAATTTAATATAGCCTTATGTGCTTTCAGCCAATCTAGTCCTAGAATCACGTCAAATGCATGTAAAGGGGCTACATACAAATGCCAGTTGATTTTTCCTTGAGGTAATTCTACTGTTGAATCAAATAGGCATTGGTTTACTAAGTAAGTTTGTCCCGAGCCATATTCTACTTGCCAACCATTTGCCATGATCCCAGGTCTAACAGGTATATCCCTCAAAACATTATTTGAAATAAAGCTATCAGTAGCACCACTATCTATTAAAATTTTCACATCTCTTTTGCCAATTTTTCCCTTAATAAAAAATGGAGTAGTTTGTCCTTCCAGTTTAGGATTACCTGTAGCAGCAAAAATTATGTGGGATGCCTCTTCGAAAGGATTCTTGGGATCGACTTTCTTGGGGCACTGTCTCGCAAAGTGATCCAATGCTCCACATACATAGCAGGCATTAGGTCCATCATTCCTTGGCTTATCATTCATCTGATTACGGTTTCCAGTCTTGTTTTGGCTACTATTGTTGGATTTCTTATCCTGGAAACTTCTTCGGTCAGACTGTCCTTTGTTCCCCTGGTTTCTATTTCTGTTGCGGTTATCATATCTTTCTCGACCCTTATCCTTATACCTATGGTTTTGGTCAGAACCATGATTTTGCTCAGCATTCTTTCTTTTCCTTGAGTTGTCCTTCTCTTGTTGATAAAAAGCTTTCACTTCCTTTTGACTTGACTCAAAGAATCGAGCTACATCATAAGCTGCGGTCAGGGTTTGAGGAGTTTTTCCTCCTACATGCAGACTAAGTTTTGGGTGTAATCCCATAATGAACTTATGTGCCTTAAGTTTTTCCTGATTATCAAATTCAGGAGCATATTTTTGTAACTGAACAAATTTTTGATAGTACTCAATTACTGACATATTACCCTGACGCAGGTTGGTAAATTCAGCATGCTTTTCAATAAAGAATTGTTCAGTGAGAAAATGACTCTTGAACTCCTTAACAAATTCCTCCCAAGGAATATCAGCTGCTTCCTTTTGAACTGCTTTCTTATATGTGGTCCACCATGTCTTGGCGGCACCCTCTAAATGAGCAACTGCCCATGTGGTTTTTCCTTCGGAGCTAAGAGGGTTGATAGCAAAGTATCCCTCGGCCTCACTTAGCCAGTTGAGAGCGGTTTCTCCATCATCGCTCCCATCAAATTTGGAAATATCTAGTTTCTTTAATTCCTTCTGCAACTCCTCACCCACTGTTCTTCTAGTGGATCCTTCAGGTAATTGACTTATGTTACTATTCACTTTCTTTTTTGTCAGGTTCTCAATAACCTTTTGTTGTTGTGAAATGAGCTCCTATTGTTGGGCCATTTGTGCCCGTTGTTGTTCCATGTGCTCATTCATTTGAGCCCTCTGGCTCTCCATCAGCTCTCATTGCTGATTAAATTGCTCTTGCATGAGCTGGAACATTTGAGCCATATTTCCTTCTCTGGAGGTAGCCCCTGCTACTGGCTCCTTTTCCTTCCTAACCATGCACCATGGTTTTTTAGTAGTTTGTGCTCTTTCTGACTCTCTTACGAGTCGTCTGAGTACCCTCCTCGGACCTTCTACACTTTCCTCTTGCAGACTCATACTAGGTCTCCGAGAAGTACCTGCCATCTGGCATTAAAATTTTTGTTAGGAAATTATTTTAACCAGGTTTTCACAAACCTAGGCTCTGATACCAACTGTCACAAACCTCAAAATTCCATCATTAAAAATTTGATTAATATCAAAACAACTTTGCTTGTCAACCCACTATGATTTTAGTTTAGGCATACAATAAACACACTTCAAGAATTACCACCACTACAGTTGGTGTCTTAAGTGCTCGGGATTGGCCACATCCCGTGAGTCGCCATGTAGGAATTTGACTCCTCCTCAAGTCTACTTGGATTTCGATGAAGGGTTATCCGTTCAGGGCCCATATCACCTGAACGGGGTATGCTATCTCCCTTGTCCAAAGTCTAGAGAACTCATAGTTCTCAAGTGTTCTACACCTCCTTTGGATCCAGTGTTCGTATGTCGGTGCTAGTCATGGACCTTCTGCTAAGGTTTGACTAGAGTCTGCCATCTCATGGCCTGTAGACTAGATATTCATATCCTTACGCTGACTGACGACAATGCTGCCCATAACCATCTACCATTGGAAATGCCTTAGCTCTCTAGCCATGCAATAAGTTGGCATTTCCCTAGCCGAGTAGGATAATGAATATCACCACCACTAATTGACTGACCACCTAGAGCGACGTCCCATACCATCGCTCGTTACACTCGACGGCTTGGACCCCTTGTCCTTGATTAGCTGGAGTATAGTGGTTCAGTTACACGTAAGCCACCTCGTGACCTAACGTGAGTGGGTAGAGTAAGTCCTACTCGACATACTCATTACAAGCTTTTTACTCCATGACTTTAACTGGTTTGGTTTTCTTTTCTTTAGACAAGAAAGTCTGGGTTTAATGGATAAAAGGGTGTTCTTAGGTACTAGAGTATATAGTATCACCCTCAAATTTTAAATAACCTATGTATGTTTTAAAGTATTTTATTATACCTCTATATACTTTAATTCAATGCTTTACTTTACTAAGAACTTATCCGAATTATAGCGAATCTTACACTCAGCTCTACATCTTATCAATTCATTTCGATATCCTAAAGTTTTTATTTTCAACTTAAATAAAATCAAAGAAAATCTATCCATTAAGATAAGAAAGAATAACTATTGCAAGAGGTTACCTATTTAACTAAAAAGACCCCTTTTTCAATGAACTTAATTTCTTTTTTTAGAATAACTAATAAAGAAAGGATGTATATGATATAAAAAAAAGAGATTTTATCCATTTAAAAAATAGTGACTTTCTAAGAAATAATTAAACTACCTATTTCAAAGTCCACATTGGAGTATTATTGTTGATACGACAGCCAGGCTTTCCTCATCTGAGTTCAATCACTATATATAAAACAATGTACTTCAACATTTTCTAATAAAACGTATGGTATTTTTACTAACCAGAATTAATGTACATGGAACCAAGGCATCACTAGGTATTTCATAGCAAGAAGAAATGACACAAGCACCATTTAGAAAATTTCTTCTACCCTTACCCTTACCCTTACTACGTAAATGATGTAAGTAACGTTTTATTTTCTAGAAAAAACATAACAAAATTATCACAAAATTCATTTTCTTTCTAAATAAAATATTAAATGACGTTCCTTTTTCCAAGAAAAATGTAGCAGAATTAACATAGAATTCCTTTCTTTTTAAAAAACATAGTCTAAAATTGTCCATACAATATTTTACAGTCCAGACCCTATACAATATTTTATATATAAAAATAAAATGCAGTTAGAGTGAGCAACAATTAGTACAGACACCATCCACCCATGCTTTTACCGGAACATGCCTCCAAAAAACCATATTGGAAGGAACACAACATGTTTCGAAGATTGTTTTCACAGTCTCTTGGATGCCACTCCCCATAAGACCACAACAAGAAAGAGGGCAAAATCATGGATCAGCTTGGTCCATTCCTATATGACGTGCTCAAGCAGTCATGCAACAATCATCATGCAGACACACAATATGCATGTTCTAATCCAACATTCTCTTTGCAAAAAATAAACTTATGCCCAAGCATCAAATTTTTCCTAGCATCTTCAGATAAGCTTACGAAAAGGAAAGAATATCACAAAATCAAGGTGCCATCTGGCAAAAACAAAGAACGTGCAACCATTTCACGGTATATGAAAACCAAGTAAACACTTTGTTTATCAATTTCATTCATGGAAACGTATCCGAGTAAACACTTTGCTTAACAATTTCATTCCACTATTCATTCCTTAGACAAGCCACAATCCATTGCAATTGCAAACCGTACCGCACACCAAATCACCCATATATTGCAAGGCTTTCATAAATACAACCTTTAAACAAATTATATTTTTATTTATTATGATATTATCAATACAGGATTTTAGCTAGCCACCAATGTACACATAATTATCACAAACAATAGTATTCTAAACTTTAACAGTTATTAGTTCAGTGCTAGCATTGTTTATGGTTTATAAGTACGATGTTATCAATACAGTATTTCACCAGCCACCAACGTACATAGAATTATCACAAACAACAACATTCTAAAGCTTAACAATTATAATGCAGCGCTAACTTGTTTACAGCTTACTCGGGTTTTTAAACATGACAAACACTTCAAAATCCTGACCTTTTCTTAATCGGCATTGGTAAATCTTTCGTCCTTCCTGTCAGCTATAGCCCAACCCAAGCGTGTCGGCCACTTCCAAAGGTTTTTCCCCCTTTCAACAATCAACCTTACATCCGTTAAAAAGAATGAAGCGCATGGTAAGAGATTGACACTTTGTATAGTCTACCAAATATTGCAATATAGCGCTTCCAAGTGTTCAACATGTTTTTAACCATCTGGTTTTGTTACTTGATCAACATATTTCCTTAACCTCAAATCCCCTCTCTTGTTTATTAAGGTGCTAAAGTTAAATCATTTTAAGCTTATTGTCATACGTAGCTTAGGCCTTCCATCTTATAAAAGCTTATTTAGACGTAGCTTTTAACAATGTAGATATAATGTTTTATATTCCATATTTTAAATTTTATATTATTATTTTTAATTATTATTTTAATTTGCTCAATCAAAATAATTTCATGGCTATTTGCATATGAATGATTTCTTATTCATTTATATAAATAATTCCATAACCATTATTTTATACTAATTGTATATACATATATTAATATTTATTTTTATTATTATTATTATTATTTTATTTTTTTTTAAAATAGGTAACAATCTGGAGACATAGCAACATTCAGACAACCATGACAGACAAGATGCATATAAAATGTAAATTCTACAGTGGGCTTCAATGTACCCACAAACCAAGGTGCTCAGGGCACAACATCATATCCGCTTAGGGTAAGTACCTTCCAAACTGCTGTCTTGGTCTTAGGGTAAGTACTCTCCATCGTATACTGATATCTACACTTGCACTGCAATAAAAACTGGTCGCAAAATCATATTCTTCAAAATAAAAATATCAATAAACAGTGGGATGTGATACATATCTAGTTTTTAATTTATTTCACATTTTTTTTTCTTTAAATGTTGTCTTGCGTAACAAGAACTCTTCACTTGCAGCTTTTATTTATATTATTTGCGATGGCAATCTGCGCACTGGAAGTTCAAGTCTCCGACGACAAACGAAAATAAAAGAGCTGCATTCATGATTCAAAGGCTTGAGTACAATGTAATCAGATCTCCACGAATACTCACTTTGATACTTTGATTTTGTGGATGTTGCTGCAACTGAGCATTTTAGTATATTCAATATAATAAAATATATCTCGCTTTCTACCAAGCTTCTTGTTTCTGTGGACCCCATACCCATACTGCTTTTTAAGTAATTTACTGCTTTACTATATCTTCTTTCAATTCAAATTGTTAATAAAATCTCGCAGAAGCCAAATATAAATTAAGTTCTCCAAATTTCTTTCCCACTGTACAAGATTTAGCTATTTGTTGAAGTTTTTTTCAGTCAGTTTTATATATCGGCGCTTTGGGTCATCGATTTTAGGAGACACTTTTTTAAGTTCACGGAAAGGCGTTGTCACATTTTCATCAATAATCTATATTCATGGATCCAATAGGGAATCGAGTAGAGTATTCAAATCATGTCTTAATAAATAAATAAATCAAATCATGTCTTAATAAATAAATAAAACAAAACAGAAAGGTGAGAGTCCACACCTATGTTTTTATTTTTAATATCTCACACAAGTTCGTTCAATAACATACACATTATATATCAAACCATCTATATTCATGGATCCAATAGGGAATCGAGTAGAGTATTCAAATCATGTCTTAATAAATAAATAAAACAAAACAGAAAGGTGTGAGTCTACGCCTATGTTTTTATTTTTAATATCTCACACAAGTTCGTTCAATAACATACACATTATATATCAAACCATCTCATATTTATTTGGTCTATTATCTATAAGAGAAGGCGCTTATATTGGTCTATTATCTAGAAGAGAAGGCGCTTACATTGTACTTGTACTCTCTTTTCATGTGTAGGATTGTATGATGTTTCACTTTACACAATTATTTCTATGAATCAATGTTAAATATAATTTTAAAAATATTTATTTTAAAATTTTAATTATTTAGGATAACAGAGTTTAAAATATTAAATTAATAATGTTTAAATTAATGTTAAATATAATTTAAAAAATATTTATTTTAAAATTTTAACTATTTAGGTTAACAAAGTTTAAAATATTAGATTAATAATGATGTCAATATAAACATCTTAATATACACATATTCTTTAAATTATTAAGTGCATAAGAATGAAAACTTAAAATTGATGGTGATAACCACATATTATGATGATTTACAATAAACTGTAATTTTAAAACCTCCATGGACAAATCTTAAGATTGATAGTTGTTATGAAATCTTATTATTTTATCTGGGTAAAAATTGAAGCATAACTTCTATATTGGTTGGTATACTTTCCTTTTCTTCATGTCAATGAAAAAAAAATAGTTTTGTTTATGTATATATGATGTCATAACTTAGGTATAACAAAGTCAAATTGAACTTTATAGATAATAATAGTTGTTTTACCCTTAGACTTTTTAAGTTTGAGAATTAATACCAACTTCAAAACATTTCAATTTCTTTGATTTTCAATTATTGTTCATATTTCAGGATTGTGTATATGTCACAAAAATTAAACTAATGTTCTCCATTATCTTTTGATGCCAAGGCCACACAAACAATACACATACTATCAATGTGCTACTTTTATTTTCTTGATCTTGATGCAAACATTATTCATCCATATTTGGACAACTACAACTAGGATAAGACGATGTGCTAACAAAATATTAGAAGAGGAATTCTAAAATTCACAAATCAATTAATATGGTCAAAGAGTTTTAAGAACATAAATATGAAATTAAATTAAGATAAAAACAAGGAAAATCATTACTCAAAATATTATAGATTTTAGATGCAATGGGTTCATTTGAATATAAGGTGTTTAAAATATTAATATTTGGTTGATTGATATGTATAACTAAAAGAAGGTATTACCCAAGTTTGTTATGTCAATCATCTAAAAATAGAAATATGCCAATGTCATTCATGTAAATTTTGAGCTAGGAATTGAATTCACTAACTTCAACTATAATTGTCTTTCTTTAAACTATTACCACAACTTCTTGTGTATTTTATGTTAATTATTAAATTTTAATATAACTACTATTATACATGTATGATTAAAATTCATTGAATATTAAAGAAGCATATTTGACCAAAATGGTCATCCCATATTAGATGTTATATTTTTTATTGGTTAAAAAAAAAAGCAACAAATAACACTCATTGTAGAAACTTTTTTAAGGTAGTGCTTTGCATTTTTTAATTGTAAAAATAAGATATTGTATTTATAAAGAAATATAGGGTGTTGTTTTTCTATCTAATCAGATTATATACATAAATTTAAATTTCTTTTGGATATTTTATTTTATAAAAGGATGATTTTTTTATTCTTAAATACATTCAAATAAATATAATGTTATGGTTTCTAGAGGAAAATTATTTAAAACTTTAAAGTGCTTCATAATGTAAAATCAAGGCATTAAAGCAAAAAGAAGAACTAGCATCATTGTAACACTAATGCTTAACTAAAAAAAAATCAATCCATAAAAAAAACTAAGATCCCACTATTGATCCTTAAATGGAAATAATTTTTTTTCCCAAGCCCTCCTATTTGTATGGTTTTTTTCTTGATGCACTTACTTGATATGGTTATGGTAAGCTAACACAAAGGCACAAACAATGATAATTAATGGTAATAAATGATACCATAGATACTATATAGTAAAATATAATTAGTTTATTACATATACAAAATGACAAGCATATACAATGGTATTCCCTACGTTACTGATAACAAGTGGATTCAACCCTCATATTAAGTATCCCCTCCCTTAGATTCATCCAACAATATTATTCCATAACATCATCTATACAATCCCTTAAACACATCCTATACATTGATGTACTCTTCCTCTAACTAGCTAGGATTTCTAGCCTACATTATTTGGTGCCTTACAATATTAATGCAAGGACTATGTAATTTGTTTAGTCTATAGTGTGAGTTTAATATTTAATTCTATAGTATTTATATGTTATTAGTTTGAGTTATGTGTCATTAAAATAAGTGTGGAGTTATATAGGTGAGGTCATGTTAGTAAGTCTGAGTTATGTTAGTTAAGTATCATGTTTATAAGTGAAGAGTTATGAGTTATGTGCAATCTTGAGACTCGTTGTATTTATGTAAATATATGAGAAATATGAAGAGATAGATCTCTTGTGAGTATGAAAAGATAGATTCCTAGTAGAAGAGGAGGCATTCAATCAATGATAGTATCAATAGAAGATTCTTAACCACTTGACCTCCAACCACTTCTCGATTAGTCAATTCATAGATTAAAAAAAGTATAACCCTAAAAGGCCTTTCATATTTGAGAATTTTTTGCTTCAATTTGAAGAAATTCTAGATCTGATTTATCAATGGTGGCAACAAGGGAAACTACCCCATGGGAAAGACCAATTTCAACTCCACTTACAACTCAAACATGTAAGATAAAACTTGAAATATTAGATCTGGCTCCAATGCACTGGCTTTCAAAAATAACGAGTAGATATCACAATAGAAATACAAGATGTGACTATCAAAATTAGGGAAGGGGTGGTATCCAGAGAGCTTCTTTCTTAGGTGGAAGTCCTTTTAAAGAAAGAAAAAAAATAGACCAAAAGGAAGAAGCTTATTGGAAACAAAGGGTAAGGTTAACATGATTGTAAGGAGAGCAAAATACCAAATTCTTCCACTACTCTATAACTATCCACAATCTTCATAATAGGTTGGATGCTCTTCAAGGTTCTAAACAAGACACTACCCTACGTATGTAAAAAAAGATAACAATTTCTTTAGTATTGTGTTTACTATAAATCCAAATTTATCTCCAACCCACTAGCAAGAGATCCTACACAATATCTCTGTTTTGGTATCCCAAAACCAAAATGAGGAAATTTTCAAGGAAATCACTATGAAGAAAGTCAAATCAACTATATTTAGAATGTAAACTTGCAAATCACCTAGACTAGATGGTCTTCCTATGGAATTTTTCAAAGTGTTTTGAGATATAATAGCATAAGATGTTACAAAAGCATTAGAAGAGATTAGATCTAATGGTAAAATCCTCAGAGCCCTCAATCACACCCATATAGCTTTGATTACTAAAGGGAAAGATATTGAGAACATAGTAAACTTTTGTCCCATTGCTCTTTCCAACGTGATCTACAATATTATCATGAAGATAATGGTAGAAAGGCTTAAAAAAACCCTCCTAGAAATCATATATCCTGAACAAGGAGGATTTGTGCAAGCAAGATAGATTCTAAATGGCATCATCCTGGCTCAAAAATATTTCCACACCCTTATCAAGAAAGATAATAAATGAATGTTCCTAAAACTTGGTCCCTCCAAAGATTATGACAGGGTTAGTTGGGACTTCATGGTCAAGATCCTCAATAAATTTGATTTGAAAGGAGAATGAATTTTTTGGGTGTTGGAATGTGTCTCACCATATTCCTTCTCAGTCCTTATCAATGGAGTTCCATCTCAATCCTTCCAAGCCTTTAGGGATATCAGAAAATGAGACCCTATGTCACCATACTTGTTCATTCTTTATACAAAAATCTTAGGGATATATAGTAGATAGAATAAGGTAGAGAAAATTATTACAAGAATAAGTATCAACCCTAGTCTAGATCTTACTCGCTTGTAATTTGTGGACGATACCAAAATTTGGGGGGAGGTAACAATTTAGGAATTAGTTAGTATAAGAAACCTCCTCGATTGTTATATAAAGGCCACTAGACAAAGCACTAAAGAAAGGATCTCATATCATTAATAAGAGCTTATTCTAGAGAATTGGAGATGGGAGCAGAGGCATATTTTTAGAGGACTCTTTGGAATGCCACCCCCCATGGATGTCCAATATCCCCATATAATTATCCTAAAACTGGTATTCTACGGAAGAGGATGGGTCAATGTGGGCCACTACCTCAAACCATTGAAGAATCATTCCTTAGGAAAACACCTATGGCACCATTTGGAGGAATGACCATGTGAAGGATTGGGGCAAAGAAGCTTGAACTAAAGGAAATATTAACCAGAAGAACTTGGGTGAAGAAAGAAAAACAAGATAAAATAGCCTAGGGTTTTGAAACCCTTGGTATTTACTCAACCCAAGAGGATTATAGATCCATATCTTTTGCCCCTCAATCCCCCAATCATTTCCCTTGGTCAAAGGTGTGGCAACCTAAAAGCTAGACAAAGATCAATTGTTTCTCCTGGAAATCACCATACTTGTTCATTCTTTATACAAAAATCTTAGGGAGATATATTAGATAGAAGAAGGTAGAGAAAATTATTACAAGAATAAGTATCAACCCTAATCTAGATCTTACTCGCTTGTAATTTGTGGATGATACCACAATTTGGGGAGGTAACAATATAGGAATTAGTTAGTATAAGAAACCTCCTCGATTGTTATATAAAGGCCAATAGAAAAAGCACTAAGGAAAGGTGCTCCTATCATTAATAATAGCTTATTATAGAGAATTTGAGATGGGAGCAGAGGCATATTTTGGGAGGACTCTTTGGAATGCCACCCCCCATGGATGTCCAATATCCCCATCTAATTATCCTAAAACTGGTATTCTACGGAAGAGGATGGGTCAATGTGGGCCACTACCTCAAACCATTGAACAATCATTCCTTAGGACAACACCTATGGCACCCTTTGGAGGAATGACCATGTGAAGGATGGGGGAAAAGAAGCTTGAACTAAAGGAAATATTAACCAGAAGAACTTGGGTGAAGAAAGAAAAACAAGATAAAATAGCCTAGGGTTTTGACACCCTTGGTATTTACTCAACCCAAGAGGATTATAGATCCATATCTTTTGCCCCTCAATCCCCCAATCATTTCCCTTGGTCAAAGGTGTGGCAACCTAAAAGCTAGACAAAGATCAATTGTTTCTCCTGGCAAGTGGCCCACAATAGTATTCTAAATCAAGATAACCTATGTAAGAGAGGCTTTAGAGGTTTGAAATTATCCATAATGTGTAATATTGAATAGGAAACAATTCCCACTTGCTCTTTACATGCCCATATGCCCAAATGATCTAGCACCAATGGTTTAAAACTTTCAAATAGCAGGGGACTTCACTCTCAACCATGGAATCCCTCTAGAACTACTGGAAAGCCAAAATATTCACATCCACAAAAATAAAATTTGCCTAGGATCTAGGTATTGGTTTTATATGGTGGCAACTATGGCTAGACACAAATAGAAAAACTTTTAGATAAGACTTGAAACCAATGGAGAGAAAATGGAACACCTTAACAAGGAATCTAACATAATCCTAGAGTCAACAATATTAAGAGAATTTCATATACTTGAAGAGGAGGAAGCAATATGAAACACTCTAAAGAAAGGAGCAACACAAGTGACTCATATCCAAGGTCAACTATATACCATATATAACAGGACACCGAATATAGATGGTCAAACATGTTAGTACCTTCTACAAGGTCAACAATATACCATAGAACCGAATAAAAATGATCAAACATGTTAGTACCTTCTACAAATAAAAAATAGATAATAACAAAAAAATCAAAGAGAAAGCTAAAGACTCTTTTAGTATTAATGTATATATGAAAATAAATTTTATTTGTACTTTGGGCTTGGTTAAAAAAAAGAATTTTTTCCCTTTCAATGTATTCTAAGTTCCATTAATAAAATTTTAACCTTTTTCATTCAAAAAACTACAACTTTTTGAACATAATTATTACCATTAATAAACAACATAATTATTATTTTAATTTTTTTATAATTTATATTTTTCCACGTCTATAATTCTTAATGTTAAAATATCAATTACATACTTTTATATATAATGCATTATACAATGAAATAAAAACAAATTAATATAAAACATTGAATAATAATAAAATTCAATTAAATATATATTTTAACTAATCTATCAACCAATCTTTCAATTTTCCTTTAACCGGTGGACATCTAACAAATTAAGCTATAATAGATACAATCGACATAGAAGTGTGTTCAAAACTGAATTTGAATGGATTGGAATGCGACGTCCTGCTGATCCTACCCGACAATGTCAGGACTTGTGAGTCGTACGAATTGTGATCGCTCGAATAATTTTCAGGAGTGGCTGTCCCCTATGGAATCGGGCCACCGTCTTATACGCACAATCCCCACCTTCTTTACAACTTACACCGGCCTAGACTTTGGACCGTGCACGTTGATTTAAAAATTTTGCTAGCATGGATCATATAACACACCCTTCATATAAACTTAAATTTTTAATTTTTTTTGGTAGTTGTTTGTTTGGTTAATTACTAAAAAAAAAAAAATCTAAGTTTTATAATATACTTTTTATATAATTTAAATTTTTAAAGGTTAGTGAATTGGTAGTTGTCTGTTTCCTCTTTGTTAGGCATTTACAAAGAAGAAACCTAGATTCAAACATTGGGAGCATGTCTATTGAAAAAGTAGTAGTCTAATTTGAATCTTTTGAGTGTTCTAGGATGATAGTATGAATACTGATGATCCCCTTGTTACATGTAAACAATAACGAGGTGGCATAGGCTTGTTGGGAGCAGCCCTTGTGATTTGAACCCTCCACTTGGCAGTTATTAAAAATGGTGTGAATTGATAGTTGTTTATCTAGTCGAGCACTTACAAAGAACAGATATAGGTTCAAACGTTCGGGGCGTGCCTATTGCAAGGTAGTAGTATGAATATTTTGAGTGCGTGCATGCCACAGTGATGATGATGGTATGAATCTTGAGATACCGGGTGTCCCCTTGTTAAATGTCAACAATAACGAGATAGCATAGGCTTGTTGGGAGCAGCCCCTATAATTTGAACCCTCCACTTGTAGTTACTAGAAATAATGTGAATGTAACCAATTCCTCTATGTATTTAAAAAAAAAAAAACTAAATATATACTTGTTTAGACTTGATAATATAGGTGTGTAGAATAATCTCAAGGATTGGGTGAATTGATAAATTTTAGCACTTCTCAAGAGGAGACCCAGGTTCAAACTTCGAAAGCAAGCTTTTCTTGCGGCAAAGGTAGTAGATTGTCCACTTCTTTGAAAGCATGCCAACCCAATCAAAAGTCATGTGTGGTATTCTTTTATGTATAAAAAATAATAATTAATATTAAGTAAAATAAAATATAATATAATAGGTAAAGAATGTTTGATTTTAAATAATAAAAAAAATAAGAAACGTTAATAAACAAAAATATAGGTGTGTAGAATACTGTATCTCAAGTCAAATAGGATCTGATACAATAGGTATAGGATGTTTGATTTTGAGTATAATACATCTTACGATACTTACGTAGGAAGTTTTGACCTAGAGTAAAATACATCATCATATAATATAAAAAAATACCTGCCTGCGCACACACTTTTGAACTTGATACTAATTCCACGTGGCCATAGGCAACATTTCCTGGTGACGCTCTAACCAACACCCAGGAAAATGAACATCCAAAAATAATAGAAAATGGCTAGTGAACATACCGCCACCGACGGGGAGAGTGTGGTGGGTATTATTTCTCAAAGCAAGAGACACGATGAATATACTTGGCAGCTGTCGATGTATTACAAACGAGGTGCCTACCACCATGTAGAAGATATCGATAATTCTCACCAAGCGTTATCCTAAGCTTATTCAAAGTGAAGGGCAATCTTATTTTCAGAGGAGGTTATAACATTCCTGCACAAGCAATTGACTTAGGGCTGGTTGTGATTGGGAAAGCCGAAATATTTCCATTGTTAGGTTCAATAGATAAAGAGATCAGGTCACGTCTCTTGCCTTGAAAGAAACAAAAATCAAGTAATCTAGAGCATTAATGACACCGATAACAAAAATATAACATTATAGACAAAGGAAAGCGCGCAGAGTAAACCGGGAACGCCGGGAAGTTTGATGGAATGGTAAAGCAAGCACTGTATCGTTTTCAAAACTTTTAACCTATAATTGCTGTATCCACTACAGTAATACGACTAGATCCATTGTATCGCATCCCTCGTGATTTTATTAATTAAAAAGCATATGATCAAAACCCTGACAATGAAATTTACGACTGTTAGGAAGCGACAAACTTGTTGAAAGATTTGCCATGAGAATAAATTAACTGTGTATGTCATTGAAATAATCTTTTAATCGAACACCAAATGCTGGCCATTTTCTTCGCAAACAAAGTTGGCATGTGATTCCACCAATAGAAAATATAGAAAGAGGTCAATATCAACAAGAAGGAATGAAAACTTATAAGCTGAACATGGAAACGTTTCTCAGAATCTCAAATCTCAAGTGGCTCGTACATGAACAAAATGGACAACTTGACCGCAGCTAAAGTAAGAAGACATCCACAAGAGGTGAATCGTAATAAATAAGTCACCGCTTGCAATTTTAACCATTAAAATACTTAATTTAAAGTCAAGAGGGGAAAGAAGTTACATATTTTCACTTCCGTTGGTTCGCTTTGATCCAATATCTAAGCATATCATAATTTTATTTCAAAACACCTCTACGCCTTTTAATTTTTCACACCGACATGGAAACACTTTCATTTTAAAATAAGATCTGAAAAAGATGTCCCCACGCGCTTTCTGTTACGGAAATGTCCTCCTTTCACACGATAGATGCCATTACATAAAGAAAGCCTTTACCTGACGTGTTGTATCAAGAAACGTCTACCAAGCCAACTCGGTACGCTGCGAATCCCTATAAATATCATTCCAGAGGTAAGCTTGTTATCCCATTCTTGAAAGCCTGGACGTCTCAGAAAAGATGAACTCCATTTCCAACTTGTTGCTGGTTCTCATAGCAGCCTACATTTTGGCTGCGGCTCCATCATATGCCACATACCATACTGGTCCTCCTCCAAAGCCGTACGACTACAAGTCTCCTCCTCCTCCATTGCATTTCTCTTCTCCAGTTCCTAAGCCTTCTTCCATAACTCCTCCACCGGTAGGCAAGCCTCCGGTAGTAGAGAAGCCACCCCCTGTTCATATTAAACCTTCCCCAAAGCCATCACCACTTCCCAAGCCGCCTCCAACGCCAGTGTCTCCCCTTCATTACGTTTATAAATCCCCACCTCCACCTATTCCTAAGATTTCACCCCCAAAGCCAACTCCAACATTTCCTCCTCCTCACCACAAACCTTCACCAGTTTACACTCCACCCAAGCCATCCCATCCTCCTCATTCACCAGTTTACACTCCCCCGAAATCATCTCCTCCTCCACAGCATGAGAAGCCATCAAAGCCCCCAACTCCATCCCCACCAATATCATACACAAAACCTCACCCTCCTCCTGTGGTAACTCCTACGCATCCAAAACCAGAGCCAGTTTCTCCACCTCCACACTCAAAATCTCCAGTGTACCCACCACCTGCACATCACTACTCTTACAAGTCCCCCCCTCCTCCACCTCCATACTAGCTGCAAAAATACCTAATGGGATAGGTATGTTGTTCTCTACTGTACATTATGTACATTTAATCTGTGATGAGCCCTGATGAATGGGTTTTACTATAGATGTTATCAAGACTGATATTTATTGCATTGCATAGCATCATGGAATCTGTCATATCTAGTTGCTTAATTTTTATTTCACATTTGTTTTCTTTAAATATTGTCTTGCGTAACAACAATTCTTCACTTGCAGCATTTATTTAGATTCTTCGAGATGGCAATCTGCGCTCTGAAAGTTCAAGTCTCCGAGGAAAAACGAAAATAAAAGAACTGTAAGCTGCATTCATGATTCAAAGGCTTGAGCACAATGTTATCAGATCTCCAAGAACATTCACTTTGATACTATGATTTCGTGGATGCTGCTGTAACTGAGCTTTTTAGTATATTCAATATAATAAAATATATCTCGCTTTCTGCTAAGCTTCTCTTTGCTCTGGACCCCATACCCATATTGCTTTTTAAGTAATTTACTGCTTTACTATATCTTCAATTCAAAATATTTCCAAGCGATAGCCTTCCTAATTTTATAGAAGTCTGAATTATGAAGCTAAATTTTACACATAATACACGTAATAAAATCTCACAGAAGCCAAATATAAATTAAGTTCTCCAAAATTTCTTTCCCATTGTACGAGATAGAGCTTTTTGTTGAAAAATTTTCAGTCCGTTTTATATATCATTGCTTGGGTCATCGATGGTTCAACACACTTCAACGCGTAACCTGTTTGGCGACACTTTTTGAAGTTCACGGAATGGCCTTGTCACATTTTCACCAATAATCGCTATTCATGAAAAGGGATGCAATAGGGAATCCGATAGAGTATTCAAATCATGCCATAATAAATTAAAAAAGAAAAATGAGAGTCCACACCTATGTTTTTTTAAAAGTATCTCACACAAGCTGAATAATATACACATTATATATAAAACAATATCATATTTATTTGTTCTATCATTGAGAAGGTCCTTATATTGTATTCTCTTTTCATTTTACACAATATAAAAAGGTTTCACTTTACACAATTATTTCTTTGAATCAATGCTATAGTAAAAATCATCCAATGATGTACTCTTTCTTTAGCTAGTTAGGTATTTTTTAGCCATAAATGTTCTACATGTCTCTCACTTGGTTACTTACTTGAATTGTAAATGACAGGTGCTCATTTACTTTTATAAAGGAGAGTATTTCGAGCTAGATATTTCATGGATGAAACAATATGTATAATCAAGTATGACATGGTTTTAGATCTTTTTTCTTTGGAATCTTTTCATGATAATTTATAATGGTATAGGATAGTAAAAGATTATATTGTTTTAAATATTTATTTGTAATCATTTTTATGTTATTTTAATACTTATATTATATTTCAAAAAGTATCTTCTATTTGTGAGACATTTTAGATATTGTATGTGATACTATTATATACTCAGTTATTTAAAGAATATCTTAATATACTTTGATTCTATGAAGAATATATTTTTCCATAATGATGACAGTTACTTTCATCATTAATCATTAATGTTTATTATTAACTTTTATTTTTTACTATAATTTATCACTATATTCTTATTATATTTTTTTAACATATATTTTATAGGTAGTATTTATATTTATTTTACACTATGTTGTAATCATCTAAAATAAGCTTTCATACAATAATATTCCCAAATAAGCTACCCAATATTATATTATATATACTCATTATACCATTACACATGCAAGTAAATATTATGGCAACTTATATGCCCTCTTAATTTATATTATGTCACTTCAGTAAGCATGTCTTCTTCTATATGATCATATAGCTTGAGTTTGTCATGATTATCCCATTTATTTATAAGTATGTCCATCATATTGCATAACCCTATAAGTGTCTTTATCATCCATTTTTGCTAGCATGTAAGAATCCATTCATTTTAAAAGCAACCTATTATGTTTTATTTCATGATGTGCATCAAATTATATAATATTAATCTTCATGTCAAATTATTTTCTTTATCAACCTTTTCCTAATACGATGTCATGTGTAATTCCTTTGATAAATGAACCAATTATTGACCTACTTAAGATCAGGGTTATATACATAGTGGTTAATCATTTTTTTTAATTTACAAGGTGGAATCGATAGCCACCACGAATTCAAATAGGTTTTCCAGCTTTTATGGTCGTTATAGTATTCTACGTTGTTCACCCCAAAAACTGTCATATAGTTCTTCACGTAGTCTACCCCTATAACCACCATGCCAAAATCATTTTAAACCTTTTACGCCACTAAAAGCACCAGGAAAGGGACAAGCATTTAGTATGATGAGGCCTGATATTTGAACCTTGGACCTCTGCTCCCCTTACGAGGTTTGGTCAAACAAATTGGTCCACACCTCGGACCTTGTGGCTAATCATTATTAATTAATATTTTGATTTTTAAAACTTGGAATTGGCTAATATTGGGGATCCTTGACCAAGGCCCATTAGCCCAATAATTTTGGGTGTAAATTGTTTTGAAGTAGATTCACTGCAATTTTATAATAATTGAAACATTTTAAGTTTAAATATCCAATATTACCCCTAATAATATGGGACATTTTTACTTTTAAATTGTAAATAATTTTGGATTTCAAAATGGATTTACCCTATTTTTATAAACACATTTTAGGTCCAACATCTTACCATAACCGTGCTTAATATATAATCTTAGTTTATGCAATCACATGAAATTTTCATATATACCCATGTAGTACCTTTTTTGGAATAGTTAAAAATCATTCAATAGTATTTTCCTCTTCTCAAGATTAAGAAAATCTAAATCCATAGTTTTTTTTAATCTTTGTTTCTTATGCATCAATTGCATCCTCAATAATTGCTACCACTTGCTTTGTCTGAGAATCCATAAAGGGTTGATCATTCCATGTCCTTATAAACCTAAACATTGTCTTCCATCTTAATGTGCTATTGTTTGTTTCTAAGACTTTCTAATGCAATTTTATTGTATTTATAAAAATAGCACTAACAATGGAATTGCATGTGATGGATAGTCTCATCATCCTAATATAGGATAAGGTTGGACTAAATTTGTTACTCCTTGGGTAGGAAAATGGTAAACCATGTTGGATGGTGGTTTTGGTTTTATTCTCTCATATCTAGTTTGTGATATTTCTACCAATTTTTCTTGTTATTTTTTCTTGCTAAATTTCTCAAACATCTAAAATAAGCATGAATCATGATTGTTGTTTTATGTAGAAATCATGGCCATTGGTTGATTTTTAGGATTTTTTATATATATTCATCATCGAAGCATGTTTTTATACCTAGGGTTAACATGATGTATCATTTTCACTAATGATTGCTATTTTTAGCTCTATCAAGAATGTAATCTAGTAACTGACCTCAAAAAGAGAAAATATCTTCCATGTGCTATAAATACCAATTTCATCTCCTCATATATTCACTAGACATCTAACTATCAATCATTTTATTACCAATATTATTTTCAAAAATATTATATTAATTGTCTCTACTACTACCATAACACACAACCTTATTATTGCTCCCTTTGTCTCTCTTATTCTTGCATGTATGACTAAAGTCATTTACCATTAATTTACTTTCTTCTTTAGAGGAGGATAGAATGCTCCATTAGTCTTTATAGTTAAATATTGAAGTTACTACTCAATGACTAATTCTCAAGGTAACTCAAGTCCCCTATATTGATCCCACATGTGATCCTTTCTTGTGATAGTGGTGATGTTAGGAACAAGATAGATTAATATTAAGCATTTATCATTATTATTATTGGCATACATATGGATGCTATGGTCCTTAATACCCTAGGTTATCAAGTATTTTCTCTTCTACATTAGGATTTAGTCTTGGATAGATTTTGTGAATGATCTTAGTGTAGTAAGTTGTTTACTTGTATTCATTAATATTTGCTTTGACTATGATAGTTTTAAAGTAGTTATCACATGATTGCTTACTATCTTGATTTAAGTATTATGATATACTTTAGTAACTCATGTGATTGTATGAGATATCTAATTTTTCCTAAAAAACTTTTGGTGAACCTAACATGAAATCATATTTCAAGGCATTCACATTTAATTTTTCAACCCCTAGGGTTTAGTTGGTTAGTTGTCATATTTTTTGTATTGTCTACTACGTTTTATTGTAAGCTAATAAGGTCTTGCTATGGTTTTTATCTTTCTATGAAGCATTATTTTGAAATCCATCTTGTTTGGATATGAGAGTTTATGGTATTTTGTTGCCTTAGTGATTTGCTTAAGGATAGATAATTTGTCAAAATCCTACTTGCCTCTAAGTAGATTTTTGCCTTTACTTATGGATCCTTTAACTTTTTTCCAAGGTATTAGGATGAGTATTATTTCTAGAAAGAATCAAATTAAAAAATAGAAGAGGATTTATATTATTCCATTCCTCAATAAAACTATGGTGTTCATATTTTTGCTCTTGGTCATGATAATGATGTCCTAATCAAATATTTGACCAAAATATAAGTAAATTTAGATTATGATTATGATAGGGACTCAACTAAGGGTTATTATGAGCCCTATAAATTTTTCATAGGATCCTAAGGTACCCTAAGAATATTTATATTCTTCAAAGAAGATAAATATCATACTTTACAATGATCATCACTTAATGTGATATTCATGATAAATCATGCACAAATGCTAAGAAAAAATATAATATATTTCCCCCAATGGTGTCATCCCTTTCCTAAGCCTCGAGAAAAAATTGACTAATAAAATTACTACCCTTAGGGAATTCCTTATTAGCTACATGATAATAGAAGAGATATTGAGAAGCAAATGGAGGTCACTAGGAGAGAGACAACCAAATAATTATATGACATCGTATAAACATAAGGAATAAAACTATGACTATCAATAGAGCCCCTATAGTATATATTATGATCCATCCTTTTGTTCTAAACCCTAATGCTCCTCCTTCCCTAATGAGGATTCAATATATTTGAAAGCTTGTTCGATAATTGTATTGATAACAAAAATATTTATACAACTTTATAAAACCACTTGATGGGAAAACCAATGGACCAAACTAGGAACAAAGAGATAATATTATCAGAGATAAGGCTGATAAATAATTATGCAAGCTTGACAAGCAAATTTTTTCATGATATAAAAAACCATAAGATAAGACTGTTATTTTTAATTAAAAACCTGATTAATTTTAGTTAGTTAACTACACATAATGTTAAATTAATTAATATTATTTAATTCCTCAATAATTATCTCAACCACAAAAGCATTGGAATCCAATAAGTACAAACAAGGAGGAGAAAAAATATGAAAAACATCAAGACTAGAAGACACATGCCTCAAATTTTGTTGCTTCAATAACTAGAGCAAGTTAAAATGTAAAAATGATGATTCCATTGAATCAAGATTATAAATACCTTTTCAAAAACTATAAATGTGCATATATTTGCAAATGGATGACACCTCAATTTGCATGAATAATAGGAACTCCTTGAGGGGTTTCCCTCCAAAAAGGAATTTCCAATAATACTAATTCAAAGGCATTAGTCTAGCAAATATGTGTTTGTTTTAAAATTATATATGCATGTCTTATTTTTTATTTCTTTTTCTTCATCTTTAAAATGGGCTTTTATTTTAAAATTTTATGTCGGCCCTTTACTTAAACTTACATAAAATAATAAGTGAAAAAAACTTGTATGTGCATTATTAGCCCCACCACTCTACATGTGAGATTCTGAATTTACAATGTACAAAATAGGGATGGACGTGTGTGATTGGAATTGGTAATTCCAAGGATGGTGGTTATTCTATTTTGAACTTGTAATATACCTCCATATTTTAAATGATGGAAAAAAATGTATAAAAACATTAATATGTCAGTCCACAACTCCTATGGAATAATTAACTGTGATATTTGATGGAGGCATATGTAACTTGAAACAACATCGTTGAGATTGACACGTGGAGCCCATTGTATCATCAATGTTGTATTTATGTATTTTCACTTGGTATGTTATAGGAGACCATGTATATAGCTCTGAGATGATGCAAGAGATTTTGAGCAAGGGTAGAAACCACTATAAAAAAGGAAACAACAGCAAATTAGCAATAAATTGTTAGGTCTTCTAAGTATCAAAATAGGAATCAAATCTCATATCTTTAGGAATTGAGTATTAAGAATTTTATCTTAGATATGTACTCCAAATCAAGAACATTCTATATTTGTTGTTTACAATCTATATCTAAAGATAAATTTTAATGGTTCATCCCTTTTAAGGGAATTAATCTCTCAATAAATCAACAAAGCAAGAGTTTGGTGCCAAAGGTCAATAGTTTCCAGCCTTCCTATCCCTTGGTAGGGTGTGCTCAATCCAACCTATCACTTTTATAGAAACATAGGCATCCTATCCCATTCATAACAACTTTGAACCAACTTAGTTAAAACAAGATGAGTTAGATTATGAAACATTTAATCTTAAAATACTAGAATGGATTGGATTTAATACTAATTGTGCATGAGGTACATAAGAATATATTTTTTATACTACTACAAAACTAGATTTTAGTGAGGACTTTGATATTTGTCTTCTATTCAGTGCTTTAAAGACACTACAAGTGTATCATACTTGATATAGATGATATTTTCATTTTAAATTAACCATATAAGGGTTTCCTAATATGTTTAATAGGGATAAAGATGTTTTTTCTCCCTCCCATTATAGGTTTAACATGGAAATATTTGGATAATAATAGAAAACATTAAGTTAAATGGATGAAAATATTTTTTAAGTATATATTTTAACAATGTAAAGTGCATCATTTTAAAAAATACTTATGTTTTTTATCCACTAGCACTATAGTTTAAATGCTTTTATGTATCACTTGCATGCATTATTTTTATTAAGGTAGAAGAAGGAATTTTGAAAGGGACCCCAAATATTTTACAATAAACATAAAATAATAACATTTACACTCCAAAAATGGTTCTATATATTAAAAAAGAAGATCAAACAATATCTATACTATCTAAATTTTTGACTTCAAGATCATTTAAGATTACAAAATAATGTAACATACAATAAACAATCAACAGACTTAGACAAAGCTTAAACCAACAAATACCAAAAACTATCTTTGGGACAAATCGCCCCTTTCTTCTCCAATGTTTTCTGTTGGACCTTGAGCATCAAGATACTCCTTTTCATGTCCTCCATGTGATTTTTTGCTTCTTTCATTTTTCCAAGAATAATTGAAGCAAACATTTTGATGAGTCAATAAGGTCTTTCATAATGCAATTTAGTACGTAAGTATTTCAAGTATGCATTTCTAGTCCCTTATTCAATTTTCTTGTTATATATTGTAGCCTTCTATAATGCTTTCAAACTCAAAATCAAACTTCTAAAATGATGGGTTAACTCTATTCCTTCCATAAAAAATAGAAGGAATATTGCTAGTAGGTACAAGACTCTCGTGGAAACTTATTACTCAACAAGATCAAGCATGTCATATTTCCTTCTAATTCTCCAATTGTTGGTACAAATAATGATCAATATTCTCTAGGTGGACTCAAAATCATGGGTATTGGGACTTAGTGAATCCCCTCATACCAGCTCCAATCCCATTGAGAATACTAGATACAATGTATAGCTCATAAAATAATAATTAGTAAAAAACCAAGGTAGAGCATACCAAACCAGAGAGTGGAGTTTATTAGAGGTAAAATTATGTCTATCCAATAACACTCATTCCAGCTGCAAATAAAGGATTCACCACAATTGGATACTCACTGTCAAGTCCTCTTTTCTTTCCTTCATCCTTGAGATTATACTTATAGCAACCAGGTTTGTTCAAACTCCTATCTCTAGATGGAAAATAAAGCTTTATCCATAATTTATGAAAAATTGAAGATCCCTGTATTAGTTTCATACGTTACCACTTTGTCTCTTATATGTTTTGATATTTTCTTTGTCACCTCATCTTTGTGAATTGTATGTCCTATTACCAAAATTTTGGGCATGATTTGTATGTTTTGATCACCTCTTGAACAAACTAACTAATACCCATAATAATTATGTTATTTAAGTAAATAAACAACTATTTTAACAAAATAACTATACTTTTTTCTTTCTATAATTTTAACTTATATTAATTTATTTATAAAAGTAAACTCACATTAATAATTCATAGTTCAACTTTTTGCTGATTGGGGTAAAAATGGAAGTACCTTTGGATGAATTGCAGTGTTGAGAGTTAATCTCCCCTCATAGTGTTCAAGAAATAATTAAAAGTGAAGCCAAGGATGATGAACAAAATGAGATCTGAGATTGAATTTGCTAGGGGGATTTTAAATATTTTATGCATAAAGCTTTATTGTTCATCTAGAGGGAGGAGTTTGAACATACTTTATTGCTACAAGTATAATATTAGGGATGAAGGAAAGAAAAGAGGACTTGATAGTGAGAATCCAACAGTGGTGGAACCTTTATTTTGGAATTGAATCGTATGTTTTGATCAAAACAGATTATACCTCTAGCAAATTCCACTTTTTCATTTGGTCTACTCTACTCTTGGTTTTTTTACTAATCATTATTTTGTGAGCTACAGATTGCATCTTGTTTCTCAATGGGACTGGAATTGGTATGTGGGGCTTCTTTAAGTCCCAATACTCATGTCTTTGAGTCCACCTATAAAAACATCAGTCATTATTTATACCAGCAATCGGAGCATCAAAAGGAAATATGACATAATTGATCCTCCTGAGTAATCTGTTTCCATGAGAGTCTCATTGGCTAGAGCTATGGATAAGGGACTAGAACTGCATATTGAAAGACCTGCATTCTAAAATGCTTTCTTGGAGGACCTAAAAAGGAGGATCTTGAGGCTCAAGGCCCAACAAATAGTTTAAGCTTTGTATGGATTTGTTGATTGTTCATTATTTGTTACATATTTTGTAATCTTAAACAATCCTGAAGTCAAAAACATAGATAGTATTTAGGTTGTTTGATCTTCTTCTTTAAGGTCTGAAACCTTATTTCTAGAATCATAAATGGAATGTAAACCTTATTCTTTGACATTTATTATAAAAGTTTTAGGATCCCTCTCGAAACCCTTTTTTCTACCTTACAAAAAATTTCACTTACAAAAAAATTTAAAAAGATTTATTTTTTCAATGCTTGTTTAATTAGTTTAATCATAAACTTTTAAGACCTAAATATTGCTCTTTTAAAAGTTTTCTCAATAAATATTAACCCTTTACCCTAAGAAATTTAACTATTAAAATTTAAATCCCTAATTTTAGAATTTTAGATTAAACGTTGGATTTATTTATTTATTTTAACTGTATTTTATAGTTTAAATTTTGCCAGGTCTATAATTCTTAATGTTCTTAAAAATCAATTAACTACATTTATATATAATACATTATACAGTAAATAAAGATTCTTTTAGATTAAATAATAATAATAACTCAATTAAATATATTTTAATTAAACTATCAGATATTAAAATCTTTCTTTCAATGTTCAAAGGTCGACTTCTAACAAATTTAGGCTAATCTTTCTTTCAATGTTCCTTTGACAGGTCGACTTCTAACAAAATTAAGCTATAGATACAATCGACATAGACGCGTGTTCAAACGTGAATTTGAATTGTTTGGAATATGACGTCCTGCTGATCCTACCCGACTTACGAGTTGTACGAATTGTGATCACTCGAATGATTTTCAGCAGTGGCCCCCTATGGGGATGGGAAAATATTTCCAATGTTAGGTTGAATAGATAAGAGATCAGGTCACCTCCCGTGCCATGAAAGAAACAAAAATCAAGTAGTTTAGAGCATTACCGCCAACAATAACAAAAACATTACATTATAGAGAAAGGAAAACGTGCAGTAGACCGGGAACTTCGGGAAGTTTGATGGAAGATTGATAAAGAAAACTAATCATGTGTTAGTGAGCAAACACTATATCGTTTATATCGTTTTCTAAACGTTTGACCTATAATTTCTGTATCCACTACAGAAATATGACTAGATCCATTGAATGGCATCCCTCAGGATTTAATAACGTAAAAGCACATGATCAAAACCCTGACAATGAAATTTACGACTGTTAGGAAGACAAATTTGTTGGAAGATTCACATACCGATAAATCAACCGTGTATGTCATTGAAACAATCTTTTAATCGAACACCAAATGCTGGCCATTTTCTTTGCAAACAAAGTCACATGTGCTTCTGCTTAGAAAACACAGAAAGAGATCAATATCAACAGATATTGCATGATAGTCAGATAATAAAGTAATAGGCCTCGATAGTACTTAACAGTGGAATAACAAGTAAGAAGGAATGAAAACTTTATAAGCTGGAAATGGAAAATGGAAACGTTTCTCATACAGTTAAAGAAAATATGCTCAACAATATCAGACACGTGACATAAAGAACAAACAGTATAAGTCTTAGGATCTTTATTGATCGATAACCTCTCCAAAAAAAATAACCATCGAAAACTAGTCTTTTTAGGCTCCAACGGATTGTGCCAAATGTGCTAAAAAAATTTGTACACCTGTTTGTGAGTAAGAGTAAATCTCTATCTAATATTAACATGATTTATGATACCAGAAACATCATAAAGCAAGTGATACAAAATTTTTGGTTTTATACATCTCAATCTGGTACCATCCTACCATTTGAAAGCATCAAAAAAATCCATCTCATTATCAATAAAAATCATATTATTGACAGCCATAAAAGAATCTCGTAAAAGTGAATAAGTCTGCCACTAAGACTATGGAAGATCATACTTCACACACAGATATTCCCATGACACAAAAGAGCCATTAATCAGAACATCATTAAACATATTAATGCCTTTAGATGACCATTTCTTAGCAGAGCAGCTAGGAGTACGAGCAAGAGGCCTATTACTGTGCCAAATATTCCACCAAATAGAGCTGCTTTTAAACAACAAAACAGTCTCATGCCCAACATCTTTAGAAACCAAAATTTTATCTTTAACTAGTTCCCAATATTTCTAAATACTACGAAAAACAACTGAACCAGTAGGTGTAACAGGAAATTTACCAAACAGAATATCCGTAATGTGAAGACCTTTCCAAAATTTAGCATTATTTGGAACAACATTACCTAAATTATGATGCACAAGAACTTTCCAGGGTTCATTACTTTCAATGCAATTCATAATCCATTTAACTGAGAGAGTAATGCTTTGTAATTTAAGATTTTTAAGCCCCAAACCACCCTTTCGCTTATCAGTTGTACACCAATCCCAATTGACAGAATTGTGTTTACCGACTCCCTGTCCATCAAACCATAGAAAATACCGGATATACTTTTGAATGATATTAACTTGATAAGCAGAAAATAGCCAAGCAGAAGAAAAATATGTAGTGTAAGATGACAAGATCTTCTGAAAAACTTGAATACGACCAGTAATATTCAAGTGGAGTTTATTCCACTTGCTAAGTTTTCCAATCACCTTATTTTCACCCAATCCCACATACTCTTAAGGTAGGGATCAATCGCAAAGGGGATACCAAGATAACACACATGTTTAGAAGGACCCCCCCAAGGAATATTAAATCTAGAAAGCCACTAAGGAGGATTGTCATCTCAGCTTAAAAGAATAGACTTAGGCAAGGAAATCTTAGCACTAGAAGCACTTTCAAAGATAAACAGAACATAGAACAAATTATCCATATTATCTTGTTCAAGTGAAACAAAAAAATTAATGTCATCAGCAAACTGGACATTAAGAAGATCTTCCCCATTAGGAAGTATAAGGCCTCTAACCTTAGGAAAGTAGATAGAATGCCTAAGAAAATAGAATAAGGAATTACTAGCAATGACAAAGAGGTTAGAGGCCAAGGGACACCCCTGGCGTATAGATCGTTGAAGATGTATAAGATTAGATAGGAAGCCATTAATATCAATATAAGTGACCACATCCATTAAAAGAGTCCTAACCATCCTACAAAAATTAGGAGGAAAACCAAAAGCATCCAATACCATAAATATATACTCCCATTCTACACGGTCATAACCCTTTTCAAAATAAAGCAACATAATACCAACATTTTGACTAGATGATCGAGCCCAGCTCATGGCTTCCCAACACGTTATTAATTTTTCTAAAATATACCTGCCTTTTATAAAACCAGTTTGAGTAGCACTAATAAATATTTTCAAAACATTTATAAGACGTAAAGCTAGGTCTTTAGCAAGAATATTATAAGAAACATTTAATAACGTAATGGGAGGTCAATTTTTGATGACAACCTTATCACCACCTTTAGACAATAACCTAACAATACCAATATTAATGTGTTGTCCCAAAGAACCCTGAAAGAGATATTCATAATATACATCAAAAATATCATCACATATCCAGTCCATATTCTTTTTGAAAGCACGAGGATACAAAAACAAAAAGGAAAATGCCAAGTACGATGCGTATAAAACCAAACTTGACTCCAAAAGCCTATATATTGAAAAATGCATGAAAGGAAAGAGCATAAGCGAATCGACACAAGATAAAAGAAATATGGGATAGGGTCCTATTTATTGATATGCTTTTAAAGTCATGTTACAATACGTCTCCTTCCCTTTTAGGGGATAGGAGCGTTAAATATGTTTCTTATCACATCCATGGATAGCAATCCTTCTTCCGCATGCCCACATGTAAGATGGGCGGACCAAAACATCACTGCCGCTTGTGTATATGATTTTTGACTCCTTCCTGCTCCTCTGATGTCAAAAAATTGCATTCCAAGAAACAGAAAATATTAGTAGCACCTACAGATAGGAAAGAACATGTATTTCCCAAGGCCTACTGTTAGTGTATGCATGAAAATATTAAAACGATAACCAAATGACCTCAGATCGACCTAAAAATTTAACAAAATAATGAATATATTACCAGGAGGGCACTACAAGTGGAAAAATTAGGAAATTCCTCATATATTTGTATTCGCTCTGGGGCGGGACGAATAAACCTATAATAAATTGTCAGAAAGCACCCTCTTTAATGTCCCATACAGGAAGCTCCAAATGACCTGCAAAGTTGGGGTTAGCTAATTATGGGTGTTTTGGGAAGACCCAGAAGGTCATATTTCTCCAATTTGGCCTCCATCACCCAGATTTTGCTTGTGCTATCTGTAAGTTAGTAAAGGTGGGAAATGATAAAAACATGGTAAAAAATGCTTAGAATGAAGTGAAATTTAAAATAAAGCCTATTTAAATAACCTATAATAAGATTCAAAAGAAAAATAAAAGAAATCTATCACAAATTTCTAATCACTATGGGGTGGGGTGATTAGGGCTACGACAACTTGGGGGGCGCGCAAGGGTAGGAAACCCATTGTTTGGGACTCTGTTTCAGCACCAATCCACTTGGGATGGGTCCAAAACATCTTATGGGGTGTTGTCAAAAAATTTTGTGGAATATTGTGGCCAAATGTTCGAGTTTGGGTCTAGAATGTGCCTCCAATGATCACCCAATAACCTCCCTCCAAAAGAGAGATCAAGGATGTGAAAGCATAAACAATGGGTGAGAATATATTTTAGCAGCACTTCGTTGCTCCAAAAGCTCCTCTCTGTATCTCTTTTTTGGGTGAGAAGACTCCCCAATTTATAGACCTAGGGTCTCTTTGTTTGAATGCGCATGCGAGGGCGCCACTTGAGTTGATTGTCCTATTTTGAGAGAAAATATTATTCCCTGATTTAGCGTCTCCTTGCATGAGGTCTCTAAAATAAAGACATGCATGACTGAAGTCTCTCTTTTTGATTTGAAGTTGTTCCTCACAATTGCATGTCCTGAAGTTGTAGTTAACTGGCGGACCTGTCGAGGTTTGCCTTTTTGCCAGTCAAACCTGCTATTCACCTCACCCTGGGGTGGATGCTGCTATTCGTCCTTGGGTGGGGCGAATACCAGTTTGTATTCATCCCAGGGTGGGGCGAGTAGGGAGAAAAGTGCAAAAAAGTGCCAAATTGACTCTTGACCTTCCAAACTGCTGTTGGGAGTGGTTAGGACCACTGTTTAACCTCTAGGGACTACCCTAGGGGTTGTGTGTGTCAGTGTGATTGATGCTTGTTGTCACACAATCGGATTGGTGCTGTTTTGGTGTTTACAGATGCCCCTTTTTGGGAAGCATTATGCAAGGCACAACTCTAAGAAAAAATAGATAACCAAAGCACTAATGATTAGGGTTTCTCGATAACCTAACCAACTCTTGATGCCCCAAGTATGGAAAGGACACACATTCTTGAATCCTTGCTTCTGATGATCCAAGAAGCTTAATTCAAGTGTTAACATTTTTCAGTGAGGTGTTACTTGAGCTTGGACATTGATCAGTCAGGAATAGGCAAATAGCGCAACATTTTGTCTGTGGGAACCTTGAATTCATGATTCACAAATACCAAGTGTTTGATCAGCTTATGATTATTGCTTGTTTGTTGCCCCAAGCAGAGGTGTGATTATCTTTGTCAATGATCCTTTGAATGCATTCCACTTCCTTGATTGGGTATGTTTTTTTTGATTGGTGACTAAGTGTGACTACCCCCTCAAGCGATGAATTGATGAGGGAATGACCGACATGAGAAAAGCGACGAGTCGCTTGACCCAATATGACTTAGGTAAGGGTGCCTTCAGTTTTTTATCGTTGACTGCTTCAGCAGTTTTCAAATATTTTGACCTATTTTTGGTGGGTTTTAACCCTTTTTGTGACGCATTTTGGAGTTGAAATTGTCAAGAATCCGTCCTTCCGAGGAGCGGTCCGGATATGGTAGCCTTCTTAGGGAGTAGGATAGTGACAATTTGTAATCCCAACATCTATTTTGGATGCCAATAATGTCAGGCGCAAAGGCGCCTTCGTTCGAAAAGGTTATTGCTATTTTTGGTTGGGTGTGGACCCTTTTGGTGACGCTGTTTGGGGATGAAAGTCTCAAAAATTTGTCTTCTCTTGGAGCGGTCCGGCTATGGTAGCCTTCTTAGGGAATAGGATAGTGAAGATTTGTGACCTCGACATCTGTTTTGCATGCCCAGATTGTCAAGTGCAAAAGCCTCTTATCAGATACTTTTCATGCTTGTTTTTGGTGCATTTTGAAATTTTTGCTCTGTATTCATCCATGGGTGGGATGAACACCAGTCTAGTAATCCTCCCAGGGTGGGACGAGTGCTATACAGAGCGCTCATCCCTGGGAGGAACGATTACAGGCTCAAAAAGCCTATTTAAAGGCCAAAACTGGGTTTTGGGCTCATTTGCATTTGTTTTTCTTAGCGATTTGGAGCTTTGAGGAGGAGGAGGTCAATTCTGCGAAGTGAAGCGCTACCAAAATTTTCCTGCCACCATGAGTTCATGGACCGGATCCTCAAGCGGCAGAGCCGAAGCGAGACCGATGAGTGCTCTTCCTCTTTATTGTTGGTTTGTGTTACAATTTGAAAATTTGCAAGTTAGTTGTTTTATGTCCTTTTGTTCTTTTTGTTTTTCAAATTTAAAAATGAAACCCTAGTCTATCAAAATTAACTCGTAGTTGAAAAATTAGTATAACCTTAGTTAAACAAAGATCAAAAATTAGTTTAAAACTGAGCTAAAAAACATAGTTTAGAACATAATTTAAAAACTTCGCTTAACCTGAATTGAACAAAGATCAAAACTTAGGTTAGAAACGTAGGGTAAAACCGAGCTGTAACTAACGTAGCTCAACCCTATTTATTTGTAGATTGTGTTTGTAATTTACCAGTTTTAGGGCTAAAAACCCTAGGTCTGAGAAATTATTTTTTTTAATTTTTTTGTTTGTTTTGAATTTATCAGTTAGAGTTAAAAACCCTAGAACTGACAAAATTTTATTTTGTTTTAATTTTTTTGTTTTTAATTTATCAGTTAGAGTTAAAAACCCTAGACTGACAACTGCGTTTTTTTTTTTTAATTTTGTGTTTTTGTTTAACTTATCAGTTTAGACTTAGAGTGAAAAACCCTAGGACTGACAACTTATTTTTTGAATGTTTGTGTTTTTGTTTAATTTATCAGTTAGAGTTAAAGTGAAAAACCCTAGGACTGAAAACTTATTTTTTGAATGTTTGTGTTTTTGTTTAATTTATCAGTTAGAGTTAAAGTGAAAAACCCTAGGACTGAAAAATTAGTTTTGAATGTTTTTGTTTGTTTTTTTAATTTATCAGTTAGAGTTAAAAACCCTAGAACTAACAAAGGATTTATTTGAATTTTTTTTTGTAGTTTTTTAATTTATCAGTTAGAGTTAAAAACCCTAGGACTGACAAAGGATTTTTTTGAATGTTTTTGTATTTGTTTTTGCAATTTGGTTGTACATGGTTTTATGCATTGCTGTATATTCATGTTTTTGTTGTACAGTTTTTTTTTGTTTTAATTTTTTTGCATTTTTTTCTTTTACAAGTTGTGAAGAGCCGATACTGTGTGCCCATGATTTTTACTAAAGCACGGGAGGCACTAAATTTGGCTGACTGGGAGTGGCTTGATGCCCTTGGGCTCAAGCAGGTGACTCGGCTGGAGCCTGTGGTCAAGGATCGGGCCTATCTAATGGCCTTGATCAACCTATGGGATCCCCAGACCAACACCTTCCATATCCCAACAAGGGAGATGACAGTGACCTTGGAGGATGTCTATCGAATTCTCTAGATTTTGATAGACGAACTACTGATTTGGATGACATTGCAGGATCAGTGAACAGTAGTGTTGACACACTGCTTTGGACATGGAGAGGAGATGTGGGTGGACAACCCAGTGGAGAGGGCAAAGGGTGATTGCCAGATTGGTGGAATATTGGTTTGATGGTGGTGTAGACACCAAAACAGCACCAATCCGATTATGTGACTGCAAACACTGATCGCTTTGACACACACAGCCCCCAGGGCAGCCCTCAGAGGTTAAACAGTGGTCCTAACCACTTTTGCAGCAATTTTGGAAGGTCAAAAGGCAATTTGGCACATTCAGGCACTTTGCTCAGTATCCGTCCCACCCTGGGACGAATTCAAAATGGGATCCGTCTCACCCAGGGACGAATTCTGAATTCGCTCTAGGGCAGGACGAATTCCAGGTTCAACGGGCAAAAAGAAAAATTGTGCCAAGTGGCAGCCGAGGACAGTCAATTAATGCCTCCTGCCTTGCATGCGCGTGTAGGTGGGCAGATTGGACGTTAGAGGACTATCACAAGGGCAATCATGGAAGCCCAAGTCATGGAGGAATCTCCTCCCTCATGGGAAGGCATGGCCGCCACATGGCGCCCCTGCATGCCCCTCCAAAGAGACCCCTTGGGTCTATAAAATGGTGAACTTTCTCACCCAAAAGAGGACAGGTTGGAAGCATTTTCAAGCAACGAAGTGCTGCCAAATTGATACCACGTTTTTACCTTTTGATTCACCTCTTCCACATCCTTGATCTCTTTCGCAAGAGAGGTCATTGGGTGGTTATTGGAAGTGTGAATCCGGATCCAAAACCCGACACTTGACCACATTGATCTACCAATTCACCGACAACCCATTACAAGAGATTTTGGGCCCATCCCAAGTGGATTGGTGCCGAAATCAGGTTCCAACGGTGGGCGGCCCACCCGGGCGCCCCGCACTCCTGCGAGCCTAATCTTCTTTTTTAAGAACGATTGGGAATTCATGGCAGATTGTTCTTTTGTCACTTGTTTATCTTGCATTCCATTTTATGCTGTTTAAATAGTTTGTAATTTCGATTTCATAATGCTTTGATCAAATCTTATCATGTTTTGTCGCTTTTGTTGTCCTCACTAACTTGCAGGTAGCAACGTCAAATTCCCGTTGATGGAGGTCAAATTGGGGAAATCTGACCATCTGGGTCTTCCCAAAATGCCCCCAATTAGCTAACCCCTAAGTTTGTAGGTCTTTTGGAGCTCCCGAGATGCGACATTTGGGCAGCATCACTTCGGCATTTTGTCGTAGGAGAATTCGTCCTACCCCAGGACGAATTACAGTCGAATTCGTCCCGCCCAGGAGCGAATTCAAATCGATGGCAAATTTTTTGACTGTTTTGATGGCAGTGGCCCTCTGGTAATGTTCCCTGGTCTCTGTCAAATTTGCAGGTTGTTTAGAATCAGTTTATTTATCACTGTAATCAATCTTTTGCATGCATCTTCCATTGTTTTTAGAGAACAAACATTTCATCTTTGCAATAGGTGCTACTAACGATTTTGTTGTTTCTTTGAATGCAGGAGGAGTAGCAAGGATCAAGGATTCATTCACACCAGTGGCGGCAACACTTTGGCCCGCCCATTTTGCATGTGGGCACGCGGAAGAGAGATGACTTTCCATTGATGTGACCAAGAGACAAGTTTGATGCTCCTCTCCCCTAAAAAGGGAGGAAGCTAATTGTAACCGAATTTGAAATACATCAATAAAAGAAGAGGGTTGTTTCATTCCATTTGGGTTCCAATTTGTCTATGCTTTCTCCATTTTATGCATTTCTAATTTGTAGCATCAAGTTTAGTTTCGTTCTTGCATCGTGTTTGGAGTTTTCTCTTTTTGTTTTCGGAATCTCGTGCTTTCAGTGGCGATCACGGTGGGACTCTGTCCCCTGATTTTTTAGATCAAGAAACTGATCAAAAATTTGTGTTTTTGTGCTTACAGGTACCATTTTTTGAACTCTGACTGTTATTCGTCTTCCTGTGGCGAATACATTAGTAATTCGTCTGACCCTGAGACGAATTCTAATTCGTCTCAGACTGGGACGAATTCTGTTCTGGTATTCGTCTCACCCAGAGACGAATTTTTGTCTATGCTATTTTAGGCCGAGAGTCAGAAACATCCTTTTGGGCAGAGAAGAGGTAGGGGTTTTTAACAAGCTTCTGTCAAATTTTTGTTTTTTTTTTGATTTTCAGTTTTTGTATGGCTTAGGGAAAGTTTCCTTTTGTTTGCCTGTTTCATTTTTGCAAATTAAAATAAACCACACACACATCACGTGGCATTTTTAAACCAAGGAGCTGGTCGTAAGACCCCAGCCCTTGATCAAGACCAACGGTGGGTTCATCACCACCTTGGCTTGACTTTTGCATCCATTTACCCCGATTGTCACTGTTGTTAGACGTAAATCCTGACGAAAGCTGACCGAGTGTCATTGGGGTGATTCCCAGCATGCGAGGATAAGTCTTCTATGGTAGGTGTCATAAATAGGACAATCCCCCTTCCGTACCGCCTATGTACCACGTACCATCTGCTCTCACGTACCTATAGTTTCCCTCTCGTAAGGGCGGGTATATAGAGAGGTTGGTATATCGGCCTGGCAATGGTATATTGAAGGGGCGACCATTTATGGGAGTCATATGAGCCTTCATATTGCATTTAAATGTTCTTCACAAAAACTTTCAAAAACAAACAACAAAACACACTAAACCAGTTTTAGGACACACTTTCAACCTTTAAACGAGATAATCACCGTTTGTGTATGTGTGTGTTCTTTTCTGTTTAAGTGTAGCATAAAAAAATCATAAAAGAGATAAAAATCTGCTTAGCTTGTAGAAGAGCACCACCATGGTGTACACCCGTAGCCAAGCCCAATCAAGGGCGAAGCTATGAAAAGTGTACAAGGAGCGGGCACAAGTCGCCTCCGCTTTAGCCCTAAGGACTTGGCCATACCGCCTTGGCGGTCTGACCCACAAGAGAGTCCACATCATTCCATGTCAAGGTGGAATTATAGGGACACCCCTCTGGGGGACACGCCCATTCAGCACAGCCCCTTTCGGGAAGAATCTTTACATGTGGCACTCAACGTAGATAGAAGACCTCCCTTAGAGGCTAGATATGAGTGGCCACCACGCGATGAAGCGCTAGAGAGGCATAGTGTCCATGAGGAGAGGCCACATGACTATGGCATCTCTCCTTTGCCTCCCATCATTGTTAGAACCAATAGACAAAACCCAGAGCGTAGGGCTCTCCAAACAGGGCAAGCTAACTCCGCCCGCCCCTTTCACACCTACGAAAGGGAGTACGAGGAAGACCATCACATTCCTCGAGAGCAATATACAATGTGGGAGCCTTGCGCTTCCACACCTGCTAGATACCATGGTCACCCATTGAGGCCAGAGCCTCGGGTAAATGCCGCCAACCTCGATAGAGGGAAGCAACCCATTGAGATCTCGGATCATCATGACCGAGGCAAATACATAGGAGAGGCATTCAGGCCTCCTAGGCCCAAGATGGTAGACCAAATTGACCTGGCAGTCACCAGACATGCCACCCGCCAAGCCTAGATCATGCGGCTTGAGCAAGATCAGCAGCAGTTAGAGCGCTTATACCACCTTAACAAAGAGCGCATTCAGCGCCAAGCAGACGAGCTGCTTTATAACCTACCTGAGAGGGTTCCAACCCCTCGCACCCAAAAAGCGGAACCATATGAGAGGCATAATCCCTTAGTGCAGGATAGGTCTCCGTGACCTCATCAAGTTTTGCCTCCGAGACCCCATAGACCTGAGAGGGAGGCCACTCCCCGAAACAATGATGGGTACCCTCCGCGGGGACCCACTCAGGGTCATAGGTCTCACCCAGAGACTCCTCAGGAAGTTTACGAGGAGTATGAACAAGAAGTAGAGCGGGCTGAAATGCCCTATCAAGGCGGAGGGGCTGCTATCCGGCCACCCCCCATAGGCCTCCAGTCTCCCACAACTCACAATGGGAGCAAACTAAAGAGGAAGAGATTAAATCTTCCGATGCATACAAAGCGTTGTTAGAGCATTTGGAGTCTATGGAAACCAAAGCTTCTGGGCCCCAAAAGCCCATGTTACGCCAACTCCATAGTCATCCGATGCATCCGTCAGTGCCCGCACCTCCTTACCCCGAACATTTCAAGTTGCCTCAGTTGGCAGTCTTTAAGGGTGAAGAGGATGCCCAAGAGCATGTGACAAGATTCCTGAGCCAATGCTTTGGCATTCAGGATAATGATGCACTATTGCTAAGGACATTCATAACCACATTCGTGGGCCCTACCTCGGATTGGTTCACCCAGTTTTCGAAGCACAACATCAATAACTTGGATCAATTAGTGGATGCGTTCCTTGAACGCTTCACCTTCAACACCAAGAAGAAGGCATCACTGAGTGACCTAGCCAGCCTCAGGCAATATGAGGAGGAGACAATGGCGGCCTACGGGAATCGATGGAGGACTCTACTTTCTAAGCTACCCTACCTTCCCCCTATGTCCGACCTCACACAAATGTTCTCACGAAGTTGTTTGAGATCGATCTCTAGGCTATTGCAGCTGCAACAATATGCCACCTTAGAAGAAGCTCTGGCGCAAGCCAGAGTTATCGAAGAGATCAAAATATAGGATGGCAAAATTGCCAAACCTAAAAAGAAAGAGTGGAACAAAAACACAAAGACAGGGACTACGCAACAAAAACCCGCTGCGGTTAATCAAGTTGCTATAAATGTCCCTAAGCCTACACAAGAAATACAACCTCAAAAGGCTAATTATCAGGTAGTGCCTCCTAATAATTATGAAAGAGAAAATAAAAAATAGGAGCAAAATCAGCAGCGTCGCCCTAAGCGACAGTACACCCCTTATACGGAGTCTAGGGACTCCCTATTTGACCGCTTGTCAACGGCAAATTTAATCACCCTTCCAGAGATTCAAACCATAGATCCTAACGCTCCCAAGCCTAAGGGATACAGAGAGGACTTGTATTGTAGGTTCCACAGGCGAAGGGGACATGACTTGAACGCATGCTGGAAGTTCAAAGGATTGATACAAGACTTGATTGATAATAAAACATTGGCAGTGGACAACCCCATAGCACCAAATAACCAGCAGATGGGGGTTTTCAAGGACCCCTTGCCTGCCCATGAGGCACAGGCAAAACCCCTTCAGGTCAATGAGGTGCAACAGAATTTCCCCATGCAAGGGTATGTGGGAATGATAAGCATAGTGACCAGGAACAAGAAATACCCAGGAGTTGCCCCCGAGGCAGCCACAAGAGAGGTTCCATCGACGTCACAACCTCAACAACACCCTGTGTAGTTACCTCCGCCTAGACCCGAGGTCACGATACGGACCAAACTCACGCAGAGTTTGTGGACCACGTCGGCTAGGCTCTCCATATATGAGCTTATACAACAATCAGCACCCCATCGGGAGGCTCTCATGGAGATTTTGAAAGCCATCGAGTTGCAGCCCCATGAAGCGAATTCCTTCAATAACTTCGTGGGACATGTAAAATGATGCACGGAGCCAGTCATTACCTTTCGAGAAGATGAAGTTAAATCGATGTCTGATGACATGGCAGATCCACCCCTGCACGTTATCATGCGGGTCAACGGGATCCCGTATAAGAGGGTGTTGGTAGACACTGGCTCATCCAATAACATCATTACTACAACAGCATTGAAACATCTGAAGTTGCCAGCCTCTCACATCACGGCTTCCACTTACACACTACGAGCATTCAATGATGCGATATGCTCGATAGTTGGCACAATTGTTCTACCCGTTCAGGTAGGACAAAAGATGATACCTACATTGTGCCATATTTTGGAAGGCGAGATGGCATACAACATATTGCTAGGGCGGCCATGGATCAGGGACATGAAGTGTGTCCCTTCGATAGCTCACCAGTGTTTGAAGTATGCATTTGAAGGAGAAGTACATGTAGTCTCGACGGACTTAGAACCCTTCAAATATTGCAATGCGATGCAGTTGATGCCGCAATCGACCCTCCCATCGATGCACTTGGATTTTTAGTTAAATCCATCTAGACAGGGTCCGATGCCACGAGCACCACTGGTGACTAATCCATCAAAACCCCAGCCAGGTGCATCTTCATCGTCCGCTCCTTCACTACCAATGCCACCTATCATGGCTAAACAGAAGGATAAAGGGAAACAAATCCTGGAAGAGGCTCAACCCCTGGAAGAGGCACTGCCAACAATATCAACCATCTCAACCGAAGAGATACCTAGCACAATGGAAGTTGAGGCTCCTAATCCACCCAACATGGAATGGACTCAGGAAGGGCTTCCGTTCCCTCCCTCTCAATCACCAACAATTATTGTTGAAATGGCCAGTACGGGCCTGGGGAGTATCTAGTGCGGAATGTTGTAGCAACGACCATGCTAGAGTCAGTGCAAGACATGGGGAGACCTCGCCTCCCCATCGGGACAATTGTTCCTTTAGGCTACCCATCGAACCAGACCAATTTTGTGTATGGGGGCCTTGACCATGGTGCTTGAGCCATGCATGCAAAAGGACGAGGACGAAGAGCCTTTTGTAGAAGATGTCAACTATCTGTCTAACCCAGACTTCGCTCTGAGATATCTTGGCCAATGCAATTGGCATGGATACGAGCTAGGCAGGTATGAGCAAGGAGTGCATGTCCTTTGCCAGCCAAGATACCAAATGCCTTATGACAAGTCGGGAGTAGGGTTCAACCACCCCCTACCCTTAGACATCTTGGTGGAAAACATGCAAGGCCTAGGAATAGGCAACAAGGGTGGATTGGCATCAGATCCTTATGCCAACCCAAACACAACATATACATTGGGAGATTACCTCCCATGGTCAACAACCACCCTTGGTAACATCAATAACCCTTCTCCTTTGCTAGAGAGAGGTGAAAGTTCGGGAACTCACTTTCAAGGAGAGGATAAACAGTGTCCAGAAGGATCTTCGGAGGATGAATCAGAATATGAACCAGTGTCATATGATCCCTTCGAATCCGATAGTGATCACTCATGAGAGATTCCCATGAATAACTGGCAAGAGATATTTTTGAATCTGTTCCCTCTAGAGGCTCCAATCGAGCCAGTGTCACGTCAAGAGAATCAGGTCCCCCCATGAAGCGTGGAACAACCACAATGGGACCAGATTAATTTGCTTGAACAAGATGAGCCTCATATGTCGCAAGCAATTGTTGAAGCCAATGAACACTTTTGGATCTCCGACAGCGATTCGAAAGATGAAACTGAGATGGCCTATCTCAACCACATGCGACAAATGCAACAAAGGCAACAAGTGCAACAACGACACCCCTTGGAGATTAATGACATATTTGCATAGATGGGCATAGTGCCAGGGCATGAGTGGTACGTAGACCCAGTAGGGTGGGATCAAGTGTTGGATCCACTGCTCCAGGTACATGAAGAGCACCTTCCACTCCGAGACCCTAGGGTGATATCAGTGTCGAGGGTAGACCCTGTCCTCTTATTAGCACATAGGGCCGATCCATTCATGCCAGTACCTATAGAACCAGATCCAGAACATAGAGAACATCCAGAATGTTTGAGTCATCACACCCATGGTAATGGAGACCAAATTCATTTCATCCACATGATCTCCATTGACTTAACCGCACCCATCCACAATCCGGCCGATCCAGCATGGTCCTTGCATCTAGACATAGATGCCATTGATTGGGATCACGTCAATTCACCTCTCTCCCCATCAGAGTACTGGCCTTTCGGTAAAATGCCTCATTTTACCCCAGGGACAACTCAAGATATCTTTCATGCTGAAGAGGAACCCGAGGTTCCCAACATAGATTTAAACTCAGCTAATGATATCCATTTGATCCCAACTCCACATCAGTTGGAGGACGGATCCCACATGTCGATCGAGGAGACGACTAACGTAGACATCGGCTTAGATCCAATGAATCCATAGATTATCAAGCTGGGGGTAAGCTTATCCCCTGAAGAGCAAGCCGACTACATTGCCCTTCTCAAAGAGAAGAAGGAGGTTTTTGCATGGTCATACAGAGACATGCCGGGGCTAGATCCATAGCTAGTCACGCATAATCTAACGCTTGATCCGACAATCAAGCCAGTTAAGCAAAAACTATGTAAGATGCACCCAACAGTGGCCTTGATGGTCAAAGATGAATTGCAAAAGCTGTTGGATGCACAGTTTGTCATCTACGTGGATTATCCGCCATGGCTGTCCAACATGGTGCCCATCAAAAATCTCGATGGGAGGATTCGCATATGCACTAATTTTTGAGATCTAAACAAAGCGAGTCCTAAGGATGATTTCCCCTTGCCAAGCATCGACGCATTGGTAGACGCTACAATAGGTCATGAAATGCTATCCCTCATGGATGGTTTCTCGGGATACAATCAGATTCGTATCAATCCTGAGGACCAACTAAAAATGGCGTTCACAATGCCTTGGGGGACATTTTGTTATAAGGTCATGCCTTTTGGCCTTAAAAATGCTGGTGCCACCTACCAACGTGCCATGACGTACATCTTCCATGATTACATGCATAAAACTTTGGAAGATTACATGGATGATTTGTTGGCCAAGTCTCTTTTGCGCCCGGATCATCTCGATGACTTAAGCAAGATCCTCGATCGCCTCATGGAGCATAAAGTCAGACTGAATCCCAAGAAGTGCGTATTTGGCATCACATCTAGAAAACTCTTGGGTTTCATAGTCTCAAAGCGAGGCATCGAGGTGGACCCAAACAAAGTCAAGGCAATCCTTGAAATGGTTCCCCCAACTACCATTAAGCAGCTCAGAAGTCTACAGGGAAAGGTCGCGTCAATTAAGCGCTTCATAGCGCAGCTATCTGACAAGTGCCGACCCATGAACAAATTATTGCACAAGGGGGTAGCATTTCACTGGGATGACGAGTGCCAGTCTAGCCTTTGATGACATCAAACGATACTTGGCTTCACCACCAATATTGGCACCACCTAGACCAGGAGTGCCATTCTACTTATACATCTCAGCTACTGAGGTGGCACTGGGCGCCATGCTAGCCCAGAAGAATGAACTTCACAAAGAACAGGCTACTTACTATCTTAGCCGCACCCTGGTCGAGTTATGAACTTAACTATGCATACGTCGAGAAACTCTGCTTGGCAGTGGTGTTTGCTACCAAAAAGCTATGCCACTACATGCTGAGCAACACTACGTATGTTGTGTCTAAGGAGAATCCATTGCGATACATGATGAGTCATACTTATCATAGTAGTCGCACGATGAAATGGATCATGTTGTTGATGAAATTTGACATAGAGTTTATCGGACAGAAATCCATCAAAGGACAGGTCATAGCCGATCAACTAGCAGAGGCTCCTCTCGAAGATGATCAGCCTCTAGTCATAGAACTACCCGATGATGGGGTCTTCCATGTCTCAGAATCGCCAGATTCTGATGAGCCTGAGTCACAGGCTGACATAACCCTATTTTTTGATGGTTCTAAATGTGAGCAAGGTGGTGGCATGGGAATAGTATTCTTCACACCGTAGGGCGCTCCAATGCCCCTATCATTTAAATTAAATTTCCCATGCACCAACAATAATGCAGAGTATGAAGCCTTGCTCATAGGTCTTCAGACAACAATCACCATGAACATCAAATGACTGAACATCTTTGGTGATTCATTGTTAATTTTCAATCAAGTCAAAGGGGTATTCCAATGCAAATGCCTAGTTCTGCAGGCTTATAAAGCCCTTGTGGACAAATTCTTGGCAAAACTTGAGTGGTATGACATCGAGGCACTCCCTCGATCATCGAATCATTTTGCGGACACAATGGCCTCCTTGGGGTCACTAATCCCGCAAGACCTTTCTGGTGATATGACAACCATTCAAGTCAAAACCTTATCGCAATCCATGATGGAGCGTGCAAGCTCTGACTTGACGCCAGGAATCCACATGATCCAGATTGAACCATCCTCGGATAAGTTCTCTCGAATCCATGATCATCTGAAACATGCCAACTGGGGGTCCTTGTTCTCCCCTACTCCCATTAATAGCAACACAACGCTATTCTTACAAGTTCTATCCCGCTCAACGTTTGCTAGGGATGAACTTCAAGAGGGATTGGTTGTTCATACCATCGAGGCTTTCGATCAACAGGACTGGTATTTACCCATTAGAGACTACCTCAAGTTAGGTAATCTCCCGCTTGGATTGACGCATGCCACAAAATGAGCATTCAAGCAGAAAGCGGCTAAGTATGTCTTGATAGGAGACATTTTGTACCGTCATAGCTATGAAGGAATCCTCCTTCATTGCTTGGACCAACAAGAGTCCACTTGGGCGATCGCCCAAGCGCACGATGGTACATGTGGTGGCCACTTCAGTGGTATGGCCATCGCAAAGCGCATTCTTCGCATGGGCTATTATTGGCCATCTTTAGAGCGAGATTGTTGCGCATATGTCAGGAAGTGCATGAAGTGTCAACATCATGCCAATTTGATGCATGTACCTTCCCAGGCCTTGCAGACAGTCCAGTCCGCTTGGCCATTTTTGTAGTGGGGCTTCGATCTAATTGGAAAGATCTCCCCTACGTCGTCAGGCCATCACACGTTTATCATAATGGCCACAGAGTATTTTACCAAGTGGGTGGAAGCAGTTCCGCTTACCTCTACGACAGGACCCCGCATTGTGGAGTTCATTTTGCATAACATCATATGTCATTTTGGTATTCCATCCAAAATAGTCTCGGATAATGGGACGCCATTCAAGAACAAAGACGTGCGTGCTTTGACCACAAAGTACAAAATTCAGCATAGTTTTTTGACACCCTATTATCCGCAGGCAAATGGGCAAGCAGAGGCGTCAAACAAAATGCTAGTTGCCATCCTTAAAAATATGGTCATAGACAGTCATAAGGATTGGCACATCCAAATCCCACTTGCCCTATGGGCTTATCGCACTAGCATTCGGACGCCCACTAGGGCCACTCCATTTTTGCTCGTGTATGGCTCCGAGGCAGTCATGCCTCTCGAGTTGGAAATTCCTTCCCTCCGCATATCAATGCAAGAGTTCATCGATGATGACGCTGCATGGTAGGCCCGGTTAGACCAGCTTACGTTGCTTGACGAACGACGCGTTAATGCTCTCGAGCATTTACGTATCTATCAAGAGCGACTTAAGAAAGCTTACAACATGAAAGTTCACCTGAGGGACTTTCGGGTTGGTGATTTGGTCTTGAAGGAAAACCAATAGAACTCTAGTTTGCCGTCCCACCTAAGGGACAAGTTCATGGCAAATTGGTTAGGTCCATATGTAATTGATAGCAAAATAGGACCCGGGACATACCGGCTAGCCTCTCTTGATGGAATCAAGGAAACAGAACCCTTGAACATCAGTCATTTGCGACCATTCCATATCTAAGAGAGCCATATCCCAAAAATGCTCCAAGGATTCCTATAATCGCTTGGTCAATCCCAAAATGCTCCAAGGATTCATATAATCGCTTGGTCAATCCCAAAATGCTCCAAGGATTCCTATAATCGCTTGGTCAATCCCAAAATGCTCCAAGGATTCCTATAATCGCTTGGTCAATCCCAAAATGCTCCAAGGATTCCTATAATCGCTTGGTCAATCCCAAAATGCTCCAAGGATTCCCACAATCGCTTGGTCAAAAATAAGAAAATCCAAAAATCATCAAAAACAACAAAAATTTGCATCTCATTTCTAGGCATGCTCAAATTCATCAATAAATAGCTCTTCTCACATCTCATCTTCATATTCACAAAAATCAATCCATCAAAAATACAAAAATATATAGCTGCATTAAGCATCACATCCATACATTGCATATTTGTGGTCTTACAGGTCAAAGGCACCATAGACTGTAATTACTCTGCTAGTCCATCTTGTTCCACATTTTTCCATTTTATAAAACAACAAACAAAAATGCCATTCATTGCTTTTTACCACACTAGAGTCAGTGGTCTTCTAATGTATCAAGAGTTTTCATCTTTCAGTCATCATTTTGCTTTCTAGCCACGTAATGTACCAAGTCAGACAGATTTTACGAAGGTAGAGTTCTACTTGGATCACACCTTGTTACGTAGCATCCCAACACAAATTAAAACACATAAAAATTCCCAAGTTGTGTGAACGAAAGATGAAACCTGCATAGTAATCCAGGTCACCATAAGCGAAATGGTTATCTTGCTCATCCCCCTGTGCGAATGGTTCTAGAATGCTGAGAATTGACAAAAGGACAAGCATCCTCCCTACCCAATTCACCTTAATAATTCCAATAGTTGATCCCCAAGACCTAAAAGGATCAACGCCATTCACAAACAAAATTCCAACAAACCATATCATGGCCCCGGCAGGGGAACAAAGTGCACAACATCAAAATACAAAATCAAGTAAGTGATTATCACCACTATTCAAAATCCCTTGCTCAAAAGAAAAATAAATAGAAAAATAAATAGTGATTTTTATCACTATATAGACGAGCAAGTCTCCCAAATCATTCAGCCAACAAATAAGTTGAACTTGAATCCTTGGAATTCTCAGCATTCAAAACCATCTAGGTGATCCTCATTACAGGTTTGGTTGATAGCCTATCTGGAAATGGTGGTATCCTACCTGCATGACGATATATTTGTCACATTAACTCATGTACAGATCAATGTTTGCATGTGGATGAGCTAGCTTATGGTATCCTAGATAGCACGTGATTAATCTGTCTAAATACAACAAAGGAGTTAGTGGAGCTAATTAGGTGATCCTCAGTATAGGTTTGGTTGACAGCCTATCTGGCACTAGCGGTATCCTAACAAATACCACATAAATGAACTCAATTGCACACACAGGGATGCGAAATAGCTTGGTCAAAGACAAGTCCGATTCATACCTTGTTCAAAAGTCTTGTAAGATAAAGTACAGTCATGGCTAGTGAGTTAAAACCGTTTGAGTCTCAGAAAACCTTAGCTACATTTCTAAACCAACTGCGCTACTTTTCATCCTCACATTACCATCAAAAAATACAAAAAACCACATGTATACATGCAAAGTCATTTACCACAACAATCGCCTAAAAACAAAATAACAAAGTCCTAAACAGTCTATGGTGACCTAACCAAACAACACAAATTCATTTCATCCATTACATTTTGCATATCACATATAAATCAAAAACATTTGCATTCATCATAACATATGCATCCATCAAAATAAATTAACATGCATACATCCATATTCATCAACCATCATGCATAAGATCAAATCATCACATGTGCATAAACAAAATAAAGCGATATATATATATATATATATCAAAAAAAATGCCCATAGGCTACAAAACTGGTCCTCTGACCCCGCAATCATACAACAAAATCCCCAACCTAAGGCGTCGGCCACCATGATCATGCAGGATCGGTGCGACGGGAACTACCCCTCATGGTGTGGGTCCTATGGGACCCCTCAGGGTGGCTACTACTAGCCCCCGCATCATGCCTGCTACCGCCTCCCTCATCCAATCGCCTACGATGAGATGATGCTGACTGCTCAGTACCACTATCCCTCATCCGGTGCGAAGATCCACCTCCCGAGGGCTCAGGTACCCACCCCCCAAGGTGGATGATCTCCCCCTCCAAATCCATCCAATGTCGGCACCACTCCGCCTCCCATCGATGGTACATCATGACTACATCGTCATGCTGCGCCAGCTGCATCCGTAGGAGATCTCTCTCTAGGGCAATGTCGGTTCCCCCCTCCTATCGGTGGTGCACAACCCATGCACTCTCCCACTCTGCTAGCTGAGCCCGTAGGAGATCCCTCTCCCATAGTGCATCCCCCAGCTCCTCATCTCACCTCCATAGCAGCTCCACCAACCGTGCATTCTCAATGCGTAACCTAGACTCCATGTCCTCCACATCCGCCTGAGGCATGGGACTCTCTGGAATAGCAGCCTACTCTGGCTCCCACTACTCCGCAATGTCCTGCATCTCCGACTGATCCGGAGCCCCCAAATCTACATCCTCACCCTCCACCTCCACCATGTCCGCATCCTCCAAAGGAGCTCCCCAATCATCCCCTGGTGCCTCAGCACCCTCCCCCCCACCCTCCACCTCTGCCTCCCAGTGGCCCCTCTCCCCGCCATCGCCGTAGTACCCACCATTGGTCGTACTCTATGGTAGTCCCGACGTCATCCACGTCCGGGACGTCGATCACTGCGTCTGAATCCTCACCTAGTGGCATGATGACCGGTCGGTCTAGAGTCCTCTCATCCCCCTGATGTCGATAGACCATGGGCTCACCAGGCAACCCCTGGTGCACCCCAAACTATCGTGTCACCCGGCTGTATGAGAAGAACTCATGCTCGGTCCCGTGCCGCCCAATCAGCCACCGCTCTCTACGTACCCGTCGGAGCCACTCTCCAGCCTTCGACCAGGCTGGATAGTCTCGATAAGGGCGCCAAACCACCTCCCCTAGAGTAAGCCGAGAGAAGGTATCGACATAGTGCCCTACGACACCTGCCCACCGTCGACTCTGTCCCTGCTCCCCGGACCGCCGCCATAGAACTGCATAACCTATCTCCCTATCCTCCATCTCTGCCCGAGTCATCCATGGTAACCCGATGGGCCTCTCCACTGCTATATGCTGCCAAGCCCAACTCTGCAATAGATAGCTACAGCTAATCCCCTTTCACTGTCGACAGCGGACCTCGTACAGCTCCCCATAGAGCTGTGCCAACAACGTCTGTCCCCATCTCATGATTAGCGGTGCCTCTGTCGGGCACTCTACCAACCGCCAAACCAAATCCAGCAGGTTCCATGGGAACCTCATGCCTGACGAGTCAGGTAACAACATGTTGGAAATGAGGCCCATAAGGAATGCGTGCCTCACTCCCAACACCCCCCTCTCTAGCCACCATCGGACCAAAATCCTACCAATCTGGCAGTCGCCCTCTGCCCTCTCTAGTGGATCCTCCACACCCAGCTCCTCCCCATGCCCGAAGCATCGCATCAACACAGTTGTCCGTTGATCTCGCGGCGATGTCCTGATCGGCAGTCCATCTATCGAAATCCGTAGAAGCCGATAGATATCCTCCAAGGTCATAGTCATCTCCCCTGTTGGGAGATGGAAGGTGTTGGTCCGCGGATCCCAAAGATTGATCAGGGCCATCAAATAGGCCTGATCCATGACCACAGGCTCCAGTCGAGCCACCTGCTTGAGCCCAAGGGCATCAAGCCACTCCTAGTCGCCGCAGTCAGCGCCCCCTGTGCTTCAGTAAAAGTAGTGGGTACACGGTACGCTCCTAACAACTTGCAAAAGAAAACAATTCAAAAACATTAAAATCATGGAAAAGAATTGTACAACAATAACATGAATATACAACATTGCCTACCAATGTACAACAAAAAACAAACATAAAAATTCAAAAAAAATTAATTTTTCAGTCTAGGGTTTCTAATCCTAACTGATTAATTTAAAAACAAAACAAACATTCAAAATTCAAAACAAAATTAATTTTTTAGTTCTAGGGTTTCTAATCCTAACTAATAAATTCCAAAAATAAAACAAAACAAAATTCAAAAATTAATTTTTTAGTCCTAGGGTTTCTAATCCTAACTGATTAATTTAAAAACAGAAAAAAATTCAAAAAAACAAAAATTAAGTCTTAGGGTTTTACGTTCCGTTTATCCTAGGGTTTAGTTATAAGCAAAATAAAAATTCTTTACCTAGGTTTTTCGCTACGTTTAGTTGTACACTAAGTCTTAGTTGTCTTCAGCTCAGTTTCAGGGTTTCAGTTTTAAAATTTTTGAAAAACATCATCACAAAGAAAATTAAACAAAACACTTGCAGTTTTAAACAAAAGTAATAACTCTAGGGAGCACTTACTGGTCTCGCTTCGGCTCCATCGCTCGATCCGGTTTGTGCACTCATGATGTCAAAGGAAATTCGGTAGCGCTTCGCTTCGTAGAATTAACCTCCTCCTCCCTAGAGCTCCAAATCGTAAGAAAATTTAGATGCAAATGAGCCCAAACCCTAGTTTTGGCCTTTAAATAGGCCTTTTGAGCTTAAATTCGTCCTCCCCTGGGATGAGCACTCTGGTTAGCGCTCGTCCCACCCTGGGACGAATTCTAAGCTGGTATTCGTCCCACCCTGGGACGAATTCAGGCCAAAAATTTCAAAAAACATCAAAAATTGAACAAAAATGCACAAAAATAGCTAATAAACTTGCCCGATGAGAGTGTTGTTGCACTTGACATCCCGGGCATGCAAAATAGACGTTGGGGTCACAAATTGTCACTATCCTACTCCCTAAGAAGGCTACCTTAGCCGGACCGCTCCACGGGAGGATGGATTTTTGCCAATTTTAGCTCCAAAAAGCGTCGCAAAAAGGGTTACCACCCACCAAAAATAGGTCTAAATGTCGAAAAATTGCACATGCTTAATGCTAAACCATCTAAAGGCACCCTTGCACAAGTCATCTTGGGTCAAGCGACTCGTCGCTTTTCTCACGAAGGTCATTCCCTCATCGATTCGTCGCTTGAGGGGGTAGTCACACTTAGTCACCAATCAGCAAACACACACCCAATTAAGGAAAACGACATGCATTCAAAGAATCATTGACAAAGACAATTACGCTCCTGCTTGGGGTAGTAAACAAGCAATAATCACAATCTGATCAAATCACTTGGCATTTCGTGAATCATGAACTCAAGGTTCTCACAGACAAAAGGTTGCGCCCTTTGCCTATTCATGACTGATCAATGTCCAAGGTCAAGTAACACCTCACCGAAAAAGGTTAACACTTGAATTGAGTGCCTTCGCTCGTCAGAAGCAAGGATTCAAGAATGCATGCCCTTTCCATACTTGGGGCATCAAAAGTTGGTTAGGTTACCAAGAAACCCTAATCATTAGTGCTTTGGTTATCTATTTTTGCTCGACACTGCGCCATGCACAATGCATCCCAAAAAGGGGCATCTGTAGACACCAAAACAACACCAATCCGATTATGTGACTGCAAACACTGATCGCTTTGACACACACAGCCCCCAGGGCAGCCCTCAGAGGTTAAACAGTGGTCCTAACCACTTTTGCAGCAATTTTGGAAGGTCAAAAATCAATTTGGCACATTCAAGCACTTTGCTCAGTATCCGTCTCACCCTGGGACGAATTCAAATTGGGATCCGTCTCACCTAGGGATGAATTCTGAATTCGCTCTGGGTAGGACGAATTCCAGGTTCAATGGGCAAAAAGAAAAATTTTGCCAAGTGGCAGCTGAGGACAGTCAATTAATGCCTCCTGCCTTGCATGCGCGTGTAGGTGGGCAGAGTGAGCGTTAGAGGACTGTCACAAGGGCAGTCATGGAAGCCCAAGTCAGGGAGGAGTCTCCTCCCTCTTGGGAAGGCATGGCCGCCACATGGCACCCCTGCATGCCCATCCAAAAGAGACCCCCTGGGTCTATAAAATGGTGAACTTTCTCACCCAAAAGAGGACAGGTTGGAAGCATTTTCAAGCAACGAAGTGCTGCCAAATTTGATACCACGTTTTTACCTTTTGATTCACCTCTTCCACATCCTTGATCTCTTTCGCAAGAGAGGTCATTGGGTGGTTATTGGAAGTGTGAATCCGGATCCAAAACCCGACATTTGACCACATTGATCTACCAATTCGCCGACAACCCATTACAAGAGATTTTGGGCCCATCCCAAGTGGATTGGTGCCGAAATCAGGTTCCAACGGTGGGCGGCCCGCCCGGGCGCCCCGCACTCCTGCGAGCCTAATCTTCTTTTTTAAGAATGATTGGGAATTCATGGCAGATTGTTCTTTTGTCACTTGTTTATCTTGCATTCCATTTTATGTTGTTTAAATAGCTTGTAATTTCGATTTCATAATGCTTTGATCAAATCTTATCATGTTTTGTCGCTTTTGTTGTCCTCACTAACTTGCAGGTAGCAACGTCAAATTCCCATTGATGGAGGTCAAATTGGGGAAATCCGACCATCTGGGTCTTCCCAAAATGCCCCCAATTAGCTAACCCCTAAGTTTGCAGGTCGTTTGGAGCTCCCGAGACGCGACATTTGGGCAGCATCACTTCGGCATTTTGTCGCAGGAGAATTCGTCCTACCCCAGGACGAATTACAGTCGAATTCGTCCCGCCCAGGAGCGAATTCAAATCGGCGGTGAATTGTCTGACTGTTTTGATGGCAGTGGCCCTCTGGTAATGTTCCCTGGTTCCTGTCAAATTTGCAGGTTGTTTAGAATCGGTTTAGTTATCGTTGTAATCAATCTTTTGCATGCATCTTCCATTGTTTTTAGAGAACAAACGTTTCATCTTTTGCAACAGGTGCTACTAACGATTTTGTTGTTTCTTTGAATGCAGGAGGAGCAGCAAGGATCAAGGATTCATTCACACCAGCGGCGGCAACACTTTGGCCCGCCCATTTTGCATGTGGGCACGCGGAAGAGAGATGACTTTCCATTGATGTGACCAAGAGACAAGTTTGATGCTCCTCTCCCCTAAAAAGGGAGGAAGCTAATTGTAACCGAATTTGAAATACATCAATAAAAGAAGAGGGTTGTTTCATTCCATTTGGGTTCCAATTTGTCTATGCTTTCTCCATTTTACGCATTTCTAATTTGTAGCATCAAGTTTAGTTTCGTTCTTGCATCGTGTTTGGAGTTTTCCCTTTTTGTTTTCGGAATCTCGTGCTTTCAGGTGGCTAGAGAGGGGTGTGTTGGGAGTGAGGCACGCATTACTTATGGGCCTCATTTCCAACATGCTTCTCCCGACTCTTCGGGTGCGAGGTTCCCGTGGAACCTCTAGAGGTGGTGTTTGGTTAGTGGAGTGTCCGATGGAGGCACCTATGATCATGAGATGGGGACAGACTCTGCTGGCATAGCTCTATGATGAGTTGTACGAGGTCCACTACCGAAGGCGAAGGGGATTAGTTGCAGCTACTTGTTGCAGTGTTGGGCTTGGCAACACATAGCGGTGGAGAGGCCGGTGGGGCTGCCCTGGATGACTCGTGAGAGATGGTAGACCGAGAGATTGGTTACGGGGCATTATGGCGAGGTCGAAGGAGTAGGACGAGTCGGTGATGGGCAGGTGTCGTAGGGCACTATGTCGATGCCTTCGCTCGGCTTGCTCTAGGGGAGGTGTTCTGGCGCCCCTATCGGGACTGTCCAGCCTGGCTTGAGGCTAGAGAGTGGCTTCGATGGGTACGAAGGGGGCGATGGCTGATTGGGCATCACGGGACTGAGCAGGAGTTTTTCCCATATGGTCAGGTTACATGATAGTTCGGGGTGCGCCAGGGTTTCTTGGTGAGCCCGTGGTCTATCGACATCGGGGAGACGAGAGGACTCTAGCTTGGCCAGTCATTGCACCATTGGGTGAGGATGTAGATACAATGATTGACATCCTGGATGTGGATGACGTCGGGGTGACGGTTGAGTATGAGCAGTGGTGGACTTTGCGATGATGGCGAGGTGAGGGGCCTCTAGGGGGTGCAGAGGCGGTTGTAGTAGGGGATGAGGGTGCAGAGGCATTAGGAGAGGGCTGGGGGGTTCTTCTGGAGGATGCGGACATGGTAGAGGTGGAGGATTTTGGGGGGGATTTTGGGGTGCCAGATCAGCCGGAGATGCAGGACGTCCTAAAGCAGCCTGCCTTTCTAGAGATGTCGATGCCTCAGGCAGTCTCGGAGGACATGGAGGCAGGGTTGCATGTTGAGAATGCATGATTGGTGGGGTTACTTCGGAGGTGGGATGAGGAGCTCGGGGATGCACTACGGGAGAGGGATCTCCTATGAACGCAGCTAGCAGAGTGGGAGAATGCATGGGCTGTGTACCGTCGGTAGGATGGGGATACCGATGCTGTGCAGGAGAGGGATCTCCTGTGGACGTAGCTAGCACAGTGCAATGATACTTTGGCTATGTATCATCAGTGAGAGATGGACTCGGTGCGGTATCGGTTGGAGCTGGAGGTAGAGATTAGTCACCTCGATGGGTGGGTCCCTACGTTTAGCGGTGGCAGATCATCATGCCGCTCGAGAGGGAGCGATACTGAGCAGTCAGCATCCTCTCGACGTAGGCGACTGGATGAGGGAGGCGCTAGTAGGCATGATGTGGGGGCTAGCAGTAGCCGCCCTAAGGGGTCCCATAGGACCCACACCATGGGGGTAGTTCCCGTCGCACCGATCCTGCGTGATCATGGTGGCCGACGCCCTAGGCTTGGGGGTTTTTGAGTTTTTGCCTTTTGTTGCGAGGTCAGAGGACCGGTTCATTGTAGCCTACGGGCATTTTTGATGATATATATACAGATGACTCTTTTTTGGTGTTTATGCACTTTTCATGGTTTGTTTTTATGCACATGTATTTACATTGATGTATGCATATGCTATTATGAATGCGATGTTTCTAATTATATGATGTATGCATATGGAATGAATGAAATGAGTTGTTGATAACTTGTCGATGGCACCATAGACTGTACAAGATTTACTGGCTTTCTGTACTTATGTGATGACTTTGTGGAATGACTTTGCATGTGGTAACTTTGTTTTTGTATTTTGCATATTTTTTGATGGTGATGTACGTAATGAAATGTTCCAGTTGTTTTTAAAATGTAGTTAAGCTTTTCTGAGATTCAGATATTTTAACTAACTAGCCAAAATTGTACATTTATCTTACAAGACTTTTGAACAAGGTATAAATCTGACTTGAGTTTAACCAAGTTATTTCACATCCCTGTGTGTGCAATTGAGTTTGTTTATGTGGTATTTGTCAGGATACCGCCAGTGCCAGATAGGCTATCAACCAAACCTGTATTGAGGATCACCTAATTAGCTCCACTAACTCCGTTGTTGTATTTAGTAAGATTAATCCATGGGACAATCTAAGGTACCATAAGCTAGCTCATCCACATGCAAACATTGGTCTGCTCACACGCAAAGCTAATGTGATAGACATATCGTCATGCGTTTAGGATACCGCCATTGCCAGGTAGGTTGTCCACCAAACCCGTAATGAGGATCACCTAGATGGTTTTTGAATGCTGAGAATTCTAGGGATTCAAGTTCAGGATTTTTATTTGCTCAATGGTTTAGGATACTTGCTCGTATACATAGTGATGAAAATCACTATTTATTTTTCTTCTTGTTTTTCTTTTTGAGCAAGGATTTTGAATAGTGGTGATAACCACTGTTATTTGATTTTGGATTTTGAGCTTTGTAAGGTTGAGCTTGTGAATGACATTGATCCTTTTGGCCTTGGGGATGACTACCCATCCTGTTCAGGGACATGTAGTATGAATCCTTACGACTTTGGGAACCAAAGGGGATTATGGAGATTATGAAGTAAGGGCATTGATCTTTTAGGCCTTGGGGATGACTACCCATCCTGTTCAGGGACGTGTAGTACGAATCCTTACAACTTTGAGACCAAAGGTGATTGGAGATGGTCATGATAATGGCTTGTGGGAATTTTTTTTTGAATGGCATCGATCCTTTGAGGCCTTGGGGATGACTACCCATCCTTGGTAGGGACGTGTAGTATGAATCCTTACAACTTTAGGGACCAATGGTGATTGGGATTTTTGGTAGTGGTGAAAACCACTATTGATTAGGGGGAATTGATGGGGAAGAGCTTGTCCTTTTGTCAATTCTCAGCACTCTTGAACCATTCGCACAGGGGGATGAACAGGCTAATCTTTCACCTATGGTACCCTAGACTGCTTTGTAGGTTTCTCTTGCATTCACACAACTTAGGAATTATTTTATGTGTTTTAACTTGTGTAAGGATGTTACATAATGAGGCGTGATCCAAGTAAAACTTTCCCTTGTAAAATCTGTTTAACTTTGTACAGTTTTTGGCTAGCAATTTAAAGACAGCTGAATGACGAAAACCCTATATACATTAGGAGACAACTGACTATGCTAAAAATGGCGATGGTGTTATTCTGGATGTATGCGTTTATAAAATGGATTTGATGTGGAAAATGATGGAATTGCCAAGTAATGACAGTCTATGGTGCTTTTGACTTGTATGACCTAGCAAATATGCAATGTATGGATGTGATGCCTAATGCAACCTATATTTTTGTATTTTGATTTTTACGAGTATGCATGGAATTGAAATGCAATTTTTTTGTTATTTTTGATGATTTTATTGTTTTTGTTTGTTTTTGAATATTTGTTTTGACCAAGCGGTTATGGTAACCCTTGGAGCTTTTGGTGTTTGACCAAAGGGTTTATGGATACCTTTGGAGCATTTTTGGGGTTGACCAAGCGATTGTGGGAATCCTTGGAGCTTTTGGCTTTGACCAAAGGGTTTATGGATACCTTTGGAGCATTTTTGGGGTTGACCAAGCGATTATAAAAATCCTTGGAGCGTTTTGGGGTTGACCAAGTGATTGTGAGAATCCTTGGAGCTTTTGGTTGGACTATGGCTCTCTAGATGTGGAATGGCCTCAAATGACTGATGTTCAAGGGTTCTAGTTCCTTGATTCCTTCAAGAGAGGTGAGTCGGTATGTTCTAGGTCCTATTCTACTATCAATCACATAAGGACCTAACCAGTTTGCCATGAACTTGTCCCTTAGATGGGATGACAAATTAGAATTCTGTTGGTTCTCTTTTAAGACCAAGTCACCAACCTGAAAGTCCCTTAGGTGGACCTTCATGTTGTATGCTTTCTTAAGTCACTCTTGATAGATACGCAAATGCTCGAGAGCATTGATGCATCGTTCATCGAGCAACGTCAGTTGGTCTAACCGGGCCTGCCACGCAGTGTCATCATCGATGAACTCTTGCATTGAAATGCGCAGGGAAGGGATTTCCAACTCGAGAGGCATGACTGCCTCGGAGCCATACACCAGCAAAAATGGAGTTGCCCCAGTGGGCATCCGAATGCTAGTGCGATAAGCCCATAGGGCAAGCGGGATTTGAATGTGCCAATCCTTATGACTATCTACGATGGTCTTTTTGAGGATGGCGACTAGCATTTTGTTTGATGCCTCTGCTTGCCCATTTGCCTACGGATAATAGGGTGTTGAAAAACTATGCTGAATTTTGTACTTTGTTGTCAAAGCATGCACATATTTATTCTTGAATGACGTCCCATTATCCGAAAGGATCTTGGATGGAATACCAAAATGACATATGATGTTATGCAAAATAAACTCCGCAATGCGGGTTCCAGTCGTAGAGGTTAGCGAAATTGCTTCCACCCACTTGGTGAAGTACTCTGTGGCCATTATGATGAACGTGTGATGACTCGATGATGCAGGGGAGATCTTTTCGATTAGATCAAAGCCCCACTATGAAAAATGCCAAGTCGATTGGATCGGTTGCAAGGCCTGAGAAGGTACGTGTGTCAAATTAGCATGGTGTTGACACTTCACGCACTTCTTTACATATGCACAACAATCTCACTCTAAATATGGCCAATAATAGCCCATGCGAAGAATGCACTTTGCGATGGCCATACCACTGAAGTGGCCACCACATGTACCATCATGGGCTTGGGTGATCACCCAAGCAGACTCTTGCTGGTCCAAGCAATGGAGGAGGATTCCTTCATAGCTCCGACGATACAAAATGTCTCCTAACAAGACATGTTTTGCCGCTTTCTATTTAAATGATCTTTTTGTGGCTTGTGTCAATCCAAGTGGGAGGTTACCTAACTTGAGGTAATCCCTTATGGGTGTGTACCAATCCTGCTGATCAGAAACCTCGATGGTATGAATGACCAATCCCTCTTGAAGTTCATCCCTAGCAAAATTTGAGCGGGAAAGAACTTGTAAAAATAGCGTTGTGTTGCTATTAAGAGGGGTCGAGGAGAACAAGGACCCCCAGTTGGCTTGAGTCAGACAATCATGGATTTGAGAGAACCTATCTTGAGATGGTTCAATCTGGATCAGGTGGATTCTTGGCGTTAGGTCAGAGCTTGCATGCTCCATCATGGATTGCGATAATGTTTTGACTTGAATGGTTGTCATCTCATCGGAAGGGTCTTGCGGGATTAGTGACCCCAAGGAGGCCATAGTATCCGCAAAATGATTCGATGATCGAGGGAGTGCCTCGATGTCATACCATTCAAGTTGTGCCAAGAATTTGTCCACAAGGGCTTTGTAGGCCTGCAGAACTGGGCATTTACATTGGAATATCCCCTTTACTTGATTGACAATTAACAACGAATCACCAAAGATGTTTAAACGTTTAATGTTCATGGTGATTGTTGTCTGAAGACCTATGAGCAAGGCTTCGTATTCTGCATTGTTGTTGGTGCATGGGAAGTCTAATTTAAATGATAGAGGCATTGGAGCCCCTTGTGGAGTGAAGAATACAATTCCCGTGCCACCTCCTTGCTCACATTTAGAACCATCGAAGAATAGGGTCATGTCAGCCTGTGACTCAGGCTCATCAGAATCTGGTGATTCTGAAACATGGAAGACCCCATCATCAGGTAGTTCTATGGTCAGAGGTTGATCATCTTCAAGAGGAGCCTCTGCCAGTTGATCGGCGATGACTTGACCTTTTATGGATTTTTGTCCAATGAATTCTATGTCAAACTCCGTCAACAACATGATCCATTTCGTCGTGCGGCTACTATGATAAGTACGACTCATCATGTATCGCAATGGATTCTCCTTAGACACAACATACGTCGTATTGTTGAGCATGTAGTGGCATAGCTTTTTGGTAGCAAACACCACTGCCAAGCAGAGCTTCTCAACGTATGCATAGTTAAGTTCATAACTGACCGGGGTGCGGCTAAGATAGTAAGTAGCCTGTTCTTTGTGTAGTTCATTTTTTGGGACAGCATGGCGCCCAGTGCCACCTCAGTAGTTGAGATGTATAAGTAGAATGACACTCCTGGTCTAGGTGGTGCCAATACTGGCGATGAAGCCAAGTATTGTTTAATGTCATCAAAGGCTGACTGGCACTCGTCATCCCAGTGAAATGTTACCCCCTTGTGCAATAATTTATTCATGGGTCGGCACTTGTCAGATAGTTGCGCTATGAAGCGCTTGATTGACGTGACCTTTCCCTGTAGACTTTTGAGCTGCTTGATGGTAGTTGGGGGAAGCATTTCAAGGATTGCCTTGACTTTGTGTGGGTCTACCTCGATTCCTCGTTTGGAGACTATGTAACCCAAGAGCTTTCCAGATGTGATGCCAAATACGCACTTCTTGGGGTTTAGTCTGACTTTATGTTCCATGAGGCGATCGAGGATCTTGCTTAAGTCATCGAGATGATCTGGGCGCAAAAGAGATTTGGCCAACAAATCATCCATGTAATCTTCCAAATTTTTGTGCATGTAATCATGGAAGATGTACGTCATGGCACGTTGGTAGGTGGCGCCAGCATTTTTAAGGCCAAAAGGCATGACCTTATAGCAAAATGTCCCCCAAGGCATTGTGAACGCCATTTTTAGTTGGTCCTCGGGATTGATACGAATTTGATTGTATCCCGAGAAACCATCCATGAGGGAAAGCATTTCATGGCCCACTGTAGCGTCTACCAATGCGTCGATGCTCGGCAAGGGAAAATCATCCTTAGGACTCGCTTTGTTTAGATCTCAAAAATTGGTGCATATGCGAATCCTCCCGTCGAGATTTTTGATGGGCACCATGTTAGACAACCATGGTGGGTAATCCATGCAGATGACAAACTATGCATCCAACAACTTTTGTAGCTCATATTTGACCATTAAGGCTACTATTGGGTGCATCTTACATAGTTTTTGCTTTACTGGCTTGATGGTCGGGGGTTTTTTTTTTGTGGGGGGGGTGGGGGGGGTGTCCCGGCGTGTTTTTGTAGGACCATGCAAAAAACTCCTTCTTCTCTTTGAGAAGGGCAATGTAGTCGGCTTGCTCTTCGGGGGATAGACTTACCCCTAGCTTGATGATTTGCAAATTCATTGGATCTGAGCCGATGTCTACGTCAGTCATCTCCTCGACCGACATGTGGGACCCGTCCTCCAACTGGTGTGGAGTTGGGATCAAGTGGATATCATTTGCTGAATTGAGATCATCGTTCGGAACATCGGGTTCCTCTTCAGCATGGAAGACATCCTGAGTCTGTCCTGGGGTGAAATGGAACATCCCACCACAAGGCCAGTACTCTGATGGGGATGGCGGTGTGTCAGTGCGCTCCCAGTCTATAGCATCTAGGTCTAGATGCAATGACCATGTCGGGTCGGCTGGATCATGGATGGGGGTGGTTAAGTCAATGGAGATCATGTTGATGAAATGATTATGGTCTCCATTACCATGGGTGTGATTTCTCGGACATCCTAGATGATCTTTGTGCTCTGGATCTGGCTCTATGGGTACTGGCACAAATGGATCGGCCCTATGCATGGATAAAAGGATAGGGTCTACCCTAGGCACTGATGGTTTTATAGGGTCTCCAGGCGGAAGATGCTCTCTGTATACCTAGAGTGGCGGGTGCAGTAATTGCTATAACTGTGCCTGGTTTAGGTGCCACCTATGCCTTGGCCCTATGTGTAACTGTTCAAACATGTCATCTATGTCCAAGGGATATTGTTGTTGTCGCATATGATTGAGATAAGCCATCTCAGTTTCATCTTCATAATCACTGTCGGAGATCCAAAGGCCTTCGTTGGCTCCAACAGCTATTTGTGACATATGAGGCTCATCTTGCTCGAGCAAATTAATGTGGTCCCATCGAGGTTGTTCCGCTCTCTATGGGGGGACCTGATTCTCTTGAGGTGGCATATGCTCAATTGGAGCATCCAAAGGGAACATTGTCAGGAAGCTCTCTTGATAATCATCCATGGGATGTACTTGTGAATGATTGCTATCAGACTCGAAAGGATCCCAAGGTGCTACCTCGTACTCCGACTCATCTTCTGAAGACCCTTCTTGGTCTTGTCCATATCCCTCTTGTAGGTGAGTCCTCGAACTTTCTCCCTTTTTGACCGAAGGGAAAGGGTTGTTATGGTCAACAAGGTTGGTTGTTAGCAATGGGAGATAATCCCCCAATGTATATGTTGTGTTAGGATTGGCATATGGATCTAATGCCAACCCATCCTTGTTGCCTATCCCTAGGCCTTGCATGTTCTCTACCAAGATGTCTAGGGGTAGGGGGTGGTTGAACCCTACTCCTGACTTGTCATACGACATTTGATATCTCGGTTGGCAAAGAACACGCACTCCTTGCTCATACCTACCCAACCCATATCCATGCCAATTACATTGGCCAAGATATCTCAATGCAAAGTCTGGGTTGGACAAATAGTTGACATCCTCTACAAAGGGCTCTTCATCTTCATCTTCTTGCATATAAGTTTCAATGCCATTATCCAGGCCCCCATAAACAAAGTTTGTCTGATTGGGTGGGTAGCCTAGAGGAACCACAGAGCCGATGGGGAGTCGAGGTCTCCCCATGTCCTGCATGGACTCAAGTGCGGGTGTTGCTACAATGTTTCACACTATATACTCCCCCAGGCCCATGTTGGCCATCTCAACGGTGATCGTTGGCGGTTGAGGGGGAGCGAATGGGAGTCCTTCCGGAGTCCACTCCATGTAGGGTGAACTAGGCATCTCGACTTCCATTCGGCTAGGCATCTCTTCGGTAGAGATGGTTGAGACTAGGGGTGGTTCCTCTTCTAGGGGTTTCTTTCCCTTGTCCTTTGGTGTGGCCACCGTAGGTGGCATCGTTGTTGAAGGACCATATGAGGAAGATGGACCCTGTTGGGGATTTGATGGACTCGACAATGGGGATGCCTATGGAATCGGACCCTGGTTAGATGGATTCAACTAAAAATCCAAATGCGTTGATGGAAGGGTCGATTACGGCATGAATTGCACCGTATTGCAGTACTTGAAGGGCTCTAAGTCTACCGGGACTACATGCACCTATCCTTCAAATGTATACTTTAGGCACTATGAGCTATTGAAGGGACACACTTCATGTCCCTGATCCAAGGCCAGCCCAACAAGATATTATAGGCCATCTCACCTTCCAAGATGTGGCACAATGTATGAATAGTCTTTTGTCCCACTTGGATGGGTAGGACAATTGTGCCAACCGTCGAGCATATTGCATCATTGAATGCTCGCAGTGTATAGGTGGAGGCCACGATGTGAGATGCCGACAACTTCAGATGTTTCAATGCTGTTGTTGTGATGATATTACTGGATGAGCCAGTGTCCACCAACACCCTCTTATATGGAATCCCGTTGACCCATGCAATAACGTGCAGGGGTGGATCCGCCACATCACCAATCACCGATTTCAATTCATCTTCTCTAAAGGTGATGACTAGTTCTGTACATTGTTTTACATGTCCCACAAAGTTGTTGAAAGAGTTTGCTTCATGGGGCTGCAGCTCGATGGCTTTTAATATCTCCATTAGAGCTTCTCGATGGGGCGCTGATTGTTGAATGAGCTCGTATATGGAGAGCCTAGCCGACGTGGTCCTTAGACTTTGGGTAAGTCTAGTCTGAATCATGGCCACTGGTCTAGGCGGGGGAGGTTGCGTAGGGTGCTGTTGAGGTTGTGACATCGATGGAACTTCTCTAGTGGCCGCCATAGGGGCAGCTCCTTGATACCTCTTGTTCCTAGTCACTATGCTTATCATCCCTACATACCCCTGCATGGGGCAATTATGTTGCACCTCATTGACTTGAAGGGGTTTTGCCTATGCATCATGGGCAGGCAAGGGGTCTCTGAAGACTCCCATATGTTGGTTGTTTGGCGCTACGGGGTTGTCCACCACCAATGTCTTGTTGTCGATTAGGTCTTGCACCAAGCCTTTGAACTTCCAACATGCATTAAGATCATGTCCCTTCCACCTATGGAACCTACAATACAAGTCCTCCCGGTACCCCTTAGGCTTTGGCGCATTGGGGTCTATGGTTTGAATCTCTGGCAAGTTGATCAAGTTCACCGCTGACAAGCGGTCAAACAAGGAGTCCTTGGACTCTATGTAAGGTGTAAATTGTCGCCTAGGGTGACGTTACTGATTTTGTTCCTGCCTCTGGTTTTCTCTGTCATAATTGTTAGGAGGCACTGCCTGATAGTTAGCCTTTTGAGGTTGTGTTGCTTGTGCAGGCTTAGGGACGTTTATAGCAACCTGATTGACCGTAATGGGTTTCTGTTGCATGGTCCCTATTTTGGTGTTCTTAAGCCATTCTTTCTTCTTTGGCTTGGCAATCTCACCATCTTGTATCTTGATCTCCTCAATGATTCTAGCTTGCACTAGAGCTTCCTCAAGAGTGGCATATTGTTGCAGCTACAATAGCATGGAGATCGATCTCAAATAGCTCTTTGAGAACATTTGGGTCAAGTCTGACATGGGAGGGAGGTAGGGCAGCTTTGAAAGCAACGTCCTCCATCGGTTCCCATATGCCACCATGGTTTCTTCCTCATACTTCCTGAGGCTAGCTAGGTCGCTTAGTGATACCTTTTTCTTGGTGTTGAAGGTGAAGCATTCGAGGAACGCGTCCACTAGCTGATCCAAGTTATTGATGCTATGTTTTGGTAATTGAGTGAACCAATCCGAGGTAGGGCCTACGAATGTGGTTATAAATGTTCTTAGCAACAAAGCATCGTTATCCTGAATGCCAAAGCACTGGCTCAGGAATCTAGTCACGTGCTCTTGGGCATCCTCCTCCCCTCTAAAGAGTGCCAACTAGGGCAGTTTAAAGTGTTCAGGGTATGGAGGTGCCGGCACTGACGGATGCACAGGATGACTACGGAGTTGGCGTAAAGTAGGCTTTTGGGGCCCAGAAGTCTTGGTCTCCATAGACTCTAAGCACTCTAACAACGCTTTATATGCATCGAAGGATTTAATTTCTTCCTCCTTAGTTTGCTCCCGTTGTGGGTTGCGGGGAACTTGAGGCCTATGGAGGGGTGGCTGGATAGCACCCCCTCTGCCTTGGTAGGGCATTTCAGCCCGCTCTTCTTCTTGTTCATACTCCTCATAGGCTTCTTGAGGAGTGCCTGGTCGAGACCTATAAACATGGGTGGGTGCCCGTGGAGGGTGCCCATCATTGTTCCTGGGAGTGGCCTCCCGCTCAGGTCTAGGAGGCCTCGGAGGCAGCACTTGGTAAGGTCACGGGGACCTGTCTCGCACCAAGGGGTTGCGCCTCTCATACACTTCTACTTTATGCGCGTGAGGGGTTGGGACCTTCTCAGGCACATTGTTATGAAGCAATTCGGTTGTCTGACGTTGAATGCGCTCTTTGTTAAGGTGATACAGATGCTCTAACTATTGTTGATCTTGCCTGAGCTACGTGATTTGCGCTTGGCGGGTGGCATGTCTGGAAAATGCCAAGTCACTTTGTTCCATCGTCTCATGTTTAGGAAGCCTAGATGCCTCTCCTACATGTCTATCTCGGTCGTGGTGATCCGAGACCCCTATGGGTTGCTTTCCTCTATCGAGGTTAGCTGCATTCACCCGAGGCTCTGGCCTCAATGGGTGATCTTGATACATAGCAGGTGCGGAGGTGCATCGCTCTCCATGCTGTGTACTACTCTTGAGGAACGTGGTGGTCTTCCTCGTACTCCCTTTCATATGCATGCAAGGTGCGGGCAGAATTGTCTTGCCCTGTCTGGAGAGCCTGATACTCTGGATTTGGTCTAGTGTTTCTAACAGTAATACGGGGTAGAGGAGGGATGACGAAATCATGTGGCCCCTCCTTATGGACCCTATGTTGCTCTAGCACTTCATCACTAGGCCACTCATAACGAGCATCTAAGGGAGGCCTCCTGTCTATGTTGAGTGCCACGTGTAGGTTCTCCTCTTGAAAGGATCTATGCTGAGTGGGGGTGCCTCTCAAAGAGGTGCCTCTATAGTCCTATTCTGTGATGGCATGATGTGGACTATCTTGTGTGTCAGGCCACCAAGGCGGGATGACCAAGTCCTCAGGACTATATCGGAGGTGACTTGCCCCCTTTGTACACTTTTTGCAGTGCTTGCCCGTGATTGGGCTCGGCTACGGGTGTACACCATGGTGATGCTTACCTAAAGATGCGTAGATTTTTATCTTCTTTTAGGATTTCTTATGCTACACTAAACAGGAAATATCACACACACAAAACAATGATTATCTCGTTTAAAGATTAAAAGTGTGCCCTAAACCTGGTTTAGTGTGTTTTTAATGTTTGTTTTGAAAGCTTTTGTAAAGAATCATTTAAATGCAATATGATGGCTCTTATGACTCCCAAAAATGGTCACCCCTTCGATATACCATTGCCAGGCCGATATACCAACCTCTCTATATACCCGCCCTTACGTGAGGGAAACTATTGGTACGTGAGAGCAGATGGTACGTGGAACATAGGCGGTACGAAAGGGGAATCACTCTGTTTATGACACCTACCATAGAAGACTTATCCTCATGCACTGGGAATCACCCCGACTACACTTGGTCAGCTTTCATCAGGATTTACGTCTAGCAACAGTCACGATCGGGGTTATGTATGCGGTATCTCAAGCCAAGGTGGTGATGAAATCCACCGTTGGTCTTGCTCAAGGGTTGGGGTTTTACGACCAACTCCTTGTTGTTTTAAATTGCCACGTGGTGTGTGGGGTTCTTTTTAAGTTGCATAAATGAAGCAAACAAGCATTCAAACTCTCCTATGCAAGCAAATAACCAGAGAACAGAAAGCAAAAATTGATAGAAGGTGTTTAGGACCCCTACCTCTTCTCTGCCCAAATCGGATGTCTCTGAATTTCTGCCCTAAAATTGCATAGAGAGCTATTCATCCCGGGGTGAGATGAATAATAGATCTGTATTCATTCTAGGGTGAGACGAATTCCTATTCGTCCCTGGATAAGACGAATTCCAGCTCTGTACTCGTCACAGACTGAAACGAACAACAGTCCAGGGTTTGAAAACTTGGTACCTGTAAGCAAAAACAAGCAACTTTGATCAGAAAGTTAATCTTAAAAATCAAGGGATAGAGGTCCCACCGTGATCACCACTGAAAGCACGAGGATACGAAAACAAAAAGGAAAATGCCAAGTACGATGCGTATAAAACCAAACTTAACGCTAAAAGCCTATATATTGAAAAATGCATGAAAGGAAAGAACATAAACGAATCGACACAAGATAAAAGCAATATGGAATAGGGCCCTCTTTATTGATATGCTTTCAAAGTCATGTTACAATACGTCTCCTTCCCTTTTAGGGGATAGGAGCGTTAAATATGTTTCTTATCACATCCATGGATAGCAATCCTTCTTCCGCGTGCCCACATGTAAGATGGGCGGACCAAAATGTCACCGCCACTTGTGTATATGAGTTTTGACTCCTTACTGCTCCTCTGATTTCGGAGACCTATGTTCAAGGAAACATAAAATATCAGTAGCACCTGCAGATAGAATAGAACATGTATTTCCCAAGGCCTACTGTTAGTGTATGCATGAAAATATTAAAATGATAACCAAATGACCTCAGATCGACCTAAAAATTTAATAGAAGCATGAATATGTTACCAGGAGGGCACTGCAAGTGGAACAGTTAGGAAATTCCTCACAGATTTGTATTCGCTCCAGGGTGGGACGAATAGACCTATAATAAATTATCAGAAAGCACCCTCTTCAATGTCCTATCTAGGAAGCTCCAAATGACCTGCAAAGTTGGGGTTAGCTAATTGGGGGTATTTTGGGAAGACCCAGAAGGTCATATTTCTCCAATTTGGCCTCTATCACCCAGATTTTTATGGTGCCATCTGCAAGTTAGTAAAGGCGGGAAATGATAAAAACATGGTCAAAAATGCTCAGAATGAAGTGAAATTTAAACTACAACCTATTTAAATAACCTAGAATAATATGCAAAAATAAAAATTAAATAAATATATCACATATTTCTAATCACTCTGGGGTGGGGCGATTAGGGCTACGATAGCTTGGGGGCGCCGGGGGCAGGACGCCCATCGTTTGGGACTCTGTTTCGGCACCAATCCACTTGGGATGGGTCCAAAACCTCTTATGGGGTGTTTTCGACAAATTTTGTGGAATATTATGGCCAAATGTTTGGGTTTGGGTCTAGAATGCGCCTCCAATAATCACCCAATAACCTCCCTCCAAAAGAGAGATCAAGGATGTGAAAGCACAAACAATGGGTGAGGATATATTTTAGCAGCACTTCGTTGCTCCAAAATCTCCTCTCTGTATCTCTTTTTGGGTGAGAAGACTCACCAATTTATAGACCTAGGGTCTCTTTGTTTTGAATGCGCATGCGAGGGCGCCACTTGAGTTGATTGTCCTATTTTGAGAGAAAATATTATTCCCTGATTTAGAGTCTCCTTGCATGAGGTCTCTAAAATAAAGACATGCATGACTGAAGTCTCTCTTCTTGATTTGAAGTCGTTCCTCGCAATTGCATGTCCTGAAGTTGCAGTTAACTGGCGGACCTGTCGAGGTTTGACTTTTTGCCAGTCAAACCTGCTATTCGCCTCACCCTGGGGCGAATGCTGCTATTCGTCCCTGGGTGGGGCGAATACCAGTTTGTATTCATCCCAGGGTGGGGCGAGTAGGGAGCAAAGTGCCAAAAGGTGCCAAATTGACTCTTGACCTTCCAAACTACTGTTGGGAGTGGTTAGGACCACTGTTTAACCTCTGGGGGCTGCCCTAGGGGTTGTGTGTGTCAATGCGATCGATGCTTGTTGTCACATAATCGGATTGGTGCTGTTTTGGTGTCTACACTTTTATAAAATTCAATCGGTAAACCATCATAACCAGACACTTTATCACTATTAATGGTAGTAATAGCAGCCCTTAGTTCATCTTTTGAAATGGGTTTATCCAATTCAACAAACTCTTGATCAGTGGGCTTTTTAGGCAAATTTTTTTTACACAGTTCCCTATTCATTTGTCGCTGATTATTATCATCTGATGAAAAATTATCATTTTAATATTGATAAATTAAGTTCTTAATGATAATAGGATCAGAAACAAGTTCATCACCATTTAGAGAGCTGTAATAGTTTCATTCAAGTCTTTTTCTCTAATATATTTAAAGAAAAAATTTGTGTTTTTATCCCCAAATTTAAGCCAATGCAACCTAGCCCGAATATTTTTCCCTTGAAGTCTTTTAACTTGAAATATCTTCAGATCATATTTAAGACCAGAAATAATTTCTTGCCAAACCACGTTATGCAGATGTGACTGAAGTTGACTTTTAGAAAAAACTAGAATAGCATGCAGTTTTTTCTCCTGAAACCAAAAATCCAAGACTGTTTTCTTTCCTATAGTTTGAAAAATCCTTTTCCATCCATGAGTGTTTCTACTCCACCTAGAGATAGCCCCTTCATGCTTATAAAGCCACCTATTAATTTCCATTAATGTGAAAACTACCTCATTACAGTCATCAAAATCCAATAAAGAGGAATTTAAAACAAATCTTCTATTATGCAAAATTCCAACACCCAAATCATTTTGAAGCAACAAGCGAGCACATAGTGAATAATGATCAAAAATTATGGTGGGGTCAGAAGAACCCTGGTAAAAGGAACAAAATTATCAAAAGGAAAAAAGCTATGACTGGCATAAAATCTATCAAGACGAGACAAAATTTTATAATCTCCTTGTTGAAGGTTACTCCAAGTAAACCAAGGAGTAGACAATTGTTGAACAGAATCAGCTAGAGGATCAAAAAGATTGAATCTCGACTTGAAATTGAACCAAAATTCATCCTCATTGCCTTTCCAAGAAACAGGAACACCACCAATTTTGTCTTTTTGAGATTCTACCATGTTAAAGTCACCACATACAATCCAAGGTATGTCCTGAAGATGACAAAGCTCCTGCCACAACAAACCTCTATCTTTATAGTTGTTTGGAGCATATATAGAACATATGCCAAACCTCAAATTATTATAATGTAAAACCACCCAAACAACATGATTACATGATGAGCAACCAGAACTAATAACTTTATTAGCCCAAAAAGGTGAGAGCATAATAACAGTACCACCCCTACCTGGGGGATGCAAAGTGAAATAAGACATAGCTTCATGCCATATAGTTTTTAAAACAAATTGCAACGGAATACCAGTAGCCTTAATTTCTTGCAGCAATAAACAGTCAATATTTCTACAAGACCGAATATAATCTCGAATAGCATATTTCCTATCATGGAATTCAAGTCCCCTTACATTCCAGCTTAAGCACTTAATCGGCATTGTTAAAATTAGATGATTTACCCCTGGCAACCGCTTTAGTAGCTCTCATCGAGTTATCATGAGAATCAGAGTCCTTAGACCTCCTTCTCTTGTTAGATTCAACCTTAGTCCACCCATTATCAGGAAGAAAACCATCATTTCCTGAAGAACAATCAACAATAGAGGCATTTGGTTCATCATATGAAGAAGTCTTCAGATTAAGAGTATCTTGTTCACTATTATTTTCGATTACAACTGCTACTTCAATTGAAGTCATAGTTGAAAGCTTTTTATGATTATTAGCCCTTAGGTTAATGGTTTCAAGAGCGAGCTCATACGCATTAGGCCGCTTGTCGTTAGTATTATAATCAACTTTCCCAACACCGGTTGTCTCATTTTGAGGCATATTAATAGAAGTGTTATTATTATGAGTTTGGTCATTTTTAAGGCTTTCAAACATAGCCTCCAACTTTGAAATAGAGAACCCATCATTGTTATTCTCTGCATTAATAGAATAAACAATATTGCTGGAATCTGTGGAGATATTAATATTATTCGGATTGGCAAGTAGAGAAGCATCACCCATCTCCAAAGAAGATTTAGGCAAGGAGCCATCCATGAAATTTTTAGCACCTGAAGCAATAGGATGAACAACATTCCTCAACACATTTTGCACAGTAGCCGTATTCTCACAAACCATATTATTTGAAGTATCAACATGAATAGATTCACTATTATTGGAATTAACCGTTCTCCCTGCAAGCCTAATGTCTTTCATGCTAGGATCAGACCTAGAATGATTTGCACCACTGGATAAATCAGAACCAGACGGGGCTTTCATATTTCCAAATGTACCATTATGGCCAACAGTCGAGGGACGAGTTGAGCCCCTATTCCAAGCTGCTAAAATTGGGCAATTTTTCCAAATGTGACCCTCATTTTTGCAAACATGACAAGCATTAAGTCCTCCTAACAGTTCAATTTTGCACGAAAAAGAACCACAGTCTAACTCTAATACAACCTCTTCCGAAATATCAATTCCTGGTATTAAAGATACTAAAACCCTGGCATCCAAATGGGGTAACGTCATCTTCGATTCCTCAATTTTGAGAACCTTACCGAAGGAGGCAACAAGCTGGAGCAAAAAAACCCACAAGAAAGGAGGCACATTTCTCACCATTACCCATCTAGGGTAAGACACAGCGAAGATTTCTTCGCTCAAGATTTCATATGACCATGCAACCGCACGAAAAATCGATTTCCCCACACTCCAAAATTGCTTTTCAAGGACTTTTTTTTGCATATCATTAGATTTGAAAAAGATAACAAATAACCCCTTTTGTATCATTGTGTAGAAGGAAATACAAACGTTTAACCCAAATATTATTTAACCAATCATTAAAGAAACGTCGGGATGGCAGATTATTAACATCCAGAGCCACAAAGAAAACAACCACGTTTTTCAAACGATTCTGCTCCTCTCGGATAGCATTATTCATATCATTATTAGGAATGAGAGTAATTTTAGCAGCGTCGGTCATAGGGTTTTTACCTTTCTGAATGAAGGCAGCAGAGCAAGCAACTGGAGTCGCATCACCACTCAACACCGCATCTTTGAATGATTTCTTAGCACTGTCCCCATCACCCGGTGGCCCAGCAGTCGGGCCCATGATATCGAACTCTGACCACAAGAAAATGCCAAAATCCTTTATTCACGACCGAATCCTCCAGAGAATATCCGAACGCAGAAACCGTTGCCGCTAGGGTTTGCAGAGAGCTGAAAGTTTCCCTTCACGTTTCCGAAATTACATATTTTCACTTCGGTAGGAACTCAAATGCTACAATATCTACACATATCATAATTTTATTTCAAAACACCTCTATGCCTTTTAATTTTTCACACCGAAATGGAAACAATTTCATTTTAAAATAAGATCTGAAAAAGCTGTCCCCACGCGCTTTCTGTTACAAAATGTCCTCCTTTCAAACGATAGATGTCGTTACAAAAGCCTTTACCTGACAAGAAACTTCTACCAAGCCAACTCGGCCCGCTGCAAATCCCTCTAAATACCATTCCGCAGGTAAGCTTGTTATCCCATTGTTGAAAGGTTCGACGTCTCAGAAAAGATGAACACCATTTCCAAATTGTTGCCGGTTCTCATTGCAGCCTACATTTTGGCTCCATCAAATGCCACATACCACAATAATCCTCCTCCAAAGCCGTACGACTACAAGTCTCCTCCTCCTCCATTGCATTTCCCTTCTCCAGTTCCTAAGCCTTCTCCCATAACTCCTCCACCGGTAGGCAAGCCCCCGGTAGTAAAGAAGCCACCCCCTGTTCATATTAAACCTTCCCCAAAGCCATCGCCAGTTCCCAAGCCCCCGATTGTGCAGAAGCCGCCTCCAAAGCCAGTGTCTCCCCATCATTACGTTTATAAATCTCCAACTCCACCTATTTCAAAAATTTCACCCCCAAAGCCAAGTCCAACATTTCCTCCTCCTCACCACAAACCTTCACCAGTTTACACTCCACCCAAGCCATCCCATCCTCCTCATTCACCAGTTTACACTCCCCCGAAATCATCTCCTCCTCAACACCATGAGAAGCCATCAAAGCCTCCAACTCCAACCCCACCAATATCATACACAAAACCTCACCCTCCTCCTGTGGTAACTCCTACCCATCCAAAAACAGTGCCATTTTCTCCACCTCCACACTCAAAATCTCCAGTGTACCCACCACCTGCACATCACTACTCTTACAAGTCCCTCCCTCCTCCACCTCCATACTAGCTGCAAAAATAGCTAATAAGATAGGTATGTTGTTCTCTACTGCATATTTAATCTGTGATGCGCCCTGCTGAATGGGTTTTACTATAGATGTTACCAAGCCTGATATTTACTGCATTGCATAACATCATGGAATCTGTCATATCTAGTTGTTTAATCTTCAATTCACATTTGTTTCCTGTAAATATTGTCTTGCGTAACAATAATTCTTCATTTGCAGCATTTATTTAGATTATTCGAGATGGCAATCTGCGCTCTGGAAGTTCAAGTCTCCGAGGACAAACGAAAATAAAAGCACTGTAAGCTGCATTCATATGATTCAAAGGCTTGAGTACAATGTAATCAGATCTCTACAAACACTCACATTGATACTATGGTTTTGTGGATGCTGCTGTAACTGAGCTTTTTAGTATATTCAATATAATAAAATATATCTCGCTTTCTACTAAGATTCTTGTTTCTCTGCACTCCATACCTATACCGCTTTTTAAGTAATTTACTGTATATCTTATTTCAATTCCAATTGTTCTATTCAATCATTGTTATTGTAAGAGATAGACTTCGTAAACTTAATACCAACTTCAAAACATTTTCATTTCATAGATTTTTAATTGTTGTTCATATTTCACTGTGTATATGTCACAAATATTAAAATAATGTTCTTTATTATCTTTGATGCCAAGGCCACACAAACAATACACATACAATGAATGTGTTGCATTCACCATCTTTGTACAACTACAACTGGAATAAGGAGATGTGCCAACAAAAAAACTATAAAAGGAATTCTAAAATTTACTAACTAATTAATATGTTCAATAAATATGAAGTTAAATTAAGATAAAAACAAGTACAATCATTATTTTTAATATTATAGATTTTAGATGTAATGGGTTCATTGGAATATAAAGTGTTTAAAATATTAATATTTGGTTGATTGATATGTATAGCCAAAAAGAAGGTATTACCCAAATTTGGTTCAATTTTTTTTTTTTTTTTTGTTCTTTGTGTTTTTGTTGTTGTTCATGTGTTTTTGTTGTTTTGTGTTTTCTTTTTTTATGTTTTTTTTGTTATTGTTCTTGTGTTTTTTTCGTTCTTGTTCTTGGGTTTCTTTTTTATTGTGTTAATTCGTGTTTTTATGTGTGAGTGTTTTCTACATTTTTTGTTTTTGTTTATTGTCTTCTGTTGTTTTTTATTTTTATTTTTATTTTATTATTTTATTATTTTATTATTTTTTAGGTTTTGGTTGTGTTTATTTTTCATGTTTTTTTTGGGTTATGTCTTTGTAGTGTTTTTTTATGTGGTTCTTGTGTTTTTCTATGTGGTTTGTGTTGTGGTTTCTTTTATCTTATTGTGCATGTTTGGTTGTGTTTTTGTTTTTGACACACTCAAGGAGCATATTTTTTATTTTATTTTATTATTTTTGTTGTTATTTACTTATTTTTAAATTGGTTTTGTGTGTTTGTTTCCTCATTGAGCATGTCAAAGGCAGTAGGCCAGGTCCGAATCCTGGGCATTTTTGGTGGAATGATACCCCTGCCTCCTTGGGCCTTACCCGAAAGTGGCATCCCTTTTGGGATGTTTTCCACAAATAAAAAAAATGAGAATACATGGTGGCATAGTAAAGAAGTATTAGTTATCTTGGTTTGAGGTCACTTTATGTGAATTAATAGAATGGTATAACTTACCTCAGTTAATGTGGTTTGAATCATAAACACTTTAATACTTGTTTAATTTTTATATTATAGCTAAACATTAGAGTAGTTATAGTTTTACTTGAACTCATAAGAGTTTATCCACACTACATCATGGCTATCATTGTAAATATTATAGTGCAATTTAGAAAAATAAAGAGATTTACGTGAGAAATTTAGAGTAGCTCTTAACCCAATAGATGTTTAAGCAAAAAGGAATCTAATTAAAATTATTATAGTAAGTCTTTAAGATTCTTTAAATTCAATTTTTCTAACTATTATATCATTCTTATAACTTCTTTGTTTTCTTCTTTTTATTAATGGTAAACATACAAGTAACCATATGAAAACTTGAGACCATGTTTTATAGTAAAATTTATGAATGATTATGACACTGTATTTTTTGTAAACCATTGCATAGCTAAACATTTCTACATATTCAAAACCCTAGTAAAACCTTTGATTAAGATATTCCAAGATTGTGGGAAGATAATCTTGATTCGTAATCTAATATTGTGGGTAGAAAATATTAAAAATATTTAATGTTGCTTGTGGGTGGACAAACAGCATAATATAGGGCTCTAACCGTACTTCTGACGAGAATGGTCAGAACAGGAGATAACGAAGATATGATATGGGTATCACTTCTAGGTTAACCTTACTAGTATTGAGTGGTGAATTTTGTGCTTGACTTGGGAAAATTGATAACACGATGGTATGGGACATCGTGTTGGTTAATCAAGACAAAACACCGGGTAGCTACCAGGGTATTGGTAGACCCTAGATGAACTCCAGGGAAGATGGTTGATCATCTAGCTTGGGCATGTATGTGCTAGTTCTTACATGACATGAGTTCATGAGTTTCATGTTAAGACAGGAAAATTATGCATCACACCTCTAGGTGATATGGGCACTAGAGGAAAAGAAACCCCCTTGCATGAACTTGGAATCTTGGGTGGAGAGTGAAGTTCAATAGAGGCAACTATATGATATTTGGCCAATCTCGATCTCATGATTATTTCATTTGCAGTGGAAAGCCACTCATGAAGATGTTTTTAGCATGCTCATACTAGAAATTAAATAGAAAAAAATAAAAAAATTCTTACTATGACCTCTGATGTAGGACAACCAAGTGGGTAGACTTGGGGTGTTTGGACAACCAAGTGGGTAGGACTTGGGTTGTTACATTTGGTATTAGAGCAAAATTTGCAAATATTTATTTAATAAAAACTTAGGAAGCCCTATGTCAAATAAAGTTTATGTTTCTAATGTGACCACCTAAACATAAAATTTGACGAGGCTCTTTGTTTTGTTGAGCAGACAATGACATCTGGATAAAAAGCTAGTTCTTCAAAGAGGTCTGTGGTAGTTCAGTGGGAAGATATGACCAAAAATTCTAAAAAGGTCTTTCAAAAAGTTATGAGGATCAAGACTACAGAGGAAGTCGTAGAACATCCTTGAGAAAATAGGAGAGAGAAAGAACCAACTGTAAAAGAGGATAAAATGATCCGAATGGTGTAATTTTTTGTAAGATCAAATGAGACAACAGAAAGAACAAATGGAAAAACAAAGTGATAAAATGGTTGAACAAAAGACTCAAATGTTAGAACACATGGAACAACAAAACGTTCAACTAGCTCAACAATAAGAAATGATTTCCAAAAAACATAAAAGAAAATCAAAACTAAGGTGGTCAAGACAAAAGAAATTTTAGGGATAGGTATGATTAAAGAGCTAATGCACCAAGAGCTGGTACTCAGGAGGATAATGAGGGAATTAAGAAAGAGAAGGAACTGCGAACTATTTTTTGGATTTGTCAAGAACCTCATTATTCTGATAAATATCATTTGAGAGATGATAAGAGAAGATAACTTGTGAAACCTGCCCATAAGATATATGCAGTAATAGGTAATCCCAAACTCAATGGTAAAGCAACACCTTTTCTTTTTAAAGATAAAATTTATAATATAAATATTTGTATTTTGATTGATTCTAGAGCAACTAATAGTTTTATTTCTTCAAATATTTTGAAGGACATGCTAAAAAAACCTATATTTATGGCTAAGGGGTCTAGGGACATACCGAAAAAACCTAGAGCTATAGGAGTATGTGTCTAGGAAAATCTATATCGTTAATCAATATCTCTTTAAACCCCAAATAATACTACCTTAGGGACAAACTAGTTGGCATTTATATGTAGCTCCACTACATACCTTTGACATAATTTTAGGCATTGATGGGATCAAATCACATAAATCATTGTTAAACTTCGAGGAAAGATGGATGGATTTCACTGATGACACCAAGCAAAGGATTGAGATTTACTATGGTCGTGAATCAGTGGAACCACATATTTTGATAACAATGCAAGTTAAAAGAGCAATAAGAAAGGATAGTAGAGTCTTTGTAGTCAAACATAATAAAAAGGAAGAAATTGAGTCTAGGGTAAGTCTTTTCCAAACTTATCTGGTATTGAATGATTTTTGAAATGTCTTTCCTAAGGATTTACTGGGTATTCTGCCCCAAAGGGAATTTGAATTTACTATAGAAATACTACAAGGAGTAACTCCTATAGCTCGAGAACAATATAGGATGACAACAATAGAGTTGCAAGAGCTCAAGACTCAACTTCAAGAGTTATAAGAAAAATGATATATTAAACCCATTGTTTCATCGTGGGGTGCACCAGTTTTATTTGTTTAAAAAAAGGATGGGACACTAAGGTTATGTATTAACTACAAAATATTAAACAATATGACTATTAAGAATAAATACTCTCTACCCAGAATAGATGACTTGTTTGATCAACTAAAAGGAGCCACAATTCTCTCCAAAATAGATCTCAACTCTAGTTATCATCAACTGAGGATTCGAGAAGAAGACACCCATAAAAATGCTTTATGAACTAGATATAGCCACTATGAATTTACAATGTTACCTTTTGTATTAACCAATGCTCCAACAACTTTCATGAATCTGATGAATAGTGTGTTTTGAGAACAACTAAATCGATTTGTACAAATATTTCTAGATGATATACTGATCTACTATGAAAGTAAAGGAGATCATGATCATCATATGAGGATTGTTCTTGAAATACTTAGAAAGAATAAATTATATGTGAAAATATCCAGGTGTGATTTTTATGCAACTAAAGTATAGTTTTTGGGTCATGTAATTTCCGTTGAAGGGATGTTTGTTGACCCAAAGAAAATAGAGGCCATTATTTATTGGCATGCTCCAAAAAATGTTTTTGAAGTACAAAATTTTATGGGAATGGTTGGGTATAATCGCCATTTTATCAAGAATTTATCTAAAGTAGACTATTCAATAACCAATATCCAAAATAAAGAAAAAACTTTTAAATGAACTGAATGGTGTGAAGAAGCTTTCAAAACTCTCAAAGAAAAACTAACAACAACACATATTATTAGACTAGTAGATACCAATCAACTGTTTATAGTATGTACTAATGCCTCCATGGAAGGATTAGGTGGGGTCCTCATGCAATAGGAGGGTTTTATCGCCTATGAGTCATGAAAGCTTAAGATATATCTTTACGCAACCAATGATCAATGCTAGGTAAAGGTGCTGGATGGAATTTTTGGTAGGATATGATTTTGGAATAGAGTATATAAAAGGGAAGGAAAATAAATTAGTAGATGCTTTAAGTAGAAGAAGGTATTTCAATATTATGTTGTAATGTCAATTTGATATAATTTAACAAATAAGAAAATTTTAGCTTCAAGATGAATATTCTCAAAAGTGTTAGGATCTAGTTCAACAAGGTTTTGATAAATCAAAAAAATTTAGAATCTGGGAAGATACATTATTTTTCAAAAATAGAATGGTAGTTCCAAATGATCAGGCTCTAAGAAATATGATATTGCAAGAGGTACAATGTGCTCCTTATTCTGCTCATCTGAGTTATGTAAAGGTGCATGAAAATATGAGATAAGAGTATTATTGGCCAGAATGAAAAAGAATATCGCTGAATTTATGGCTAGATGTTTCGAATGTCAAAAGGTGAAGGCTAAACATCTACATCCAACTGGATGCCTATTTTCACATGAAATCCCAATATATAAGTGGTAGGTTGTGACTATGGATTTCATTGTTGGATTGCCTAAAAACTATTTTTAGCATGATGCCATTTTGGTAGTGGTTGATAAATTGACTAAAGTGGCACATTTTCTGCCTAGAACTCATGTTGTAGCCCACAAGTTTGCCAGGGATGTGGTAAGGCTACACAGATTTACTAAAATAATTATATCAAATAGGGATTCTTGGTTCACATTTGATTTTTGGCAGACATTACATCAGGCATGGGTAATAAAACTCAATATTAGTACTGCTTATCATCCTGAGACAGATGGACAAGATGAAAGGCTAAACCAAGTCTTAGAAGATATCATTCAAACGTATTGTATGAATCATCAAATGAAGTGGGAATATTACCTTTTTTTGGTGGAATTTTTTTATAATAATAGTTACCATACTTCCCTAGGTATGGCTCCATTTGAGGCTCTATATGGGAGAAGGTGCAGAACACCATTATCATGGAGTAATCCAGAGGATTAGGTGATGATCGAGTTGGATATGGTCAAAGAAATGGAAGACCAACTCAATGAAATTTGTCAAAGGCTCAAAGAAGCTTCACATCAACAAAAGAGTTATATGTATTTTAAGAGAACACCAATGTACTTCTCTATGGGAGACAGAGTATTCCTAAGGGTTAAACCAACTAAAATTTCTATCAAATCCTCTAAGCTTAGTCCAAGATTTGTAGGACCTTTTGTAATTATTGATAAACTAAACCCGATAGCCTACAAGTTAGACTTACCACCCAAATTATAAAAAATCCATGATACATTTCATGTGTCACTTCTCAAGAAATATGTTTCTGACCCATCACATGTTTGGAATATTGATCATTTGCAGATGGATAATCACCTACATATTGAGGTGTGACCAGTTAAGATCCTTGGTTATAGAATAAAAAATTAATAAAGTGAAATATTGAACAATGCAAGGTCCAACGGGACCAGTATTTTAAAAATAGTGCCACATTGGAGGATGTGGCTATCATGAAAAGATAGTTTCTATTTTTTTTTGAATAGTGATATAATCATGTCATAGTTCCATTTTTGTTTGAATAGTGATATAATCATATTTTGATTTGAGAAGTATGATATATAAATCTGTTGTTTGTGCATGCATAATATTTCAACAATAAATGATGATTAAGTTTTGAACATGTAAATTTGCTATTGTATTATATTGATGTTCTATTATTCATGGCAATATTGTTTTTATGTTCCCATGGGCAATGAAAACATAGGGACTGTGTTTAATATTAGAGGGGGAGTATGTAATAACCCTCCAAAAATCTACTTTATTATATATACCTAATTTATTTGCAAGGATGAGATACTACTAATGTATCTGTGGATGCAGGGATGGGTATTGTTACTGGCAGGAATAATTCAAAGGAAAGATTTCTCCTCAATGGGCAAAAAGGGTTGTCCGATGTAAGGGAAGTCAAGAAAAATGATGATCGGTGGGGTATTCGTCGATTGATAGCGGCAAGGAACACTACAGGCAATGCATCTACCAACGATCCATATAGATGCATATATTTAGTTGCATTAATAGGAATGCTTGATGTTTGACAAATTATGAGCTTATGATATTTTATTGGCAATGAAAATGCTTAAATGCATGGGAGCCATATTTTAAAGCAATTGGTAAAATGTGAAGTAATGTTATGTTCATTGTTGATCTATAAAAAAATAATAAGATGAGTGCATACTGAGTAGAAAATAAGGATGAAATAAGATAGTTAAAATATATATGTAAATGTGTTATTGTGGAATTTATTTATTTTTGAATGCAAATTTATATATATAAAAATATAAATAAATATATATATATATATATATATATATATATATATATATATATATATATATATAAAAACAAATAATATTTATTATAAATAATAAAAAAATAAAGTAATTAATATTAATATATATATATATATATATATATATATATATATATATATATATATATATATAGTAATAGCAAAATAATTATTAAAAATTTATTTCTTATTACTTATTAAAAAAAAGGGCAATTGGAAAACATTTGGTATTAGAGATTATTTGGGTTGTTGAACGTAGAAAGAATGTGGTTTCCACATGGCAAGCTTCAAGTTGGAGGAATCTTAAATGAACAACAGTTGTAGGCAAAAAAATAGGACCTATCTTCTAAAATGGAAAGGTGGAGAGGATGAGAGGGCATTATGGTCTGCATTATTGTCTTCTTGGGAGGGAAGAAGAGAGCGAAGAAGGGAGAAAGGCTTCTAAAACAAGGAAAGGAAACAAGCGCCTATCAGTAAGTGAATATTTTTCTAGAAATTCCATGTGACAAATTAATGTTATGAAATAGTAAGAAAGCTGATTGTTGAAGTGTTGGATATTTTGTTGTGTGAATATAAATTTATAAACAAATGGTGAACTAAATATGAATAGATACTTTCTGGTGCATGTGTTGAAAGTTTACTATGAGAATAAAAAATTAATGAACGAAAGGTGAACTAAAAAAAAATAGTATCCATTCTGATGCATGTGATATTTTGCATACTATGTTTGGGTGTGAAATTACTATGTGCATGTTAGAAGTTAGTTGCATGTAATTTTTAATCTTGTCGCTCTGACCCTTGGAAGTAGGGTTATGCATAAGGGGCTGGTCTCGAAATGTACTTGTAAAAAAATAGTGAACCCTAATCAAAATCAAGGTGAATCAAGGTAAATCCTAAGAAAATAATGTTAGAATAAGTAATTATTCTCTTAAGTTCTACTAGGATAGACATACTTGAGTTTCCACTCCTCCATGAGTCAGGTGAAATCTTAGTATAGTCTAGATCAGATTTAATGAGTTGTAATCCAATGACTCTCAATGATCAACTTTGATATTTATACAGAGTTGATCCATGGAATAAATCAATCAGTTCTACTCTTTTCTTCATATTTTGTGTAATGCTTTGCATGTCTATTTTGGGAAATTATAACATGGTACCAGAGCAGGATAGATTTTGCTAGCATTCTCTCTTGAAGGTTCTAGGAGTTGGTTCATTGTATCCTTTGTTGACTTCTTTTTTTGTGGTTCAAGTCTACAACAAGCTTTTATATATAGTTTTTTTTAGCTATATTTTTTAGATATATATAAATGGGTTATTCTGAATAATATTTGTCTTATTCTCAAGAAAAAAAGGGAAGGGAATATTCATTGTTTTTTAGTGTAAATTTTTTATTTAGAAATATTGCCCATTTTTCATAGATCTGTTCTTTTGGGTAACTCTTTGACTAGTTCACTTGTATGAAATTAGTCATATTTATTATACTCTAATTTTTATTTTCATTTTTTTCCTTTAAAGAAAGGAACACCATTTTTTTCAAGAAAATATAAATGTTATTTTATAGCTTGAAAATATAAGTTAATTTATCCTATATTTAGTGTTTTCCTTTGCAGGAAATATCTCCTCTTCGTTGCCTTATCATTGCTATAGGATAAGCCCTATTGAGGTTTGCAAATCATGCAACGAGCACCCAAACTTGGTCATCATCATCGCCCCTCGTGACACCTCTCTTCACGCCAATAAAATCCTATTCGATATCTCCACCATTGGAGATCTGAGCTGCACGCTCTTCGAAGCAAACTCTTGGTGCAAATCATTATATTTTTCATTGTTGTTAGGAACGTCATCTTCGGTTGCACTAAAAAATATTTTTTAAGTTTGATCTCATGCACTATAAAATCTGACGTCCTCTTCAGTTGCTCATTGGCATTCTTCAAAGGAGCACACTTTTGTTGAATATATCTCCAGCATGGTTATGCATAAGGGTCAGTCCCAAAATGTATTTATAAAAATTTGGCGAATCAGTTTCAAAATCCAGGTGAATAGTGTCCAAACACATGTAGAAGGTTCACTATTATTAGGAGCAATGTTGTAAATTTAAACTTAAAATGGTCAAATAATTATAAAATTGGGGTGAATTGACCCAAAAAAAAAATTGCATCCAAAATTTTTTGGCTAATGGGCCTTAGTCAAGGGTCCCAAATATTAGCCAATTCCAAATTTTGAAAATCCTAATTTTAGCCAATTTGGCAATAAATAGTCGCTATGCATAACCCTGATAGCTAGTTAGCATCAATCTCTCCTCTTACCGATTGGTGTTGTTGATAAAGACTATCAAAAAACTTCTATTTATCTAATTTGGACCCTCTTCATTTGGCATTCCAATCATTATTTCTGCTCAAGAAGTTTTTTTTTTTTTTTTGATCTATGGTTAGTTCTTATCAGGTGATGTGTCACTTCGATAATTTTCTTTAATACTTTTTGATAATATTTCATTAAGCATTCATACTAGGTAATCAAAAAATATTTTTTTTTTCTATTACGCCTCTTCTGTTATCTATCTCTTCTGTAGGTTTAAATGATTTCTGAAATCAAGACATTGGGTCTGTGACTACTCAATTAAGGAGGAACAACCTTATTTTAAGGCACCCACCTATGTCTTTTTTTGATTGTACAACACAAACAAAGCGAAAAGAAGAATATATTCTGAGGAGACTTTGCTTACACCTCTTATGTTAACAATTTCATCTATAGGTTTTTTGAAGGCAAAATGTTGGGTCTGCGACTGCACAACATAGATGAAACCCATTGAAACAAATAATCCATTCCAAGATTCACTATCTATTTCATGGTGTACACCAGTGAAATAAATATTACTTTTAATTAACATTTGTTTCATTGCAGGGGGACCCATTTTGTTTGGCAGAGAGGTATTTAAGAATCAAAATTTGGCTTCTTTATTGTAAATTTATTTTATGCAGAGGTCTCATTGTTGATAAGCATCGAAGAAGCCTTTTTTCAAGAGTGTCTTAATTCCTATTCATGGTGCAACTTTATCTTTGTCCTTTAGGACAGATCTGACCACGTATTTATGTTTCGATCTGAATGCAAGGCACCTTCTATGTTGTTAATGCAAAAGCATTATCATATCTATTTTCCTCCTCTCCTTCGATTAGGATTTTTTATAATGATTTTTTTATAGTCCCTTCAATTTCGAAGGTGTAGCCTTATAAAAAAACTCTAAAGATTTGTATTTATCTTAAGAAATTTTTTTACTTTTTTTCACTAAGCCTTTATCTTTTTACAAAGGTTATCTTCAAAAAGTGAAAAAGAGTCAATTGTAACTATAGTAAATACAAAGGTATTTTTTGGAGGGGGGTTAAAGGTGCTAATTATTGCACCATTTAGTATTGAATTTTGAAGGGGGGTTGTGTGTCTATCTTCTTTAATCTCTCTTCTATATTTTTTTAGTGGTAATTCTATTTGCCATCTCTTGCTTTATTCTATATTTTAAGAAAAAGTTCATACTTATATCAACTAAAGGAAATATATTTGGATTATAAACTAATATGTGGCATTTTTTAGCCACTTGGTCATAAAATTCATTTCATTCCAATTATTTTAAAAAAAAAGATTTCCTTTTTAAATTCAATACATCTTAAAATAAAGGATTCAATTATTTTCTTTAGAACACTTCCAATATCACTTAAATTCCAAGTATTTCACTTCTCAAAAACTTATAGTTTCCCTCACGTAAGGGTGGGTTATTGAGAAATACAATATATTGGTTTGGTGGATTATCTTTGCATCAAAAGCCTAAGTTCCACGTATCATTCCTGTCATTACTTATATTTTCCCTCTCGTAAGGGTGGGTATTGAGAAGAATAAGTATAAATGCCTAGCCTAATATTATTACTTCATTAGCCTAATTCAGATATATCAAACCTCCTCATTTATTTATAGTTTCCCTCTCGTTAGGGCAGGTAAATTGAGCAGTTTGGTATTTCTCTTAGGCTTTTGTTTCCTTCTTTAAAGCTACATTGTATTCTCTAAGATAATATACTTGAAGTTAAGGGGGGAATTATTGGTTCACTTAAAATTTCTTTGGAAAAATGAATACAATGAATATAATTGATCCTCTCACCCCTCATAACTATCATACATGGAATCCCAGAATATTAAATCTCATTTCTCAAAAAGGGCTCACACACCTGCTAGAAGAGAAGTAACCCAAATTTGAAAAAGAATATGACATATTTTTTCATAAAGGGAATATGTATGAAACAATGGGTATTATAAGCACTAATGTAAATGAAAGCTTATGGTTTCACATTATGGATTGTAAAACTCCTGATGAAAGTTGGGAGAAACTAAAGAACTTATTTGAAAAAGTAGATCAAGTAAGGTCAATGCAGATAGAGGAAGAATTATCAGCATTATCTTCTAAAAATTTCAACAATATTGTTGTCTTTATCACCAAATTTAAAGAATTCATCACTCAATACAAAGGCAGTGGCAAGAATAAAATAGAAGAACAATGCATATATCTAATTATTTCTAAATTAAATGGTGCATTTCAAATTTTTGCAACTACTTTTTTATCTACAAAATATGCTCTTGGTGCAAGTTTTAAAATGCCCTCCTTAGAAGAATTTTGTGATAGGCTAACTAGAGAAGAAACCAAAATTGCAAAGTATGAGACCTCTTCCTCTTCCTAAAAAGCCTTAGTAGCATCCACCTATACTAAAGAAAATTTCAAAAAGAAATAAAGGAGTTCCATTACTTGTACTCACTGCAAAAAGAATGGTCATTCTATGAACAAATGTTGGAAAAGACTACAACAACTAGAGGCAATAATGAAGGATAAAAATATAGACACTAAGAAGAAGATAGGAAAAGCCTTAAATGTTCAAGGCAAGACCACAAACACTTCATCAAAATACTGGGTTCTAGATTCAGGAGCAACTCATCACATGACTTCCTCAGATGAGTCTTTTACTTCAATCTCCTCAAGTTCAACATGTAGCATAGAAGTTGGTGACTCATAATTTATTTTGATCAAAGGAAAAGGTGGCATATCCATTGATGGTGGTTATATCAATAATTTTCTCTATGTTCCAAACATTGCAACAAATATTCTCTCTGTATATCTGATTTGTACTTATGGAAAGGGAAAAATAATTTTCTTCTCACCATCAGGAGTTGAGATAAGAGACCTTCAAGATCCCAAATATCTCATAGAAAAAGGAGATATTGATCACAATACCTGCCTATTTCACTTCAAAGGATTCAAAAATTTAGAAGGGGCCTCCTATTTTGTTGCACATGAAGATCTTGAAATAAAAAATTGGCATGAAAGGTTTGGACATCTCAGTTATAACTACCTAAAGGAACTGAACACACATAAGATGGTAACAGGGTTACCACAAGTCTCTTCTATTGATGGAGTATGTCCTAGATGTGCTCTTGGAAAGCAACATCAAGATCCATTCCACCCAAGTGGTTCTCTAAAAGCTTCATCCCCTTTAGAGTTAATCCATAGTGACTTTATGGTCTTCCCAGAGCCTTATTTCAAAGGAGAAAAATATGCTTTAACCTTCATTGATGATTTTTATAGAAAAAACTGGGTATAATTCCTAAAATACAAAAGTGATGTTCTATCCCACTTAAAAATATTCAAAGTCTTAGTTGAAAATTAGGCCTCTTGCAAAATCAAGCAATTTCGTACAGATAATGGGGGGAATACTTCAGTAATGAGTTATCAATTTTTTTATCAAGTTATGGCATAATTAATCAACATTATGTCTCCCATAATCCACAATAAAATTTCATTGCAGAAAAGAAAAATGAAACTCTAAAAGAAATGGCAAACTGTATGCTCCAGTCAAGAGATATTCGAAACTTTTTTTGGGCAAAAGCAATTAACTATGCAAACTATATTCAAAACCGCACACCTCATAAATCTCTTGGTCATTTGACTCCAGAGGAAGCATGGAATAACTCAAAACCTGATGTCTCTTTCTTCAAGATTTTGGGATGTACTACTTGGGCGCATATCCTAAAGAAGAAAAGGAAGGCTCTAGATAAGAAAATTAAAAAGCTCATCTTTGTTGGTTATTGTGAGGAAATGAAAGCATACAGGCTCCTTGATCCCACAACTCATGAGGTATTTTTTATAGGAACGTCCAATTTTAAGAAGCATTCCGTCATAAATATCCTCAACCATCCTCTTTCACCATTGGTTCTCTTGAGCCTTCTCCAATGTTAGAGCCTCAATATAATGAAGAACCAATTTTAGAGATTAATTTAGAGATTAATGATCAAGATGAGTAACCTATAACTCCAACTCAAAATCCAGCCACTCCTACTACTCCTTCCACTATGCCAAAATGAACCCGCACCATTGTTAAAGAAGCTACTCCTTACATCAAAAATCTTCCATCATCCAGATCAAGCAACTCCGTAGGTACTGGTCTTGTCGTCAGTTCATTTCCACAGATCCTCAATCCTTCAAATAAGCAACTAGTATTAAAGAATGGGATGATGTCATGGAGAATAAGTTTTCTTCCTTAATCAAAAATAAAACTTGGAATTTAGTTCCCCTACCTAAAGGGAGGAAATTAGTTCATTGTAAATGTATTTACGAGATGAAATATGGACCTAATGGAGAAATTGACAAACACAAATCCCACCTAGTAGCCAAAGGTTTCTCTCAAATTGAAGGGATTGATTATTCTAAAACTTTTACAACAGTTGCCAAAATGGATTTTGTTAGACTGGTTCTTTCTCTAGCTGCTTCCCAAAAGTGGCATGTATTTTAAATGGATGTAAAAAGTGTTTTCTTACATGAGGACTTAAAGAAAGAGATATTCATGGAATAACCTGTTGGTTTCATTCAAGAATCCTCCCCTTGTTTATAGGCTAAGGAAGTCTCTCTATGGCCTCAAAAAAGATCCTAGAGCTTGGTATAAAAAAATGGACTCCTTTCTTCTTTCATCAGGTTTTTCTCATTGTGAGTCTGATGCCATAGTCTACATTTGGAGAGAGAAAGAAAAAATCACCATACTTGTTCTCTATTTTGATGACCTACTACTCACTGGTAGTGACATCGCTCACATTTAAACTACCAAGGAATCTCTTTCTAAAAATTTTGAAATGGCTGATCTAGGTTTAGCTAATTACTTCCTTGGGATTCAAATAAATCAAATAGATGCAGAAATTTCATTGTGTAAAAAAATACACTCAAGATCTTCTTCAAAGTTTTAAGATGACATATTGTAAACGTTCCATTACACCTTTTCATTCTAGAGTTACTCTAAGTACTTCCTGCACATCATCTCTATGTGATGCAACTCTATACCATCAGCTTGTAGGGAGTCTATTATACCTTACTCATACTCTCCCAAATATCTCATATGTTGTTGGCTTGATTTCCAGATTCTCACATCAACCTCATTTCAGTCATTGCCAAGAAGAAAAAATAATCCTCCGTTAATTGCAGGGAACTCCTCACTTTGGACTCTTATATGAGGTAAAATCCATGGATATCATTTATTACATGGATTCTAATTGGGTAGGTTCAATAGAAGATATATGTTCAACTTATCTGTATTTTGTCTTGGTTCTTCACAAATTGCTTGGTTATGCAAAAAACAACAAGCAATGACCTTATCATCTATAGAGGCAAAATCCAGGGTGGCAGTTCTGGCAAGTCAAGAAGCTCTTTGGATTCGTCAGATACTAAGATAATTTGGTTTTTCCCATGACAAACATGTTACTCTTTGGTGTGATAATCAGAGCACAATTCATATTGCATGCAATCTAGTTGAGCATCAGTGCACGAAGCACATTGAGATTCACCTACACTTCATTCGACAGCATATACAGAGACAATAATATACTTAGACTATATTACCACTAAAAATAAAATTGTAGATATCTTCAAAAATTCATTTCCTTCTCCGCGTTACATTCAGTTGCGAGAGAAACTTGGGGTAAAGCAACTACATTAAAACATTAGTTTTTCTTCTCTCATTTCTTCTTATTGTTGTATTCTTTGGAGAATGGTTTTTCCCATGTGGGTTTTTTATCATCTCTCCTAAATTATATATTGTACATCATCAGGCCAAGTTATCGAGACTCATTCTTTTTTTCATAAGGACAATCTTCGTCATTTGAAGACATGTCTCTATATTTATTTTTCTGGTATATGGTTTTTCCCAAGAGGATTTTTCACCGTCTATATATTGTAAATGAGTACCTCATCAGTCCCTATTGGGACTCATACTTTTTTTGTCATTGAGGATAATCTTCACAAAACAAAGACATGCCTCTTCTTTTTTTTCTTTTTCGATAGATGGTTTTTTACCATATGGTTTTTACCATCTCATCAAAAAATATCATTGTACATGAGTACCTCATTAGGCCTTGTTTCCAGTAAGCATTTGTATCATTCAACCCTAGTATCACTTAAGGGGGATGTTAAAATAAGTAATTATTCTCTTAAGTTCTACTAGGATAGATATACTTGAGTTTCCACTCCTCCATGAGTTAGGTGAACTCTCAGTATAGTCTAGATCATATTTGATGAGTTGTTGTAATCCAATGACTCTCAATGATTACTTTGCTATATATACAAAGTTGATCCATGGAATAAATCAATCAATTCTACTCTTTTCTTCATATTTTGTGTAATGCTTTGCATGTCTATATAACAAATCAAATAAATCATATTCATACCAAAATTTGGGGCATTTCAAGCCCTAAAAAGTGAAAGCACGAGGATACGAAAGAAAAAATGAAAGTGAGTATGCGAAATGCAAACAAAGAAACCGAACTTAGCGCTAAATCCTAGAAACTTGAAAGCGCATGAAAAGAGGGACAAGGATGAGCGAATCGACATGAAACAAATGTGAATAAAAAAGACAGCCCTTTTTATTGATATGTTCCAAACTTGGTTACAATGCGCATCCTCCCATTCCAAGGGCTAGGAGCATTTAAGCATTCGTTCTAGTTACATCCATGGGCGCCTTTCCTTCTTCCGCGTGCCCACATGTAAAATGGGCGGACCAAACATCACCACCACTTGAATTGATGAGTCTGGACTCCTCGCTACTCCTCCGACATCCAAACCCTATGTTCAAAAGAACAAGAAACTATCAGTAGCACCTGCGGATGAAACAAAGCATGCAATCCCCAAGCCTACGATAAGTGAATGTGAAAAATGAATTAAACTATGACTAAAACAAGTCCAAATGCTATGAAAATTTGATAGAGGCATCAAGACATCACCAGGAAGGCTCTGTAAAAAGAATAGTTGGAAAATTCTTCACCAATTTGAATTCGCTCCGGGGTGGGACGAATTCACTTGCAACAAAATGCCTAATATGTACTATCCCAATGTCCTACCTCGGAAGCTCCAAAAGACCTAAAAACTTGGTTTTAGCTAATTGGGGGCATTTTGGGAAGACCCAGATGGTCAGATTTTCCCAATTTAGCCTCCATCAATGGGAATTTGATGATTCTACCTGTAGGTTAGTAAAAGCGAGCAAAGATAGAAATATGGTCAAAATTGTTTAAAACGAGACGAAATTCAAATGACAACCTATCTAAACATCATAGAATTGAATGCACAAATAAAAGAAAGCAAGTATACCATGAAATTCCCATCACTCCAAAAGGGGGCGATTAGGACTGTGGCAGTGTGGGAGGGGGCGCCCATGGGGCGGGCCGCCCACCGGTTGAGGCTTGAATTCAGCACCAGTCCACTTGGGATGGGTCTGAAACCTCTTGTGTGGTATTTTCAGCAAATTTGGTGGGATATCATGGCCAAATTTTGGGTTTTGGGATCGAGATTCATCCTCCCAATAGTCACCCAATGACCTCCCCTCTAAAGGAGATCAAGGATGTGAAAGGCGCGAATCCAAAAGTTGTGAGGTATGTAAATAAAATGACAACACTTCGTTGCTCTAAAATGCTCCTTCTCTCCCTTATTTTGGGTGAGGAAACTCACCAATTTATAGACTTGAAGGTCTCTTGAAATGGGCATGCAGAGGCACCACATGGAAATCATGCCTTCCCAGGGGGAAGGAGATTCCTCCCTGAATTGGGACTTCATGACTGACCTTGCAGATGCCTCTAACACTTGAAAATGCTCACCCATACTCCCATGCAATGAAGGAAGCGTTGGGTGGCAGATCTGAGCTGCCATTTGTCAAGATTTGACTTTTTTCCCGTCAAACCTGCAATTCGCCCCACCCAGGAGCGAATTCAAAATTTGTCCCTGGGTGGGGCGAATCCCAGTTTGAATTCATCCCAAGGTGGAATGGATACTGAGAAAAGTGCCCGAAGGTGCCAAATTGATCTCTCACCTTCCAAAACTATTGTGAGAGTGGTTAGGACCATTGTTTGACCTCTTTTGGCTGCCCTTGGGGCTGTGTGTGTCAAAGCGATCAGTGTTTGTAGTAACATAATCATATCGGTGTTGTTTTGGTGTCTACAGATGCCCCTTTTTGGGATGCGCTGTGCATGGCGCAAAGACCGAGCAAAAATAGATAGCCAAAGCACTAATGATTAGGGTTTCTCAGTAACCTAACAAAATTTTGATGCCCCAAGTATGGAAATGGCATGCATTCTTGAATCCTTGCTTTTGACGAGCGAAGGAACTCAATTCAAGTGTTAACATTTTTCGGTGAGGTGTTACTTGATCTTGGACATTGGTCTGTCATGAATAGGCAAAGGGCGTAAAATTTTGTCTGTGAGAACCTTGAGTTCATGATTCACGAAATGCCAAGTGATTTGATCAGATTATGATTATTGCTTGTTTACTGCCCCAAGCAGGAGCGTAATTGTATTTGTCAATGATTCTTTGAATACATGTCATTTTCCTTAATTGGGTGTGTATTTGTTGATTGGTGACTAAGTGTGACTACCCCCTCAAGCGACAAATCGATGAGGGAATGACCTTCATGAGAAAAGTGACGAGTCGCTTGACCCAAGATGACTTGTGTGAGGGTACCCTTAGATTCTTATCCTTGAACGCGTGTGCAGTTTTTTGACATTTAGACCTATTTTTGGCGGGTGTTAACCCTATTTGGTGACGCTTTTTGGAGCTAAAATTAGCAAAAATTCATCCTCCTATGGAGCATTCCGGCTATGGTAGCCTTCTTAGGGAGTAGGATAGTGACAATTTGTAACCCCAATGTATGTTTTGGATGCCAATAATTTCAGGCACGAAGGTGCCTTTGTTCGGCAATGTTATTACTATTTTTGGGTGGGTTTTTGACCCTTTTGTTGATGTCGTTTGGGGATGAAATTCTCAAAAATTCATCTTCTCGTGGAGCGGTACGGCTATGGTAGCCTTCTTAGGGAATAGGATAGAGAGGATTTGTGACCCTGACACCTATTTTGCATGCCTAGAATGTCAAGTTCCAAAGAACTCTCATCGGGCAAGTTTATTAGCTTTTTTGGTGCATTTTTGTTCAATTTTTGTTGTTTTTTGAAATTTTTTCCCTGAATTCGTTTCGGGGTGGGACAAATTCCAGCTTAGTATTCATCCCAGGGTGGTACGAGCGCTAACCAGAGCGCTCGTCCCAGGGGGGAATGAATATAAGCTTACAAGGCCTATTTAAAGGCCAAAACTAGGGTTTGGGCTCATTTGCATCCGAATTTTCTTGCGATTTGGAGCTCTGGGGAGGAGAAGGTTAATTCTGTGAAGTAAAGCACTGCCGAATTTCTCCTAACATCATGAGTGCACAAACCAGATCGAGCTGTGGAGCCGAAGCGAGACCAGTAAGTGCTCCTTAGCGTTATTGCGTTTGTTATGTGTTATGTGTTTTTGAAATTGCAAGTTATTTGTTTATTTTTCTTTTGTAATGTGGTTTTCTCAAAATTAAAATTGAAACCCTAAAACTAAGCTGAACACAAACCAAGTTTTAGCTTAAAACTGAGCGTAAAACGCAGTTAAAACCTGGGTACAAAAAAAAATTATTTTGCTTTTAATTAAAACCCTAGGATAAATGGAACATAAAACCCTAGTTTTTTTAGGTTGAGCTTGTTAGTTTTAAAACATAGGTGAAGACCATAGGTTAAAAAACTATTATTTTAATTTTTTTTTGTTTGTACAGACTTTTTAAACTTAGACTATAGAAATCCCAAGACTGACAACTGTATAAACTTTAGGACTGACGACTTAATTTTTTTTTTTTTTTTTTTTTGTTTTGTTTTTAAATTTATCAGTTAGGATTAGAAACCCTAGGACTGACCTAGGATTAGAAACCTTAGGACTGACAAATTAATTTTTTTGAATTTTTCTTTTGTTTTTGGCTGTACAGTTGCCATGCAGTCCTGTATATACATGTTAGGGTTGTACAGTTTGTCATTGTTCTTAATGTTTTTGTGTTGTTTTCTTTTGCAGGTTAAGATCCGGTACCGTGTATCCACTACTTTTGCTGAAGCACAGGGGGCGCTAACTGTGGCTGACTAGGAGTTGCTTGATGCCCTTGGGCTCAAGCAGGTAGCTTCACTGGAGCCTGTGGTTGGGGATCGGGCCTACCTGACGGCCCTGATCAATCTGTGGGATCCCTAGACCAACACCTTCCATCTCCCAATAGGGGAGATGACAGTGACCTTGGAGGATGTCTATCGACTTTTGCAAATTTTGATAGATGGATTGTCGATCAAAATGTCATTGCATGACCAGTAGACAGCTGTACTGATACGATGCTTCGGGCATGGGGAGGAACTAGGCGTGGAGAGCCCAGTGGAGAGGGCATAGGGAAATTACCATATTGGTGGGATTTTGGTCCGATGGTGGCTGGAAAGGGGGGTGTTGGGAGTGAGGCACACATTTCTTATGGGCCTCGTTTCCAATATGCTGCTACCTGACTCGTTAGGTGCGAGGTTCCCGTGGAACCTATTGGATGTTGTCTGGCGACTGGTAGAGTGCTCGATAGAGGCACCATTGATCATGAGGTGGGGGAAGACATTGCTAGCATAGCTTTATGGGGAATTGTACGAGGTCCACTGCCAAAGCCGAAAGGGGATTAGTTACAGCTATCTATTGTAGAGCTGGGCTTGGCAACACATAGCGGTGGAGAGGCCAGCCGGGTTACCGTGGATGACTCGAGTGAAGATGGAGGATAAAGATATAGGCTATGTGGCTTTGTGGTGGCGGTCTGAGGAGTAGGGATAGAGTCGGCGATGGGCAGGTGCCGTAGGGCACTATGCCAATGCCCTCACTTGGCTGACTCTAGGGGAGGTGTTCTGGAACCCTTATCGGGACTGTCCAGCCTAGCCAAAGGCTAGAGAGTGGCTTCGATGAGTACACAGGGAGTAGTGGTTGATTAGGTGGCATGGGACCGAGCCTGAGTTCCTCCCTTATAGTTGGGTTATGCGATATTTTGGGGTGCACCAGGGGTTGCCTAGTGAGCCCATGGTCTATTGACGCTAGGGGGATGAGAGGACTCTAGATCGACTGGTCATCTTGCCACTAGGTGAGGATTCAGACACAGTGATTGACGTCTCAAACGTGGATGACATTGGGACTACCACAGAGTCGACCAGTGGTGGGTACTACGGTGATGGCAGGGAGAGGGACCACTGGGAGGCACAAAGGTGGTAGCAGTGGTTGGGGAGTGTACCGAGGCACCAGGAGATGATTGGGGAGCTCCTCAAGAGGATGCAGACATGGTGGAGGTGGAGGATGAGGATGTGGATTTTGGGGTTCCAGATCAGTCAGAGAGGTAGGACATCATGGAGCAGTGGGAGATAGAGCAGGCTACTATTCTAGAGATGCCTATGCCTCAGGCAGATGCGGAGGACATAGAGTTTAGGCTACACACTAAGATTGCATGGTTGTAGGGGTTGCTACGAAGGCACAATGAGGATATAAGGGACGCACTGCAGGAGAGGGATCTCCTATGCATGCAGATGGCAGAGCGAGGGCATGCATTATCGGCCTATCGTTGGTAGGATTGTTAGGATCTCATCCTAACCCTTAATGTAATAACTTCCTTGATGTAATAATTCCTAGTGAACGTGGGTAGTACCCATGATTAATATTTTGTAATGTTCTAAGTTTTAGCTTAGGTAGTGCCTATGACAAATGGCACCCTTTTTTATGTAACACATGGTAGATAGGTGGCATTGTGCATGTAATTCGTGTGGCATTGTGCATGTAATTCGAGTGGCATTGTGCATGTAATTCGGGTGGCATTGTGCATGTAATTCAAAGTGGCACTATGCATGTAATTCGGGTGGCATTATGCATGTAATCCGGTGGCATTTTGCATGTAAGCCAACCTTGGAAGGAAACTCCTTAAATACCCGAAAGGGCACCAATGTAACCATCTTTTGCAAAATTAATGAAGTATTGAAGGAGGTTGCCCCCTCGAAGAGGCCTGCGATTCAGTTCTATTGTGAGATTGTTCTTTATGCAAATTTCTGTTATATTAATGTGATGTTTATGTGAGTTATTTCCAAGCAATTGTGTGAGAGTGTGTTATTTGAGTTTATTTTATAGCAGGATCTTAACAAGTGGTATCGTAGCGCTTTCCGTGGCCAAGTTCTCACGCAACTGCAACGATTCTTGCCATCCAATCCGCCTGTTAGGTATAAATTCTGTGTTTTTTCCATTCTGTTTTTCCTTATTAAAAAAAATCCAAAAAAAAATACAATGTTTTTTTTTTTCCAGACCAAAAACAAAAAAATATATTATTAGTTGAGTAGGTAGAAACCCTGTACCGGGGGTTTTAAAATATCGCGAAGGATCTGTCGTTATTGGCTAAGCTAGATAGCCCATAAAGCGTCTAGTGAAGTGAGGGGCGATCGAGCTCCAATACCCAGGCCTCGTACGTAACTCGCGCACGGACTTGAGCTCCCACGTATCTTCGGGTATATCGGGAGACCATCTAGGATTAAACAAACTTTTAGCCATTAGGAAGCTCTTCGGCCTTGTATTACTCATAGTCTACGGGACACAAGCATCCCGGACGATTACCCTCCCGTATTGTCGTAGAGGCAGTAGTGTGCTCAAGGGTATGTGTGGAATCCTCCTTGAGTAGTGGCCTGAAATATTGGTCCGAGCACTATTGTTCGTCACTGTCGGTATATTAGAGGGCCTATGGGTGGTACATACTCCTATACTTAGCATTCCCTGGTTCTGTTAAAACTGCAACCTGTAAAAAATGCAAAAATAAAAATCAAAATAAGAATCCAAACACCCCCGTTCGTAAACCTGCATTTCAAAAGTGAGCATATGAGAAAGGAGTCCTCTACCAAAAAAATAACAGAAGGGACATGCATTCGGGATAAGCCATGAGGGTGACACTTAAGTTGAAAGTCTGGAGAGTAACAGTAAAATTTACAGTGGCAGTCACAATCAGGTCAGTTAGGTCAGAGAGGTCAGGGCAGAATTCACAGTATTTAGAGTCAGAACATAACTGTCATATCAGTCACCTGCAAAATATAGAGAATCTTGAGTGTGAAACACGGCCGCTTTTAGATAGTGCTCCAGCACCCAACTTTTGCTCGCAGCTCGTAATCGGAATCAGAAACACCGTTAGACTCAAAGAAACAGAGATAAAAAAAAAAAAAAGTCCTGGGTGCCAAAAAGTAGTGTTGAGAGATATAGCTCATTGTGACCACCTCCTCCCGCTCGATCATTTTGATATATAGCACCCAAGCACTTTTTGGGCACTTACTAAAAATAGTAAGTCAAAAAAATTCAATTCTATTTTTAGTAACTGGTCACAAAAGGTCAAAAAATGGCCCAGGGTACCCGTGGACACCAGAAAGAACTAGAACACTTGGAGTCCCTAACAAAAGCCATTGAGAACTTGAACTCGGCTTTTCACTCCATAAGGGAAGAAGTCCAAGGTCTTCGCCTAGAGCATGAGGCCACTAGCAATCGCTTAGAAGAAGCATTGATCGAAGTGGATAGCAAACTGAGAAGAGAACCACCCAAATCATAATACCAAGCTGAGAGTTCTACAAGGAATCGTGACCATGATACACCCTTTAGAATGCCCAAGTTGGACTTTCCCAAATTAAGTGGGAAGGATGTTGATGGGTGGCTATGTCGGGTTGACCAATTCTTTCGACTTCATAATGTACCAATATTTCATCGAGTCCAGATGGCTTCCTTTAACTTGGAATCTGAGGCTCTACACTGGTTTCAATGGTTGCGTCTTACCTACCCAAATCTCTCTTGGGAGGATTTTGAATCCCAAATACTCACTCGATTTGGTCCTAGTGAGTTTGAGGACTTCACAGAGCCTTATCCAAACTACAACAAATAGGGTCAGTTCGAGAGTACCAAGCTCAATTTGAAAAATTGGCCAATCGAACAAGAGGATTGAGTGAAGGGTTCTTCCAGAGTTGTTATATCAGTGGGTTGAAGATGGAACTCCAAGCATAAGTCAAAATGTTGAAACCACGAACTATGATGGAAGCTATCGGTTTGGCCCGTCTGGCCGAATCTAAACTCTCTCGCCCAAAGACGCCCATCAAAGTTTTCTCAAGATAGACCTTCATTTCCCCCGAGAGCCCAACACCCAGATGATAATAAACCCGCTGCACCCAAGCGCCTCACCACCGAAGAGATGGATGCACGTCGTGCCCAAGGATTATGCTACAATTGTGATGAAAAGTTTTTCAAGGGGCATAAGTGTGCACACAAAAAATTGTTCTTGATAGATGTTGGAGAACCTGATACCGTTGACGAGAGTGATGAGGATGAGGACCCTCCAGAAACACCTCCTCCACAAGAAGAAGGGAAACAGAACCTGAGACATCAATTACAATCCATGCCCTTGCAGGCATTACTACTCCTCAAACCATGAAGGTTACAGGATGTTTCAAGGGCCAACGTCTTTCCATCCTTTTGGATTCGGGAAGCACGCACAACTTCATTGACCCTAGAGTTGCTCAACGGGAAAATTGCTATATCCACAATTGTAATTCCTTTGAGGTCATGGTAGCCAATGGGGGAACCTTATCTTGTAAAGGAAAGTGTCACAATGTTAAAATCAAGATAGGGGACTATGAACTCAAGCAGGACATGTTTGCCCTCCATTTGGGTGGATGTGATATTGTTTTGGGATGCCAATGGTTGAGTACGTTGGGCACTATCACTTGGAACTTTGCTAAACTTTGGATGCAGTTCTTCCATAACGGACAAACACACATCATCAAGGGCTCCCCGACAGGAACACCTCAAATTATCAGTTCAAACGGCATGGAGAAATTGCTAAAGAAATCATCACGTGGGGTCATTGCACAACTATTCTCCATCCAGCCATCCACATCTCCAATGGGTGAAATCCCACAAGACATGCAACAGATTCTCCACAAACATGAGGCCATCTTTTCATAACCCATCACACGACCACTGCATCACTCTCACGACCATGCCATTCCATTATTGCCTGGATAGTACACCTCCCAATATCAGACCACCTTATGAGCGACTCAAGCGCACCTTATTTTGGAAAGGTAGGAAACAGGACATTCACTCTTTTGTGGCAGACTGCGACACGTGTCAAAGGATGAAAAGAGAAACAAGTGCACTCTTCGGGCACTCTTCCACCCTTGCCGATACCGGATCAGGTGTGGACTGACATCTCTATGGATTTCATAGAAGGGCTACCTAAATCTGGAGACAAGTCTATTATTTTTGTGGTAGTGGACCGCCTTTCAAAGTATGCTCACTTTTGTGCCCTAACCCATCCTTACACAGCATTCACTATTGCCCAAATTTTCCTTGACTCCATATTTCGCCTTCATGGCATGCCAACCTCCAATGTATCTGATCGTGATCCCAGCCTTACTAGCAATTTTTGGCAAGAGTTGTTTAAGTTGCAGGGGCTCACTCACAATGAGTTTAGCCTACCATCCGCAAACGGATGGTCAAACAGAGGTTGTTAATAATCGCTTGGAAACCTACCTTCGCCGCTTGCCTCCGATCATCCTACTCATTGGGCAAAATGGCTTTCTTTGGACGAATGGTGGTACAACACTTCCTATCATACCGCCACCAGAGGCGCAGTACGGGCACCCTCCACTCACGCCTCCCTCCTACATTTCGGGCAGCTCCAAGGTACAGGTCCCATCAACACTTCCCGAATTGGATGAAGAAGGCTCCATCTTACTTGCACCAAAGCAGCTGTTGTATCGTCGAACTCGCAACCGTACCATCACAGAGGTCCTGGTTCAGTGGCATGGACTTCAACCTGAGGATGCTACATGGGAGTCCCTCCATCAACTCCAGCAATAGTTTCCTCATTTTTAGCTTTGAGGACAAAGCTTCTTCAAGGAGAAGGGCATGTTAGGATCTCATCCTAACCCTTAATGTAATAACTTCCTTGATGTAATAATTCCTAGTGAACGTGGGTAGTACCCATGATTAATATTTTGTAATGTTCTAAGTTTTAGCTTAGGTAGTGCCTATGACAAATGGCACCCTTTTTATGTAACACATGGTAGATAGGTGGCATTGTGCATGTAATTCGAGTGGCATTGTGCATGTAATTCGGGTGGCATTGTGCATGTAATTCAAAGTGGCACTATGCATGTAATTCGGGTGGCATTATGCATGTAATCCAGTGGCATTTTGCATGTAAGCCAACCTTGGAAGGAAACTCCTTAAATACCCGAAAGGGCACCAATGTAACCATCTTTTGCAAAATTAATGAAGTATTGAAGGAGGTTGCCCCCTCGAAGAGGCCTCGCGATTCAGTTCTATTGTGAGATTGTTCTTTATGCAAATTTCTGTTATATTAATGTGATGTTTATGTGAGTTATTTCCAAGCAATTGTGTGAGAGTGTGTTATTTGAGTTTATTTTATAGCAGAATCCTAACAAGGATGGGGGTACTAATGTTGCACAGGAGAGGGATCTCCTATGGATGCAGCTGGTGGAGAGGTATAGGGATTTAGCATGGTGTGAGGAGAACTTGGTGACATATCACCAGCAAGATATGGACTCGGTGTGACAACGGTTAGAGCTGGAGGTAGAGATTAGTTGCCTTAGTGGGCGGGTCCCTACGTTCAACGGAGGTGGATCATTGCGCCACTCGAGAGGGAGAGAGACTGAGCAGTCAGCATCCTATCAGCATAGGTGACTGGATGAGGGGGAGGCGAGTAGGCATGATGTGGGGGCTAGTAGAAACCGCCCTAAGGGGTCTCACATGACCCACACCACGGGGTGTAGTTCCCGTCGCACCGATCCTGCGTGATCATGGTGGTCGACGCCCTAGGCTTGGGGGTTTTTGAGCTGTTGGATTTTGTTACGGTGTTAGAGGACCAGTTTATTGTAGCCTGCAGGCATTTTTGATGATATATACAGATGACTTGATTTTGCTTATGCAAGTGTTGGTTTAATTTTATGCATGATGAGTGATGAGTATGGATGTATGCATGTTAATTTATTTTGATGGATGCATATGTTATGGTAAATGCAAATGTTGTTGATTTATATGTGATATGCACAATGGAATGGATGAATTGAATTTGTGTTGTTTTGCGAGGGCACCATAGACTGTTTAGACCTTTGTGATTTTTCTTTTTGGCGATTGTTAATGGGAATGCGGGGATGAAGGATAGCACAGTTGGTTTAGGAATGTAGCTAAGGTTTTCTGAGACTCAGACGGTTTTAACTCACTAGCCATGACTGTACTTTATCTTCCAAGACTTTTGGACAAGGTATGAATCGGACTTGTCTTTGACCAAGTTATTTCACATCCCTGTGTGTGCAATTGAGTTCATTTATGTGGTATTGGTCAGGATACTGCCAGTGATAGATAGGTTTTCAACCAAACCTGTATTGAGGATCACCTGATTAGCTCCACTAACTCCTTTGTTGTATTTATCCAGATTAATTTGTGGTGCTATTTAGGATACCATAGGCTAGCTCATCCACATGCAAACATTGATCTGTACACGAGTTAATGTGACATATATATCGTCATGTGAGAGGTTTACCACCAGTGATCGGTAGGCTATCCACCAAACCGATACTGAGGTTTGCCTCATGACCTATCGAAATGTTGAGAGTTCCAGGGATTCAAGTTCGACTCCCTTCTTTTCTTCAATTGTATTGGGATACTTGCTCTTTTGTAGTGATAAAAATCACTATTTATTTTTATATATTTTTCTTTTGAGCAATGGGATTTGAATTTCAAGTGATGAGAATCACTATTGTATGTGCCTTTTGATGTATGCACTTTGGTGGTGGTGTCAAATTTTTGGAGTTTTGACTTTTTGCAAAATTTTATAATGTTTGCAACTTTTGAGAACTTGGGATTCTTGGGGAATTGGGTAGGGAGGATGCTTGTCCTTTTGCCAACTCTCAACATTCTTGGGGTCATTCGCACAGAGGGATGAGCGAGATAACCGTTTTGCTTATGGTGACTTGGATTACTGTGCAAGTTTCATATTTCATTCACACAACTTGGGAATTTTTTATGTGTTTTAATTTGTGTTGGGATGCTACGTAACAAGGTGTGATCCATGTAGAACTCTACCTTCTTAAAAGTCGTCTGACTTAGTACAGTACGTGGCTAGAAAGCAAAATGACAACTGAAGGACGAAAATCCTTGATACATTAGAAGACTACTGACTCTAGTATGGTAAAAATACGTGAATGGCGTTCATGTTTGATGGACTGCTTATAAAATGGAGAAATATGGAACAAGATGGATTGGCGGAGTGATTACAGTCTATGGTGCCTTTGACCTGTATGACCACAAATGTGCAATGTATGGATGTGATGCTTAATGCAGCTACATATTTTTGTGTTTTTGATGGATTGATTTTTTTTTTTTTTGATCATGAAGATGAGATGTAAAAGAGCTCTTTATTGTTGTGATGAGTTTGAGCATGCCTGGAAATGAGATGCAAATTTTTGTTATTTTTGATGATTTTACTGTTTTTGAATTTTCTTGTTTTTGACCAAGCGGTAATGGGTACCTTTGGGGTGTTTCAAGATTGACCAAGCAATTTTAGGAATCCTTGGAGCATTTTGGGATTGACCAAGCGATTGTGGGAATCCTTGGAGCATTTTGTGGTTGACCAAGCAATTATAGGAATCCTTGGAGAATTTTGGGGTTGACCAAGCGATTGTGGGAATCCTTGGAGCATTTTGGGGTTGACCAAGAGATTTTGGGAATCCTTGGAGCATTTTGGGGTTGACCAAGCGATTGTGGGAATCCTTGGAGCATTTTGGGATTGACCAAGCGATTGTGGGAATCCTTGGAGCATTTTTGGATATGGCTCTCTTAGATATGGAATGGTCGCAAATGATTGATGTTCAAGGGTTCAAGTTCCTTGACTCCATCAAGGGAAGCTAGCCGGTATGTCTCGGGTCCTATTTTGCTATCAATTACATATGGACCTAACCAATTGGCCACAAACTTGTTCCTTAGATGGGACGGAAAACTAGAGTTCTGTTGGTTTTCCTTCAAGACCAAATCACCAACCCGAAAGTCCCTCAGGTGAACTTTCATGTTGTATGCTTTCTTGAGTCGCTCTTGATAGATACGTAAATGCTCAAGAGCATTAATGCATCATTCGTCAAACAACGTAAGCTGGTCTAACCGGGCCTGCCATGCAATTTCATCATCGATGAACTCTTGCATTGATACATGCAGGGAAGGGATTTCCAACTCAAGAGGAATGACTACCTCGGAGCCATACACGAGCAAAAATGGAGTGGCCCCAGTGGGCGTCCGAATTCTAGTGCAATAAGCCCACAGGGCAAGTGGGATTTGGATGTGCCAATCCTTATGACTGTCTGTGACGGTATTTTTAAGGATGGCAACTAGCGTTTTGTTTGACGCCTCTGCTTGCCCATTTGCCTACGGATAATAAGGTGTCGAAAAATTGTGCTAAATTTTGTACTTTGTGGTCAAAGCACGCACGTTTTTGTTCTTGAATGACGTCCCATTATCCGAGATTATTTTGGATGGAATACCAAAATGACATATGATGTTATGCAAAATGAACTCCACAATGCGGGGTCCTATCGTAGAGGTAAGCGAAACTGCTTCCACCCACTTGGTGAAATACTCTGTGGCCGTTATGATAAACATGTGATGACCTGATGATGCAGGGGAGATCTTTTCGATTAGATCTAAGCCCCACTACAAAAATGGCCAAGTCGACTAGATCGGTTGCAAGGCCTGGGAAGGTACGTGTGTCAAATTAGCATGGTGTTGACACTTTATGCACTTCCTCACATATGCATAACAATATCGCTCTAAATATGGCCAATAATAGCCCATGCAAAGAATGCACTTTGCGATGGCCATACCACTGGAGTGGCCACCACACGTACCATCGTGTGCTTGGGTGATCGCCCAAGTGGACTCTTACTGGTCCAAGCAATGAAGGAGGATTCCTTCATAGCTACGATGGTACAAAATGTCTCCTAACAAGACATACTTAGCCGCTTTTTGCTTGAATGCTCATTTTGTGGCATACGTCAATCCAAGTGGGAGAGTACCTAACTTGAGGTAGTCCCTTACGGGTGAATACCAATCCTGCTGATCGAAAGCCTCGATGGTATGAACAACCAATCCCTCTTGAAGTTCATCCCTAGAAAATTCTGAGTGGGAGAGAACTTGTAAGAATAGCGTTGTGTTGCTATTAATGAGAGTAGGGGAGAACAAAGACCCCCAGTTGGCATGTGTCAGATGATCGTGGATTCGAGAGAACTTATTCGAGGATGGTTCAATCTAGATCATGTGGATTCCTGGCACCAAGTCAGAGCTTGCACTCTCCATCGTGGATTGCGATAGTGTTTTTACTTGAATGGTTGTCATATCACTAGAAATGTCTTGCGGGATTAGTGACCCCAAGGAGGCCATAGTGTCCGCAAAATGATTCGATGACCGAGGGAGTGCCTCGATGTCGTACCACTCAAGCTTTGCCAGGAATTTGTCCACAAGGGCTTTATAAGCCTGCAAAACTGGGCATTTGCATTGGAATACCCCTTTGACTTGGTTGACAATTAACAATGAATCACCAAAGATGTTTAGTCATTTGATGTTCATGGTGATTGTTGTCTAAAGACCTATGAGCAAGGCTTCATACTCTGCATTATTATTGGTGCACGGGAAGTCTAATTTAAAAGATAGGGGTATGGGAGCCCCTTGCGGTGTGAAGAATACAACTCCCACACCACCACCTTGCTCACATTTAGAACCATCGAAAAATAGGGTTATGTCAGCCTATGACTCAGGCTCATCAGAATCTGGCGATTCTGAGACATGGAAGACCCCATCATTAGGTAGTTCTATGACTAGAGGCTGATCGTCTTCGAGAGGAGCCTCTGCTAGTTGATCAACTATGACCTATCCTTTGATGGATTTCTGTCCAATAAACTCTATGTCAAATTTCGTCAACAACATGATCCATTTCATCGTGTGACTACTATGACAAGTAAGACTCATCATGTACCGTAATGGATTCTCCTTAGACACAACATACATAGTGTTGCTCAGCATGTAGTGGCATAGCTTTTTGGTAGCAAACACCACTGCCAAGCAGAGTTTCTCGACGTATGCATAGTTAAGTTAATAACTGACTAGGGTGCGGCTAAGATAGTAAGTAGCCTGTTCTTTGTGAAGTTCATTCTTCTGGGCTAGCATGGCACCCAGTGCCACCTCAGTAGCTGAGATGTATAAGTAGAATGGCACGCCTAGTCTAGGTGGTGCCAATACTGGCGACGAAGCCAAGTATCATTTGATGTCGTCAAAGGTTGACTGGCACTCGTCATCCCAGTGAAATGCTACCCCCTTGTGCAATAATTTTTTCATGGGTCGGCACTTGTCAGATAGTTGTGCTATGAAGCGCTTAATTGATGTGACCTTTCCCTGTAGACTTTTGAGCTACTTAATGGTAGTTGGGGGCACCATTTCAAGGATTTACTTGATTTTGTTTGGGTCTACCTCGATGCCTCGCTTTGAGACTATGAAACCCAAGAGTTTTCTAGATGTGATGCCAAAGATGCACTTCTTAGGATTCAGTATGACTTTATGCTCCATGAGGCGATCAAGGATTTTGCTTAAGTCATTGAGATGATCTGGGCACAAAAGAGATTTGGCCAACAAATCATCCATGTAATCTTCCAAAGTTTTATAAATGTAATCATGGAATATGTACGTCATTGCACGTTGGTAGGTGGCGCCAACATTTTTAAGGCCAAAAGGCATAACCTTATAACAAAATGTCCCCCAAGGTGTTGTGAACGCTATTTTTAGTTGGTCCTCGGGATTGATACGAATCTGATTGTATCCCAAGAAACCATCCATGAGGGATAGCATTTTGTGACCTGTTGTAGCGTCTACCAATGTGTCGATGCTTGGCAAGGGGAAATCATCCTTAGGACTCGCTTTGTTTAGATCTCAAAAATTAGTGCATATGCAAATCCTCCCATCGAGCTTTTTGACGGGCACCATGTTGGATAGCCATGGCAAATAATCCACGTAGATGACAAACTGTGCATCCAACAACTTTTGCAATTCATCTTTGACCATCAAGGCCACTTTTGGGTGCATCTTACGTAGTTTTTGCTTAACTGGCTTGACTATCAGATCAAGCATTAGATTATGCATGACTAGCTATGGATCTAGCCCCGAAATGTCTTTGTATGACCATGCAAAAATCTCCTTCTTCTCTTTTAGAAGAGCAATGTAGTCAGCTTGCTCTTCAAGGGATAACCTTACCCCCAGCTTGATAATCTATGGATTCATTGGATCCAAGCCAATGTCTACGTCAGTCGTCTCCTCGACCGACATGTGGGATCCGTCCTCCAACTGATGTGGAGTTGGGATCAAGTGGATATCATTTGCCGAGTTTAAATTTATGTTGGGAAACTCAGGTTCCTCCTCGGAATGAAAGATATCCTGAGTTGTCCCTGGGGTAAAATGAGGCATTTTATCGAAATGCCAGTACTCTTATGGGGATGGAGGTGAATTGACGCAATCCCAGTCAATGGCATCTATGTCTAGATGCAAGGACCATGCTGGATCAGCCGGATTGTTAATGGGTGCGGTTAAGTCAATGGAGATCATGTTGATGAAATGATTTTGGTCTCCATTACTACGGGTGTGATGACTTGAACACTCTGGATGTTCTCTATGCTCTGGATCTGGCTCTAGGGGTACTGGCACAAATGGATCATCCCTATGTGCTAATAGGAGGATAGGGTCTGCCCTCGGCATTGATATCACCCTAGGGTCTTGGAGTGGAAGGTGCTCTTCGTATACCTAGAGCAGCGGATCCAACACTTGATCCCACCCTATTGGGTCTACATACCACTCGTGCCTTGGCACTATGCCCATCTGTTCAAATATGTCATTAATCTCCAAGGGATATGGTTGCGGCCTCTGCCGCATGTGATTAATATATGTCATTTTTGTTTCATCTTCGTAATCACTATCGGATATCCAAAAGCCCTCGTTGGATCTGATAACTATTTGAGGCACTACAGGCTCATCCTGCTCAAGCAAATTAATCTAGCCCCATTGTGGTTGGTCCACTCTCCGTGGGGGGCCTGATTCCCTTGACGCGGCACTGGCTCGCTTGGAGCCTCTAGAGAGAACATAGTCAGGAGGCTCTCTTAACGGTCATTCATGGGGATCACTTGTGAGTGATAACTATCAGATTCGAAGGGATCATATGATGTTGGTTCATATTCTGATTCATCCTTCAAAGATCCCTCTTGAAACTGCTTATACCTTCTTTGAAAGTGAGTCCCCAAACTTTCACCTCTCTCTAGCAAAGGAGAAGGGTTATTGATGTTAACAAGGGTGGTTATTGACCATGGGAGGTAATCTCCTAATGTGTACGTTGTGTTTGGGTTGGCATAAGGATCTGATGCCAATCCACCCTTGTTTCCTACACCTAGGCCTTGCATGTTTTTCACCAAGATGTCCAAGGGCAGGGGGTGGTTGAACCCTACTCCCGACTTGTCATAAGGCATTTGGTATCTTGTTGGGCAAAGGACACGCACTCCTTGCTCATACCTGCCTAGCCTATATGCATGCCAATTGCATTGGCCCAGATATATCAGAGCAAATTCTAGGTTAGACAGATAGTTGACATCTTATGCAAAAGGCTCTTCATATTCATCCTCTTGCATGCATGGCTCAGTACCATGATCAAGGCCCCCATACACAAAATTTGTCTGGTTTTGTGGGTAGCCTAAGGGAACAATTATACCTATGGGGAGGCGAGGTCTCCCCATGTCTTGCATAGACTCTAGTGCGGTCATTGCTACAACATTCTGCACTAGATACTCCCCCAGGACTGTACTAACCATTTCAACAATAATTATTTGCGATTGAGAGGGAGGGAACGAAAGCTCTTCCTGAGTCCACTCCATGTTGGGTGGACTAGAAGCCTCAACTTCCATTGTGCTAGGCATCTCTTCGGTAGAGATGGTTGATACTATTGGCAGTGCCTCTTCTAGGGGTTGAGCCTCTTCCAGGGTTTGCTTCCCTTTGTCCTTTTTTTTAGCCACAATAGGTGGCATTGGTGGTGAAGGATCTGATGATGAAGATGCACCTGGCTAGGGTTTTTATGGATTTATCACCAGTGGTGCTTGCGGCATCGAACCCTATCTAGATGGATTTAACTAAAAATCCAAGTGCGTCGATGGGAGGGTCGATTACAGCATCAGTTGCAATGCATTGAAATATTTTAAGGGTTATAAGTCCGTCGGGACTACATGTACTTCCCATTCAAATGTATACTTCAAACACTGATGAGCTATTGACGAGACACACTTCATGTCCCTGATCCATGGCCGCCCTAGCAAGATTTTATAAGCCATCTCACCTTCCAAAATATGGCACAATGTAGGTATCATCCTTTGTCCTACCTGAACGGGTAGAACAATTATGCCAACTATCGAGCATATTGCATCATTGAATGCTCGTAGTGTGTAGGTGGAAGCCGTGATGTGAGAGGCTAGCAACTTCAGATGTTTCAGTGTTGTTGTGGTAATGATGTTACTGGAAGAGCCAGTGTCTATCAACACCCTCTTATATGGGATCTTGTTGACCCATGCAATAACATGTAGGGGTGGATCTACCATGTCATCAGATATTGATTTAACTTCATCTTCTTGAAAGGTGATGACTAGCTTCGTGCATCATTTGACATGTCCCACGAAGTTGTTGAAGGAATTCGCTTCATGGGGCTACAACTCGATGGCTTTCAAAATCTCCATGAGAGCCTCCCGATGGGGTGTTGATTGTTGTATAAGCTTGTATATGGAGAGCCTAGCCGACGTGGTCCTCAAACTCTGCATGAGTTTGGTCCGAATCGTGGCCACGGGTCTAGGTGGAGGTAGCTACATAGGGTGCTGTTGAGGTTGTGACGTCGATGGAACCTCTCTTGTGGCTGCCTCGGGGGCAACTCCTGGGTATCTCTTGTTCTTAGTCACTATGCTTATCATTCCTACATACCCTTGCATGGGGAAATTTTGTTGCACCTCATTGACTTGAAGGGGTTTTTCCTGTGCCTCATGGGGAAGCAAGGGGTCTTTGAAAACTCCCATATGTTGGTTGTTTTGCGCTACGGGTTTGTCCACTGCCAACATCTTATTGTCAATCAGGTCTTGTATCAATCCTTTGAACATCCAACATGCGTTCAGGTCATGTCCCCTTCACCTGTGGAACCTACAATACAAGTCCTCCTGGTATCCCTTAGGCTTGGGAGCGTTAGGATCTATGGTTTGAATCTCTGGAAGGTTGATCAAATTTGCCACTAACAAGCGATCAAATAGGGAGTCCCTAGACTCTGTATAAGGATTGTACTATCACCTAGGGCGATGCTACTGATTTTTCTCCTACTTCTGGTTTTCTCTTTCATAATTATTAGGAGGCACTACCTGATAGTTAGCCTTTTGAGGTTGTATTTCTTGTGTAGGCTTAGGAACATTTATAGCAACTTGATTAATCACAACGGGTTTTTGTTGCATAGTCCCTATTTTTGTATTCTTGTTCCATTATTTATTCTTAGGTTTGGCAATCTCGCCATCTTGTATTTTGATCTCTTTGATAATTCTGGCTTGCACCAGAGCTTCCTATAATGTGGGATATTACTATAGCTGTAATAGCACAGAGATCGATCTCAAATGACTTTGTGAGAACATTTGTGTAAGGTCAGACATAGGAGGGAGGTAGGATAGCTTGGAAAGAAAAGTCCTCCACCGATTCCCGTAGGTCGCCATGGTCTCTTCCTCATACTACCTGAGGCTGGCCAGGTCACTTAGTGACGCCTTCTTCTTGGTGTTGAAGGTAAAGCGTTCGAGGAACGCATCCACTAACTGATCCAAGTTATTGATGTTGTGCTTTGGCAACTGAGTGAACTAGTCCAAGGCAGGGCCCACGAATGTGGTTATAAATGTCCTTAGCAACAACGCATCATTGTCCTAAATGCCAAAGCATTGGCTCAGGAATCTGGTCACATGCTCTTGGGCATCCTCTTCACCCTTAAAGATTGCCAACTGAGGTAGCTTGAAGTGTTCGGGGTAAGGGGGTGCAGGCACTAATGGATGCATAGGATGACTACGGAGTTGGTGTAACGTGGGCTTTTGGGGCCCAGAAGCTTTGGTTTCCACAGACTCAAAATGCTCTAACAACGCTTTGTATGCATCAAAAGATTTAATCTCTTCCTCTTTAGTTTGCTCCCATTGTGGGTTGTGGGAGACTTGAGGCCTATGGGGGGTGGCCGAATAGTGACCCCTCCACATTGGTAGGGCATTTTGGCCCGCTCTGCTTCTTGTTCATACTCCTCGTAAACTTCTTGAGGAGTCTCTGGGTGAGACCTATGACCCTGGGTGGTTCCCTACAGAGGGTACCCATCATTTTTTCAGGGAGTGGCCTCCCTCTCAGGTCTAGGGGGTCTCGGAGGCAAAACTTTATGAGGTCGCAAAGACCTATCTCGCACCAAAGGATTATGCCTCTCATACGGTTCTTCTCTTTGGGTGCGAGGGGTTGGAACCCTCTCATGTACCAGGTTATGGAGTAGCTCATCTATTTTGCATCGAATGCGTTCTTTGCTAAGGCGATATAGATGCTCTAGTTGTTGTTGGTCTTGCTCAAGCCGCGTGATCTGCGCTTGGCGGATGGCATGTCTGGCAACTGCTAGGTCAATTTGTTCCACCATATTGAGCCTAGGAGGCCTGGATGCCTCTCCTATGCACTTACCTTGGTCACGATGATCCGAGATCTCAATGGGTCGCTTCCCTCTGTCGAGGTTGGCAACATTTACCCGAGGCTCTGGCCTCAATGGGTGACCATGGTACATAGCGGGTGCAGAAGCGCATGGCTCCCGTGCTATACATTGCTCTCGAGGAATGTGGTGGTCTTCCTTGTGCTCCCTTTCATATGTGTGAAAGGGGTGGGCAGAGTTAGCTCACCCTACTTGAAGACCCTTGCACTCTGGGGTTTGTCTATTGGTTCTAATAGTTATGGGGGGCAAAGGAGGGATGCCATAGTCATGTGGCCTCTCCTCCTGGACACTATACCGCTCTAGCACTTCATCGCACAATGGCCACTCATATCAATCTTCTAAGGGAGCCTTCCTATCTATGTTGAGTGCCACATGTAAGGATTCTTCCTGAAAGGGGCTGTGATGAATGAGTGTGTTCCCTAGAGGGGTGTCCCTATAATTCCACCTTGACATGGAATGACATGGACTCTCTTGTGGGTTATGCCACCAAGGCGGTATGACCAAGTCCTTAGGGCTGTAGCGAAGGTGACTTGTGCCCCCTTGTACACTTTCTATAGCTTCTGCCCTTGATTGGGCTTGGCTACGGGTGTACACCATGGTGTTGTTGTGCTACAAGATAAATGGATTTTTATCTCTTTTATGATTTTTTTATGCTACACTAAACAGAAAAGAGCACACACATACGCAAATAGTGATTATCTCATTTAAATATTGAGAATGTGTCCTAAACCTGGTTTAGTGTGTTTTGTTGTTGTTTTTCTTTTGTTTTTGAAGGTTTTTTGTAAATAACATTTAAATGCAAAATGAGGGCTCTTATGACTCCCAAAATTGGTCGCCCCTTAGATATACCATTTCCATACCGATATACCAACACCTCTATATACCCACCCTTATGTGAGGGAAACTATAGGTACGTGAGAGCAAATGGTATGTGGAACATAGGCAGTACGAAAGGGGAATCGCCTTATTTATGACACCTACCATAGAAGACTTATCCTCGCACACTGGGAATCACCCCAGCTACACTCGGTTAGCTTTCTTCAGGATTTACATCTAGCAATAGTAGCGATCGGGGTTTATGAATGCAAAATTCAAGCCAAGGTGGTGATGAAATCCACCGTTGGTCTTGATCAAGGGCTGGGGTTTTACGACTAGCTCCTTGGTGTTTGATTTTCCACGTAGTGTGTGGGGTTTTTTTATTTTGCATTATACAAAGTAAACATGTAGCAAGACATTTTCTATGCATGTAGAAAGAACCAAAAAAACAGAAAAACCAAAGACAAAAAATGATAGGAAAAGTGCATAATTCTTACCTCTTCTCTGCCCTAATCTGTCGGTTTTGAGTTTCTACCCGAAAACTTTAGAGACTAGAATTATTCCTAGGGTGGAAGGAATTATAGTACTGTATTCACCCCAGGGTGGGACGAATTCTAATTCGTCCCTGGGTGAGACAAATTACAGGTCTGTATTCGCTCCCTGGTGGAACAAACAACAGTCAGCATATGAAAATGTGGTACCTGTAAGCAAAAACAACCAAAATTGTATCAGATGTCTGATATTAAAAATAGAGGACAAGGTCCCACCATGATTGCCACTAAAATCACAAGGATATGGAAACAAAAAGGAAAGAGAGTATGCGAAATGCAAACAAAGAAACCGAACTTAGCGCTAAATCCTAGAAACTTGAAAGCGCATGAAAAGAGGGACAAGCATGAGCGAATCAACATGAAAAAAATGTGAATAAAGAAGACAGCCCTTTTTATTAATATGTTCCAAACTCGGTTACAATGTGCATCCTCCCCTTCCAAGGGCTAGGAGCGTTTAAGCATTCGTTCTAGTTACATCCATGGGCACCTTTCCTTCTTCCGCGTGCCCATATGTAAAATGGGCGGACCAAACATCACCACCACTTGTGTTGATGAGTCTGGACTCCTAACTACTCCTCTATTGTCCAAACCCTATGTTCAAAAGAACAAGAAATGATCAGTAGCACCTGCGGATGAAACAAAGCATGCAATCCCCAAGCCTACAATAAGTGAATGAGAAAAATGAATTAAACTATGACTAAAACAAGTCCAAATGCTATGAAAATTTTATAGAGGCATCAAGACATCACCAGGAAGGCTCTGCAAAAATAATAGTCAAAAAATTCCTCACCGATTTGAATTCACTCTGGGGTGGGATGAATTCACCTACAACAAAATGCCGAATAGGTACTGTCCCAATGTCCTGCCTTAGAAGCTCCAAAAGACCTAAAAACTTGGGGTTAGCTAATTGGGGGAATTTTGGGAAGACCCAGATGGTCATATTTTCCCAATTTAGCCTCCATCAATGGTAATTTGATGATTCTACTTGTAGGTTAGTAAAAGCGAGCAAAGATAAAAATATGGTCAAAATTGTTTAAAACGAGATGAAATTCAAATGACAACCTATATAAACATCATATAATTGAATTCACAAATGAAAGAAAGCAAATCTACCATGGAATTCCCATCGCTCCGAAAGGGGGAAATTAGGACTATGGCAGTGTGGGGAGGGGGCGCCCATGGGGCAGGCCGCCTACCATTTGAGGCTTGATTTCGACACCAATCCACTTGGGATGGGTCCAAAACCTCTTGTGTGGTATTGTCAAAAAAATTTGTCGGATATCGTGGCCAAATGTCAAGTTTTGGGATCGATATTTGTCCTCCCAATAGTCACCCAATGACCTCCCCTCTAAAGGAGATCAAGGATATGAAAGGCGTGAATCCAAAAGGTGTGAGGTATGTAAATAAAATGACAACACTTCATTGCTCTAAAATGCTCCTTCTCTCCCTTATTTGGGGTGAGGAAACTCACCAATTTATAGACCTGGAGGTCTCTTGAAATGGGCATGCAGAGGCGCCACATGGCAATCATGCCTTCCCAGGGGGAAGGAGATTCCTCCCTGAATTGGGACTTCATGATTGACCTTGTAGATGCCTCTAACGCTTGAAAACACTCACCCATACTCCCATGCAATGAAGGAAGTGTTGGGTGGCGGATCTGAGCTGCCATTTGTCAAGATTTGACTTTTTGCCCGTCAAACTTGCAATTCATGCCACCCTGGAGTGAATTCAGAAATCATCCCTGGGTGGGGCAAATCCCAGTTTGAATTCGTCCCAAGGTGGAACGGATACTGAGAAAAGTTCCCGAAGGTGCAAAATTGATCTCTGACCTTACAAAACTGCTGTGAGAGTGGTTAGGACCACTGTTTGACCTCTAGGGGCTGCCCTTAGGGCTATGTGTGTCAAAGCGATCAGTGTTTGCAGTCACATAATCGGATCGATGCTGTTTTGGTGTCTACAAAAAGTAAGATCATCTTTGGGGTAACTTTTGACCTATTAAATCACCCCATAATGCCATAAAAATACCACCAGTAGATCAGGAATAAAAAGATATTTCCAACAAGTAAAAATATGACTATCCTTAGATATATTATGGTGAATTGACCCTATGAAAAATTTAGTTCTAAAATTTTTAGGCGAATGAGCCGACATCGAGGATCCTCATCCTTATCAATTTCTAATTTTGAAAATCCTAATGTTCATCCAATTTGTGAATATTCACCACTATGCATAAACCTGCTTAGAAGACACCGGTAATCCATGTTATGAAACCTAGAGAACTCTTGAGGACAAGAGCCAAATTCTTTTACTTGTTAACTATTTTATAAACCATCTACATTCAGGCACCAAGCGATGCACTTAAATTGGAAGAAGAATTGATTCCAATATTGATATTCTTGAGATTTATCATAACGAAATTGTGAAACACAATCTCTATGGATATTTAGAAAAAAAAACAAATGCTAATGTATTTTATCTATATTTTGAAACACGGATGTCCTAAAGAATTGCATGGCATCATTCTGAGAGTCTTTTTGAACAGTGAAACTAGTTTTGTTGTTCTCTTTTAGAAATTATGAATGGACAAGTGTTCATGGTGAATTTCTTTTCATATATATGGATTATACTTTAAGTTATTTCATAAGAGAATTGGATCTGTGTTTTTCCTATCAATATTGTGTCAATTTAATGTGGTGACTGTTTTGTAAGATTGAACTACTATTACCTTATGGTTTTAAAAATAGTATGTTGGTCATCTATTTCGTTCATATAAAGAGGAGCCAATTATGGGTGATTAATTTCTAGGGGAAACATTCTAAGATATGCTCTCAAAGTGAATCTGGGAATACATGGTTGAAAAACTGATGATATAAACCATATTTATCATTTTTGTGAACATATTGGTTGATAATGGTCTCCATATACATTATTATAATTCCAGTTCGATTAACAAATTTGAGACATGTTACTCTGTGCAACAAGTTGGAACACCTCACAATAGAACTTGCCTCGTATGTCTATTAGTTCAAGCAATAGAAATTTTGTTTGATATTGTTTAAACAAAGATTTTTTAGACTATAGACATAACCTTACCTTAACCAACGTTGTATGGCTATTTGGTTTAATCGTTAGGCCAACTGAGAGAGTTTAGATAATCATGAATGTCTAAGAGAACCAAAAACCCACATAGTTATATTTGAGATACATATAATATAAAGTAATACTTAAATATATTTGATTTTACTTATTAAAAAAGGTCTATGTTTTGGTGAGAGGTGTAATAAAAACCACGAAAAATCTATTGAGAGATCTGTTATAAAATGAATGATGACACTATTTATCTACTCAAGTCTGCGTGGGGAAGATTTGGCATTCAACCAAAAATAAATCTGGATAACTATAGATTCAAAAGATAATAGTATAGCTTACCTCATTTTATGTGGTTTAAATCACAAACACTTTAATACTTGTTTAATTTTTATATTATAGCTAAACATTAGAGTAGTTATAGTTTTACTTGAACTCATAAGAGTTTATCCACACTACATCATGGCTATCATTGTAAATATTATAGTGCAATTTAGAAAAAGAAAGAGATTTACGTGAGAAATTTAGAGTAGCTCTTAACCCAATAGATGTTTAAGCAAAAAGGAATCTAATTAAAATTATTACAGTAAGTCTTTAATATTCCTAAAATTTAATTTTTCTAACTATTACATCATTCTTATAACTTCTCTATTTTCTTATTTTTCTTAATGACAAACATACAAGTAACCATATGAAAACTTGAGACCATGTTTTATAGTAAAATTTATGAATTATTATGACACTGTATTTGCTTGTAAACCATTGCATAGCTAAACATTTCTACATCTTCAAAACCCTAGTAAAACCTTTGATTAAGAGATTCCAATATTGTGGGAAGATAATCTTGATTCGTAATATGAGATTGTGGGTAGACAATCTTAAAAATATTTAATGGTGCTTGTGGGTGGACAAACACCATAATACAGGGATCTAACCATACTTCTAACTGGAATGGTCAGAACGAGAGGTAATGAAGGGATGATATGAAAATCACTTCTAGGTTAACCCCGCTAGTATTGAGTGGTGAATTTTGTGCTTGACTTGGAAAACCTGACAACACAATGGTATGGGACATCGTGTTACTTAATCAAGACAAAAATTCGAGTAGATACTAGGGTATTGGTAGACCCTAGATGAAATCCAAGGAAGATGGTTGATCGTCTAGCTCAAGCATGTATGCGCTAGTTCTTACATGACATGAGTTTATGAGTTTCATGTTAAGACATGGGAAAATTATGTGTCACACCTCTAGGTGATATGGGCCCTAGAGGAAAATAAACCCCCTGCCTAAAATTGGAATCTCGGGTGGAGAGTGAAGTTCAATAGAGGCAACTATACAGGATTTTACCAATCTTGATCTAATGAGTATTTTGTTTACAGTGTAATGACACTCAAGAATATGTTTTTAGCATGCTCATACTAGAAATTAAATAGAAAAGAATAAAAAAAAACTTACTGTGACCTCTGATGTATAACAACCAAGTGGGTAGACTTGGGATGTTTGGACAACCAAGTGGGTAGGACTTGGTGTAACAACCCAAGTTCTACCCACTTGGTTTTTCAAACACCCCAAGTCTACCCGCTTGGTTGTCTAACATCAGAGGTTATAATAAGAGAAAAAATTTCTTTATTTTAAAAATTTCTAATTTGTTATCAAGTATGATCATGCTAGAACCATATTCATGAGTACCATTTCACTATAGTTGAAATACACATGAGATCGAGATTGGCCAAATCCCATATAGTTGCCCATTTTGAAATTCTCTCTCCAGTCGAGATCCTAAGTTCCTGTAGTGGGTTTCTTTTCCTCTAGGACCTATAACACCTAGAGGTGTGACACATAACTTTCCCATGTCTTAACATGAACTCATGAACTTATGTCTTGTACTTATGTCATGTAAGACTTAGCACATATATGCTCAAGCTAAACGATCAACCATCCACCATGGAGCATCATCTAGGGTATTACCAATACCCTAGTAATCACCTAATGTTTTGTGTTGATTAACCAACACGATGTCCCATACCATCATTTTGTCGGTATTACCTAGTAAAGCACAATTAACCACTCATCACTCGTAAGGATAACCTAGAAGAGATGCCCATACAACCCTTTGTTACCTCTTTTTCTGACCTTTTTCCATAATAAGTATAGTTATAGCCCTAGTATATGATGATTGCTTACCTGCAAGCACCATTAATAATTATCTTCACAAGATTGTTCTTTCCACAATCTTGAAATAATGACAAGGTTATCATGCCCATAACCTTAGGTTACGAGTTAATATTGTCCTTCCCACAATCTCAGATTCTCTTAAACAGAGACGTAACTAAAGTTTGAATTGTTTAAGAAAATTTTAACCAAACAAATATTTGCAAACAAGTACAATTTCCTATCAATCATGAGTTTTGCTATATATTATAAGATTTCTAGTTTCTTTATGTCTACTTATAATTTTACCACTCAAACAAAATAAAAGTCAGGGAATTGATGGAAATATTATAACTTGAGACTAAAGTATTCTAAAACACACTATAATAATATGATTTATAATTTCTTTTTAATTTATTATCTAATGGAATAGGTGCTATTCTAAATTTTATTTATACAACACTTCCTTTTCATATATTGCACTATAAAATTTTACTACAAATCCACGGAATCGAGTCGACTTCTCTTATCAATTTAAGTATGGTAGCAACTACTCTATTGTCTGGATGTACTACTTGGGCACATATCCCCAATAAAAAAAGGAAGGCTCTATATAAGAAAATTAAAAAGCTTAGATTTGTTGGTTATTGTGAGGAAATGAAATCATACAGGCTCCTTGATCCCACAACTCATGAGGTATTTTTTTATAGGAACGTCTAACTTGATGAAACATTCCCTCATAAAGATCCTCAACCATCCTCTTCCACCATTGGTATTCTTGAGCCTTCTCCAATGTTAGAGCCTCAATATAAAGAAGAACCAATTTTAGAGATTAATATTCAAGATGAGTAACCTATAACTCCAACTCAAAATCTAGCCACTCCTACTACTCCTTCCACTATGCCAAAATGGACCCGCACCATTGTTAAATAAGCTACTCCTTACATCGTAAATCTTCCATCATCCATATTAGGCAACTCCGTAGGTATTGGTCTTGTTTGTCAGTCCATTTCCATAGATCCTCAATCCTTAAAAGAAGAAACTGGTATTAAAGAATAGGATGATGTCATGGAGAATGAATTCTCTTCCTTAATCAAAAACAAAACTTGGGATTTAGTTCCCCTACCTAAAGGGAGGAAATTAGTCCACTGTAAATGGATTTACAAGATGAAATATGGACCTAATGGAGAAATTGACAAACACAAAGCCCACCTGGTAGCCAAAGGTTTCTCTAAAATTAAAGGGATTTATTATTCTGAAACTTTCGCACCAGTTTCCAAAATGGTTTTGGTTAGACTGGTTCTTGCTCTAGCTTCTTCGCAAAAGTGGCATGTCTTTTAAATTGATGTAAAAAGTGCTTTCTTATATGTGGACTTAAAGGAATATATATTCATGGAACAACCTGCTGGTTTCACTCAAGGCTTTTACCTTATTTTTAGGCTAAGTAAGTCTCTCTATGGCCTCAAAAAATCTCCTAGAGATTGGTATAGAAAAATGGATTCCTTCATTGTTTCATCAGGTTTTTATCATTGTGAGTCTGATGCCATAGTCTACATTTGGAGAGATAAAAAAAAAACACCATACTGGTTCTCTATTTTGATGACCTACTACGCACTGGTAGTGACATCGCTCACATTCAAACTATCAAGGACTCCATTTTTGAAAAATTTGAAATGGTTGATCTGGGTTTAGCTAATTAGTTCCTTGGGATTCAAATAAATAAAACAGATGCAAGAATTTCAATGTGTTAAAAAAATTCACTCTAGACTTTCTTCAAAGGTTTAATATGACAAATTGTAAACCTTCTCCTACACCTTTTCAGTCTGGAGTTACTCTAACTACTTCCTGCATATCATATCTATGTCATGCAACTCTATACTGTCAGCTTGTAGGTAGTTTGTTATACCTTACTCATACTCATCCAAATATCGCATATGTTATTGGATTGATATCGACATTCTCACATCAATCTCATTTCAGTCATTGGAAAGCATAAAAAACAATCCTCTGCTACTTGCAAAGAACTTCTCACTTTGGGTTCTTATATGAGGGAAAATCCATGGATATCATTCGTTACACGGATTCTAATTGGGCAGGTTCAGTAGAAAATATATGTTCAACCTCTGGCTATATCTTTTGTCTTAGTTCTTCATCAATTGATTGGTTATGCAAAAAACAACAAGTAGTGGTCTTATCATCTATAGAGGCAGAATATAGGGTGGAAATTTTTGCAAGTCAATAAGCTCTTTTGCTTCATTAGATACTAAGATAATTTGATTTTTTCCATGACAAGCCTGTTACTCTTTGGTGTGACAATCAGAGCACAATTCATATTGCACCCAATCTAGTTGAGCATCAGTGCACCAAGCACATTGATATTCACATGCACTTCATTCGTAAACATATTCAGAGAGGGGAAATATACATAGACTATATTACCACTAAAAATAAAATTGTAGACATCTTCACAAATTCTTTTCCTTCTCTGCGTTACATTCAGTTGCGAGAGAAAATTTGGGTAAAGCAACTACATTAAAACATCAGTATTTCTCCTCTCCTTTCTTCTTATTGTTGTATTCTTTTAAGAATGGTTTTTCCCATGTAGTTTTTTTATCATATCTCCTAAATTATATATTTTACATGAGTACCTCATCAGGAAAAGTTGTCGGGACTCATTCCTTTTTTCATGAGGACAATATTCACCATCCGAATACATGCCTCTATCTTTATTTTTCTGACAGATGGTTTTTTCCCAAGATGTTTTTTCACCATCTATATATTTTAAATGAGTACCTCATCAAGCCATATTGCTGGGATTCATACTTTTTTTGTCACTGAGGATAATCTTCACAAAACAAAGACATGCCTCTTCTTTTTCTTCTTTTTTGATAGATTGTTTTTTCCCATATGGTTTTTACCATCTCATCAAAAAATATCATTGTACATGAGTACCTCATTAGGCCATGTTTCCAGGAAGCATTTGTATCATTCAACCCTAGTATCACTTAAGGGCAATGTTAGAATAAGTAATTATTCTCTTAAGTTCTACTAGGATAGACATACTTGAGTTTCCACTCCTCCATGAGTTAGGTGAACTCTCAGTATAGTCTAGATCATATTTGATGAGTTGTAATCCATCGACTCTCAATGATCACTTTGGTATTTATACAATGTTGATCCATGGAATAAATCAATCAATTCTACTCTTTTATTCATATTTTGTGTAATGCTTTGCATCTCTATTTTGGAAAATTATAACAAATCAAATCAATCATATTCACACCAAAATTTAGGGCATTTGAAGCCCTAAAAAGTAATGTCATATTTGGGGTAACTTTTTACCTATTAAATCACCCTATAATGCCATAAAAATACCACCAGTAGATCAGGATTTAAAAGAGCTTTCCAACTAGTAAAAATATGATTGTGCTTAGATATATATTATGGCGAATTGACCCTATGAAAAATTTAGTTCTAAAACTTTTAGGTGAATGAGCCGACATCGAGGGTCCTCATACTTGTCAATTTCTAATTTTGAAAATCCTTATGTTCATCCAATTTGTGAATATTCACCACTATGCATAACCCTGCTTGGAAGACACCGATAATCAATGTCATGAAACCTAGAGAACTCTTGAGGACAAGAGCCAAATTCTTTTACTTGTTAACTATTTGATAAACCATCTACATTTAGGTACCAAACGTTGCATTTAAACTGGAAGAAGAATTGATTCCAATCTTGATATTCTTGAGATTTATCATAACAAAATTGTGAAACATGAGCTCTAGGGATATTTAGAAAAAAAAACAAATGCTAATGTATTTTATCTATATTTTGAGACACGGATGTCCTAAATAATTGCATGGCATCATTCTAAGAGCATTTTTGAACAGTAAAACTAGTTTTTTGTTCTCTTTTAGAAATTATGAATGGACAAGTGTTCATGGTGAAATTTCTTTTCATATATGTGGATTATACTTTAAGTTATTTCTTAAGAGATTTGGATCTGTGTTCTGCCTGTGAATGTTGTGTCAATTTAACATGGTGACTATTTTGTAAGCTTGAACTATTAATTTATGGTTTTCAAAATAGTATGTTGGTCATCTATTTCATTCATATCCTTAATTCTACATGTTTTTAAAGATTGCGAAAGAATAACTGGTTATGGGTGATTACTTTCTAGGGGACACATTCTAGGTTATGCTCTTCAAGCAAATCTGGGAATGCATGGTGGAAAAACTTATGATATAAACCATATTTATCATTTTTGTGAACATATTGGTTGATAATGGTCTCCATATACATTATTATAATCCCAGTTCAATTAAAATTTTTGAGACATGTTACTCTGTGCAACAAGTTGGAACACCTCACAATATAACCTGCCTCGTATGTCTATTAGTTCAAGCAATAGAATATTTGTGTGATATTGTTTAGATGAGGACTTTTTAGACTAGAGACACAACCTTACCTTAACCAATGTTGTATGGCTATTCGGTTCGATCGTGAGGCCAACTGAGAGAGTTTAGATAATCATCAAATTTTGAAAGAACCAAAAACCCACATAGTTATATTTGAGATACATATAACATAAATGAATACTTAAATATATTTTATTTTACTTACTAAAAAAGTTCTATGTTTTGGTGAGAGGTGTAATAAAAACCGCGAAAAAGCTATTGTGATGTCTGTTATAAAATGAATGATGACACTATTTATCTTCTCAAGTCCGTGTGGGGAAGATTTGGCGTTCAACCAGAAATAAATCTGGATAACTATAGAGTCAAAAGAATTTATTCTTGTTATATTCTCCTTCAAATGAGTCATAATAAATATAATGAAATGATGGTTAAATTGTAAGTTGTCTTCATGTATTAGTATGGTATTAAGTTTACTTAAAATGAGAATACATGGTGGCATGGTAAATTAGTTATCTTGGTTTGAGGTCACTTTATTTGAATTAATATAATAGTATAGCTTACCTCAGTTAATGTGGTTTAAATCATAAACACTTTAATACTTGTTTAATTTTTATATTATAGCTAATCATTAGAGTAGTTATAGTTCTACTTGAACACATAATATTTTATCCACACTACATCATGGCTGTCATTGTAAATATTATAGTGCAATTTAGAAAAAGAAAGAGATTTACGTGAGAAATCTAGAGTAGCTCTTAACCTAATAGATGTTCAATAAAAAAGGAATCTAATTAAAATTATTACAGTAAGTCTTTAATATTCCTAAAATTTAATTTTTCTAACTATTATATCATTCTTATAACTTCTCTATTTTCTTATTTTTCTTAATGGCAAACATACAAGTAACCATATGAAAACTTGAGACCATGTTTTATAGTAAAATTTATGAATTATTATGACACTGTATTTTCTTTTAAACCATTGCATAGCTAAACCCTAGTAAAACATTTGATTAAGATATTCAAATATTGTGTGAAGATAATCTTGATTCGCAATCTGATATTGTGGGTATACAATCTTAAAAATATTTAATGGTGCTTGTGGGTGGACAAACACCATAATACAGGGATCTAACCATACTTCTAACGAGAATGGTCAGAACGAGAGGTAATGAATGGATGATATGGTCATCACTTTTAGGTTAACCCTGCTAGTATTGAGTGGTGAATTTTGTGCTTGACTTGGAAAATCTAACAGCACAATGTTATGGGACATCGTGTTAGTTAATCAAGACAAAAAATTGAGTAGATACTAGGGTATTGGTAGACCCTATATTAACTCCAGGGAAGATGGTTGATCGTCTAGCTCGGGCATGTATGCGCTAGTTCTTACATGACATGAGTTTAAGAGTTTCATGTTAAGACATGGGATAGGTGATATGGGCCCTAGAGGAAAAGAAACCCCCTGCCTGAAATTGGAATCTCGAGTGGAGAGTTAAGTTCAGTAGAGGCAACCATATAGGATTTTGCCAATCTTGATCTCATGAGTATTTCTTCTGCAGCGTAATGGCACTCAAGAATATGTTTTTAGCATGCTCATACTAGAAATTAAATAGAAAAGAATAAAAAAAATCTTACTGTGACCTTTGATGTAGGACAACCAAGTGGGTAGACTTGGGGTTTTTGGATAACCAAGTGGGTAGGACTTGGTGTAACAACCCAAGTTCTACCCTCTTGGTTGTCCAAACACCCCATGTCTAGCCGCTTGGTTGTCTAACATCAAAGGTTATAATAAGAGAAACTTTTTCTTCATTTTAATAATTTCTAATTTGTTAGCTAGTATGATCATGTTAGAACCATATTCATGAGTACCATTTCACTACAGTTGAAATACACATGAGATCGAGATTGGCCAAATCTCGTATAGTTTCCCATTTTGAAATTTGCTCTCCATATGAGATCCTAAGTTCCTACAGTGGGTTTCTTTTCCTCTAGGGCCTATAACACCTAGAGGTGTGACACATAACTTTCCCATGTCTTAACATGAACTCATGAACTTAAGTCATCTAAGACTTAGCACATATATGCTTGAGCTAAAATATCAACCATCCACCATGGAGCATCGTCTAGGGTATTACCAATACCTTGGTAATCACCTAATGTTTTGCGTTGATTAACCAACATGATGTCTCATACCATCATTTTGTCAATATTACCCAGTCAAGAACAATTCACCACTCATCACTAGTAAGGATAACCTAGAAGAGATGCACATACAACCCTTCGTTACCTCTTGTTCTAACATTTTTCCATCATAAGTACAGTTATAGACCTGGTATATGATGATTGCTTACCTGCAAGCACCATTAATAATTATCTTCACAAGATTGTTCTTCCCACGATATTAAAATAATGACAAGGTTATCATGCCCATAACCTTAGGTTACGAGTTAATATTGTCCTTCCCACAATCTCAGATTCTCTTAAACATAGACTTAACTAAAGTTTGAATTTTTTAAGAAAATTTTAACTAAACAAAGATTTGCAAACAAGTACAATTTCCTATCAATCATGAGTTTTGCTATATATTATAAGATTTCTAGTTTCTTTATGTCTACTTATAAGTTTACCACTCAAACAAAATAAAAGTTAGGGAATTGATGGAAATATTATAACTTGAGACTAAAGTATTCTAAAAATCACTATAATAATATGATGTATAATTTCCTTTTAAATTATTATCTGATGGAATAGGTGCTATTCTAAATTTTATTTATAAAACACTTCCTTTTCCTATATTGCACTATAAAATTTTACTACAAATCCATGGAATAGAGTGGACTTCTCTTATCAATTTAAGTATGGTAGAAACTACTCTATTTTCTAGATGTACTGCTTGGGCGCATATCCCAAATAAGAAAAGGAAGGCTCTAGATAAGAAAATTAAAAAGCTCATATTTTTTGGTTATTGTGAGGAAATGAAAGCATACAGGCTCCTTGATCCCACAATTCATGAGGTATTTTTTTATAGGAATGTCCAATTTGATGAAACATTCCCTCATAAATATCCTCAACCATCCTCTTCCACCATTGGTATTCTTGAGCCTTCTCCAATGTTAGAGCCTCGATATAATTAAGAACCAATTTTAGAGATTAATAATCAAGATGAGTAACCTATAACTCCAACTAAAAATCTAGCCACTCCTACTACTCCTTCCACTATGCCAAAATGGACCCACACCATTGTTCAAGAAGCTAATCCTTACATCATAAATATTCCATCATCCAGATTAGGTAACTCCACAGGTATTGGTCTTGTATGTCAGTCCATTTCCATAGATCCTCAATCCTTCAAAGAAGAAACTGGTATTAAATAATGGTATGATGTCATGGAGAATGAATTCTCTTCCTTAATCAAAAACAAAACTTGGGATTTAGTTCCCCTACCTAAAGGAAGGAAATTAGTCCACTGTAAATGGATTTACAAGATGAAATATGGACCTAATGGAGAAATTGACAAACACAAAGCCCACCTGGTAGCCAAAGGTTTCTCTCAAATTAAAGGGATTTATTATTCTAAAACTTTTGCACCAGTTTCCAAAATGGATTTTTTTAGACTGGTTCTTGCTCTAGCTTCTTCGCAAAAGTGGCATGTCTTTTAAATGGATGGAAAAAACATTTTCTTATATGGGGACATAAAGGAAGATATATTCATGGAACAACCTACTGGTTTCACTCAAGGCTCTTCCCTTGTTTTTAGGCTAAGTAAGTCTCTCTATTGCCTCAAACAAGCTCCTAGAGATTGGTATAAAAACATGGATTCCTTCATTCTTTCATCAGGTTTTTATCATTGTGAGTCTGATGCCATTGTCTACATTTGGAGAGATAAAAAAAAACACCATACTTGTTCTCTATTTTGATGACCTACTACTCACTGGTAGTGACATCGCTCACATTCAAACTATCAAGGACTCCCTTTCTAAAAAAATTGAAATGGTTGATCTGGGTTTAGCTAATTACTTCCTTGGGATTCAAATAAATAAAGCAGATGCAGGAATTTCATTGTGTTAAAAAAATACACTCTAGACCTTTTTCATTTAATATGACAAATTGTAAACCTTCTCCTACACCTTTTTAGTATGGAGTTACTCTAAGTACTTCCTGCATATCATCTCTATGCCATGCAACTCTATATTGTCATCTTGTAGGTAGTTTGTTATACCTTACTCATACTCGTCCATATATCACATATGTTATTGGATAGATATCCAGATTCTCACATCACCCTCATTTCAGTCATTGGCAAGCATAAAAAATAATCCTCTACTACTTGCAAAGAACTCCTCACTTTGGGTTCTTATATGAGGGAAAATCCTTAGATATCATTCGTTACACAGATTCTGATTGATCAAGTTCAGTAGAAAACATATGTTCAACTTCTGGCTATATCTTGTCTTAGTTCTTCACCAATTGCTTGGTTATACCAAAAATAACAAGCAGTGGCCTTATCATCTTTAGAGGCAAAATATAGGGTGGCAATTTTGGCAAGTTAATAAGATCTTTTGCTTCATTAGATACTAAAATAATTTGATTTTTCCCATGACAAACCTGTTACTCTTTGGTGTGACAATCAGAGCACAATTCATATTGCATGCAATCTAGTTGAGCATCAATGCACCAAGTGCATTGAGATTCACATGCACTTCATTCGTAAACATATTCAGAGAGAGGAAATATACTTAGACTATATTACCACTAAAAATAAAATTGTAGACATCTTCACAAATTCATTTCATTCTCCGTGTTACATTCAGTTGTGAGAGAAACTTGGGGTAAAGCAACTACATTAAAACATTAGTCTTTCTCCTCTCATTTCTTCTTATTGTTGTATTATTTTAAGAATGGTTTTTCCCATGTAGGTTTTTTATCATCTCTCCTAAATTATATATTTTACATTAGTACATCATCAGGCCAAGTTGTCGGGACTCATTCCTTTTTTCATGAGGACAATATTCACCATCCAAAGACATGCCTCTATCTTTATTTTTTTGACAGATGGTTTTTCCCAAGAGGTTTTTTCACCATCTATATATTATAAATGAGTACCTCATCAAGCCCTATTGTTGGGACTCATACTTTTTTTGTCATTGAGGATAATCTTCACAAAACAAAGACATGCCTCTTCTTTTTTTTCTTTTTTGATAGATGGTTTTTTCCCATATGGTTTTTACCATCTCATCAAAAAATATCATTGTACATGAGTACCTCATTAGGCCCTATTTCTAGTAAGCATTTGTATCATTCAACCCTAGTATCACTTAAGGGGGATGTTAAAATAAGTAATTATTCTCTTAAGTTCTACTAGGATAGATATACTTGAGTTTCCACTCCTCCATGAGTTAGGTGAACTCTCAGTATAGTCTAGATCATATTTGATGAGTTGTAATCAATCAATTCTACTCTTTTCTTCATATTTTGTGTAATGCTTTGCATCTCTATTTTGGAAAATTATAACAAATCAAATCAATCATATTCACACCAAAATTTAGGGCATTTGAAGCCCTAAAAATTTCATCTTTGGGGTAACTTTTTACCTATTAAATCACCCTATAATGCCATAAAAACACCACCAGTATATCAGGCTTGAAAAGATCTTTTCAACAAGTACAAATATGCCTTTGTTTAGATATATATTGTGGTGAATTGACCCTAAGAAAAATTTGGTTCTAAAACTTTTAGATGAATGAGCCGACATCGAGGGTCCTCATACTTGCCAATTTATAATTTTGATAATCCTAATATTCGTACAATTTGTGAATATTCACCACTATGCATAACCCTGCTTGGAAGACACCGATAATCCATGTCATGAAACCTGGAGAACTCTTTAGGACAAGAGCCAAATTATTTTACTTGTTAACTATTTGATAAACCACATGCATTTAGGCACAAAGTGCTATGCTTAAATTGGAAGAAGAATTGATTCCAATCTTGAGATTCTTGATATTTATCATAACAAAATTGTGAAACATGAGCTCTAGGGATATTTGGAAAAAATAACAAATGCTAATGTATTTTATCTATATTTTGAAACACGAATGTCCTAAAGAATTGCATGACATCATTCTGAGAGTCTTTTTGAATAGTGAAACTAGTTAAGAAATTATGAAAGGACAAGTGTTCATGGTGAATTTCTTTTCATATCTACGGATTATACTTTAAGTTATTTCTTAAGAGATTTGGATCGGTGTTTTTCCTATGAGTATTGTGTCAATTTAACATGGTGACTATTTTTTAAGCTTGAACTATTACCTTATGGTTTTAAAAATAGTATGTTGGGCATCTATTTCGTTTATATAAAGAGTAGCCGGTTATGGGTGATTAATTTCCAGGGGATGCATTCTGAGATATACTCTCGAAGTGAATCCAGGAATACATGGTGGAAAAACTTATGATATAAACCATATTTATCATTTTTGTGAACGTATTGGTTGATAATGGTCTCCATATACATTATTATAATCCTAGTTCGATTAAAAAATTTGAGACATGTTACTCTATGCAACAAGTTGGAACACCTCACAATAGAACTTGCCTCGTATGTCTGTTAGTTCAAGCGATAGAAATTTTGTTTGATATTGTTTAAATGAAGATTTTTTAGACTAGAGACACAATATTACCTTAACCAACATTGTATGGTTATTTGGTTTAATAGTGAGGCCAAATGAGAAAGTTTAAATAATCATTGAAGTCTGAGAGAACCAAAAACCCACATAGTTATATTTGAGATACATATAACATAAAGTAATAATTAAATATATTTTATTTTACTTACTAAATAAGCTCTATATTTTGGTGAGGTGTACTAAAAACCGTAGAAAATCTATTGAGAGGTCTATTATGAAATGAATTATGACACTATTTATTTGCTCAAGTCTACGTGGGGAAGATTTGATGTTCAACCAGAAATAAATCTAGATAACTATAGAGTCAAAATATTTTCTTCTTGTTATATTCTCCTTCAAATGAGTCAATAAATATAATAAAATGATGGTTAAATTGTAAGTTGTCTTCATGTATTAGTATGGTATTAAGTTTACTTAAAATGAGAATACATGGTGGCATGGTAAAGAAGTATTAGTTATCTTGGTTTGAGGTCACTTTATGTGAATTAATAGAATGGTATAACTTACCTCAGTTAATGTGGTTTGAATCATAAACACTTTAATACTTGTTTAATTTTTATATTATAGCTAAACATTAGAGTAGTTATAGTTTTACTTGAACTCATAAGAGTTTATCCGCACTACATCATGGCTATCGTTGTAAATATTATAGTGTAATTTAGAAAAATAAAGAGATTTACATGAGAACTTTAGAGTAGCTCTTAACCCAATAGATGTTCAAGAAAAAAGGAATATAATTAAAATTATTATAGTAAGTATTTAAGATTATTTAAATTCAAATTTTCTAACTATTACATCATTCTTATAACTTCTCTATTTTCTTCTTTTTCTTAATGACAAACATACAAGTAACCATATGAAAACTTGAGACCATTTTTTATAGTAAAATTTATGAATTATTATGACACTGTATTGGATTGTAAACCATTGCATAGCTAAACATTTCTACATCCTCAAAACCTTAGTAAAACCTTTGATTAAGAGATTCCAATATTGTCTGAAGATAATCTTGATTAGCAGTCTAAGATTGTGGGTAGAAAATATTAAAAATATTTAATGGTGATTGTGGGTGGACAAACACCGTAATAGAGTGATCTAATTGTACTTATGAAAAGAATCATTAGAACAGGAGGTAATGAAGGGATGATATGGGTATCACTTCTAGGTTAACCCTGCTAGTATTGAGTGGTGAATTTTATGCTTGACTTGAAAAAATTGACAGCACAATGGTATGGGACATCGTGTTAGTTAATCAAGAAAAAACACTGAGTAGCTACTAGGGTATTGGTAGACCCTAGACAAACTCTAGGGAATATGGTTGATATTTTAGCTCAGGCATGTATGCGCTAGTTATTACATGACATGAGTTTATGAGTTTCATGTTAAGACATGGGAAAATTTGCGTCACACCTATAGATGATATGGGCCCTAAAGAAAAAGAAACTCCCTACCTGAAATTGGAATCTCGGGTGGAGAGTGAAGTTCAATAGAGGTAACTATACGGGATTTGGCCAATCTTGATCTCATGAGTATTTCATCTACAATGTAATGGCACTCATGAAGATGTTTTTAACATGCTCATACTAGAAATTAAATAGAAAAAAATTAAAACAAAATTCTTACTATGACCTCTAATGTAGGACAACCAAGTGGGTAGACTTGGTGTGTTTGGACAATCAAGTGGGTAGGACTTGGTGTAACAACCCAAATTCTACCCACTAGGTTGTCCAAACACCCCAAGTCTACCTGCTTGGTTGTCTAACATCAGAGGTTATAATAAGAAAAAGTTTTTCTTTATTTTAATAATTTCTAATTTGTTATCTAGTATGAGCATGTTAGAACCATATTCATGAGTTCCATTTCACTACAGTCAAAATACTCATGAGATCGAGATCGACCAAATCCTGTATAGTTGCCCATTTTGAAATTCACTCTCCACCTGAGATCTTAAGTTCATGCAATGGATTTATTTTCTTCTAGGGCCTATAATACCTAGAGGTGTGACGCATAACTTTCCCATGTATTAACATGAACTCATGAACTTATATCTTCTACTTATGTCATGTAAGACTTAGCACATACATGCTCGAGCTAAACGATCAAACATCCACCATGGAGAATAATATATGGTCTTATCAATACCATAATAATCACCCGATGTTTTGTGTTGATTAACCAACATGATGTCCCATACCATCATGTTATCGGTATTACCTAGTCAAGAACAATTCACCACTCATCACTAGTAGGGATAACCTAGAAGATATTCCCATACAACCCTTCGTTACCTCCCGTTATGACCTTTTTCCATCAAAAGTATAGTTGGAGCCCTGGTATATGTTGATTGTCTGTCTGCAAGCACCATTAATAATTATCTTCACAAGATTGTTCTTCCCACAATATTGAAATAATGACAAGGTTGTCATGCCCATAACCTTAGGTTACGAGTTAATATTGTCCTTCCCACAATCTTGGATTATCTTAAACAAAGACTTAACTAAGGTTTGAATTGTTTCATAAAATTTTAACTAAACAAATATTTGCAAACAAGTACAATTTCCTATCAATCATGAGTTTTGCTATATATTATAAGATTTCTAGTTTCTTTATGTCTACTTATAAGTTTACCACTAAGAAAAAATAAAAGTTAGGGAATTGATGGAAATATAAATTGAGACTAAAGTATTCTAAAAATCACTATAATAATATGATTTATAATTTCTTTTTAATTTATTATCTGATGGAATAGGTGCTATTCTAAATTTTATTTATAAAACACTTCCTTTTCCTATATTGCACTATAAAATTTTACTACAAATCCATGGAATAGAGTGGACTTCTCTTATCAATTTAAGTATGGCAAAAACTACTCTATTGTCTGGATCTAATATATATATATATATATATATATATATATATCCAAATGTGTTTAAAAAGATATTTGGTTCACACTATTTTTAATTAAGTTAAATAATACTACTCAATTTTTCTCGTAAAGCAATCTCACCCAAAACACCTATGTCATCATGCACTCCTAGTTAAAGTAATTCTGACAATCTACTAACATACGAGAGTAACTTTCAATTAGACATCAATTTATTACCTCTCTTCAACTTGTACGCAGGGAATTTTAATATTAACAAATCTCCTAATAATCCAATACTGGTTTAAGTTTAAGTCGACCCTTCCATTCTCATATTTGTAAACAATGCTAGTATTGCTTAGATTTCACATAAGTTTTGTTTGAACATAAGCTTTGTTTGAAGGCTAAAAATAATTATAATTAAGTCTTATACGGGTTAACACATTCGGGTTCATTACTTCACCCTGTGGTTGGATGTTTTCCTCAATCCACCATGGTGATTCTAATTTAATCATTTTAACCAAGCTAAAACCCTATGAATTTGTACTACGCTGGTTTGGGCTAAAACCTTATGTTTTAAAACATTATCTCTCTTGCAAGCTTATATCCTAAACAAAGGATTGTACAAGACAATATATGTTGTACACCAATGGAAAGTTTTAGATTTGTAAAATAAATTTGAGGTGGTAAATCCCAGTTGGAGTATTTCTCATCAATAAAATTTTTTCCTATATAGCATAAGATTTGAAACATGGACAACTCATCATACATCCCAAGGTTTCCTTGAATAGTTTACCCAACATTACGTTTCAGTAATAATATCATCCATAACTGACTGCTCACAACAATAATGGAAAACATGCATAATAAAAAGCATCATAAGTAATCGGACAATATATTGTAAAGAGATAAAACATCATTTAATAGTTTTGAATATACAAATTTTATCTTCACATCACAAGAATATATCATTTTAAAACTAGATACAGTGTATATGTGCAAAAAGCAAGTCGCTACCTGAATGCATAACTATTCCTTATCGTATTTGAAAAGATAAACAACTGATTTGATTACAATTCATTCAATGGTTCACAGTGTTCTGCCATGCACTTTCCCAGGGACTACGAATTCAAATATAATTACATAATATCAAATTTTGCCCTGCATTTCTCAGGGACTACGTTTTCCATTACAATTACATGATATCAAATTTTGCTTGTTCTTTTATTATCCAGACATCAGTATTCCACTAAGTTATATTCTCAAATTGTTAGCGTAGTTATATTGTTATTACATTATTTGTCCTATTCTTGCATTTGTTATTTCGTTGTAACAATATGCTATTGTAGCTGGTTGGTTTGGCAACCTCCGGCAATTGCAGTCTTATTTAAACTGCATATTTTTCAATAAGCAAACTGATTCATTTCCTAACATGGCATCAGAGCCAGATTGCTACGGCAATTTTTTTTGCAGGGAGCAGTGAGAGGAGGCTGGAGGCGGAAGCTGTTTGCTGGGAGAAGGTTGCATGTGTTTTTTTTTTTGAACGCAATTTCTTCCCGAACAGTGCGAAATTTTTTTTCTACGACGTGATTTTTTTTCACGCCGTCGCGTGATTACGTTTCAAAAAAAAAAAAAAATTGGGACGTAGCCGCGCGACCCCCCACTGGACGCAGAGAAGGGACGTAGCAGCGCCCCCCCGCTAGATGCAGAGAAGGGACGCAGCAGCGCCCACGTGAGACGCAACGCACGTGCCCCGTCGACGTTCATGCGCGGGGAAGCACTACAGACGTCCAGCCCTCCCTCGCTGGAACATGCACCCAGCTCTCCCCCCCATTTAAAGCGTGTCCAACGGTGCACCCAAACCCCCTCGTTGAACGCGTGCACGCACAGCTGAAAATGCGTGTTCAGCATGACGTCCAGCCCCCCCCCCCCGTTGAACGCGCGCAGCGGACTGCGATGCTGGAACACGGGGATTTAAAAAAAAAAAAAAGAACGCGTGGAGGAAGCTGCAGCGACGAGGCCGCAATTTGCAGAGGAGGAAGCTGCGCTCGGGAAGCATGCTGGGACCCTCCTCAAATACGAGGGGGCCCATTGATCCCTTCGATTAGCCCGCTGGCTCACATGGTCGTGAGCCGTGCGGTAAGGCTCTGGGAGCCTGCAGGTCGGGGGTTCAAATCCCGCCGACTCCCCCCTTTCAAAGGTAAAAAAAAATTTCAAAGGTTTTTTAATTATTATTTTTTTAGTTAAAATTTTTAATTTTAATTTATTTTTTTATAGTTTTAAAACTTTATAAATTAAAATTTATTTTTTTCATAATAAAATTATTTATTTTAACTTTAAATACATAATAATTATTAAAATGCTTTGTTAAAGAGAATTTTTTTTAGGGGGGATATTTTTTTCAAAAAATCAAAGGGGGAATGTGAGTAATTTTCTGAAAAAACAATTTGGCGAATTGTAAAAGGTGCATTTTCGGCTGTGACCAACACCTGGAGGGTTAATTCTTGTGGGCACTTTTTATGTTGTATGTTGCATATTTCATTTTTTGCACTACTTCATTAAAATTTAAAAAAATCAAATACACTCCCTAAGTCCTCGGAATAATTAAAACCCATCCGTGCAATTTATTGCACTATAGCATTCGGTATTTGTGATACCTCTGGCCAGCACTTACAGGTAAAGCTGTCGTGATTGGGCTACTGTATCCGCCGCCTAATATAGCTGCTACAATGACATCTGAGCTTGTTCTCTATAAATCATCGGGGAGAGATAAGTTTTCCATTTTTTGCATTTTTTACTCCATCCACTACCCTTAATCGCTCTTGTGTTTAGGCATAAATCCTGACGAATTATTCTTCATAGTGTTTAGGGGAAGTTACGCCCCACACATGAGAAGAATCTTCTATGGTAGGTGCCATCAACAAGGTGATTCCCTTTCAGTACTGCTTATGTTCCACGTATCGTATGATATCTAAAACTCACCTATAGTCTCCCTCATGTAAGGGTGGGTGATTTTTGTTGATCTTTCTAAATACCTATAGTTTCCCTCACGTAAGGGCGAGTATTTTGTACGGTATAATGGCCTAGCAAAAGGTATATTGAAAGGGGGACCAATTGGTGTTATAAGGAACCTTCACTATGGCCGTTGTTGCAAAGTTGATGACTGATCCGCATCAGTTATTGAAAGGTCCAAATTATACACCATGGAAACATAAGATGAAGGCAATTCTCCAAATGGAAGATTTATGGGATATTTTTACTGGAGTAACACCTAGGCCTTCACCAGCATCAGGATCCATAGCTCCTACTACTGATCAAATAGATTTTGACAAGAAAGATAGTCGAGAAAAGGTGCTCCTTTTGTTTACTGTTTTAGATGAAGTGCAACCTCGTATAGCTGACAAAGCAAGTTGTAAAGAGGCATGGGATGACCTTAAAACCATATATGAGGGAAATAATGATTCCACCATTCTTCATATTCAACAACAACTTCATAACCTGAGTTTGAGACAAGGTGAAACAGTTGAACTCTTTCTGTGCAGAGTGTCTAAATTGAAAGAGAAATTGAATTATTTGGGAGATTCTGTGGATGAAAAGCTTTTCATTTCAATTGTGATGAGAGCTTTACCTTCTTCATTTGATATGTTGATCACATCCATCCAGGTGTCTCAACGACAAATTACCTACATCGAGTTGGTCAATATGCTTCAACAACAGGAGGCACACCAACTTCACAAGGATGATTCTTCCAATACAGCCCTATACACCAACAGGCAGGGTTCTAGGAAGAAAGGTAATGGACAAAAAGGAGGCAAATTTTAGAAAGGAGGAAATTCTCAACAGGACATGAAAGGAAAAGGAAAACAACCTCAACAGAAGAAGAGGTGGTGCAAGATCTGTGAGAAAGACAACCATGACACCAACAGGTGTTGGCATAAGAACAAGCAGAAAGGCCAAAACAAACCACAAAATAAAAACAAGCAACCCCAGGTGAATGTTGTTGTTGAAGAATCTGACTCAGATTTTGAATGGGCACACAAGGTGCTCATGACTACCATAGATTCCACATAGAGGGATCCTGTTTGGTATGTCGATTCTAGAGCTAGCAAACATATGACTGGCGATAGATCATGGTTTGAATCATTCGTGGCCAAAGAGGGCAAACCTATCACCATTGCTGATGATAAAACCTACAGGGTTCAGGGAGAGGGTACAGTTTCAGTCACTCTTCCTGATGGCAAGTGTCAGATTGACAAAGTCCTCTATGGTTCGGGATTGGCTAACAATTTTTTGTCAGTCACACAAATCCTAGATAGAAATATGGTTGTCAACTTTCATGTTGAGAATGGCAAGAAGTGTTGTACTATTACCAGGAAGGGTAAGCAGATTGCAACAGCTTCATATAAGCACGACTTATTTTCCCTAGATTCTATCTCTACTCCACATGTTGCCATGAATGTCTCTACCAAGGATGCAACTTCCCTATGGCACAAGAGATATGGGCATCTTAGTTCTGGCTACTTACTTGAGCTCAGTAGGTATGAGATGGTAAATGGTCTTCCTTCCATTTCTGCCACATTGCCAGTGTGCTATGACTGCTTGGCAGGAAAGCAACATAGAGTACCATTTGAGAAGAGCTCAACAAGAGCACGAAAACCTCTGGAGTTAATTCACATCGATCTGTGCGGTCCTTTCACACCCAATAGTTGTGGAGGGAAGAGGTACTTTTAGTTATTCATAGATGACTACTCACGAAAGATGTGGGTTTTCTTTCTCCAACTGAAATTCGAAGCTTTCGCATTCTTCCAGCAGTTCAAGAAATCCGTTGAGAAGGAGTCAGGAGCTTCTATTAAAACCCTCTGCTCAGATCGAGGGGGGGAGTTTACCTCTAATGAATTTTTTGCATTCTTAGATAAGCATGGAATCAAGAGATAGTTAACAACTGCCTATACTCCTCAGCAAAATGGAGTTGCTGAGAGAAGGAACCGTTCTATCATGGAAATGGTTCGTTGTATGCTCACAGGAGCTACTCTTGGGCAACAATATTGGGCAAAAGCTATCACCACTGCAGTATATCTGTTGAATAGGGCACCCACAAAGGCCCTAAAAGGAATGACTCCATAGGAAGCATGGAGTGCTTGAAAACCCTCCATATCTCATCTACGTATTTTCGGATGTCACACTTTCATGCACATACCGAAAGAGAAAAGGAAGAAGCTAGATGAGAAAACACTGAGATGTATTTTTCTTGGTTATGATGAGTACTCTAAAGGATATCGTTTGATAGATCCTTTGACCAAGAAAATTCATGTCAGCAGATATGTTGTCTTTGATGAAGCTTTCACATCACAGAGCACATCTAAAGTACACCTAGATCTTGTGGAATCTAAGGAAGAGAAGATTCCTTCGTCAACACAGATAGGAGGTCCTTCTACATCTTCTTCAACACCACCAAAGAAGAATCCAAAATGGTGTACAAATACAATCAGAGACGCAAATTTATCCACTCCTCCTAATTTGAACTTGGATAGACCTCGTACACGCAATAGGGCTCAAAAGGAAAAAGAAGCCAAAGAAACTGGTGAGGTTGATGATATTTGTCAATCTTTTGAGAAACTTTCTGTAACTCCACGTACAAAAGTAGAGGATATGGATATTGATGATGACAGGGCGTTCATGTCTACCATAGATGATCTTGAACCTGCATCAGTGCAAGATGCTCTTAGTGAGCCTCAGTGGAAGGCCGCTATGGATATAGAGTATGAGTCTTTGATGAAAAATAAAACTTGGAAGCTTGTTGATCTGCCACATGGAAAGAAACCCATTGGCTACAAATGGGTATATAAAGTCAAGTACAAGGTAGATGGAACAATTGATAAGCATAAGGCCCGTCTTGTTGCAAAGGGCTATGCTCAAAAGGAAGGCATTGACTATGAGGAAACTTTTGCACCTACTGCTCGGATGACCACAATTCGAGTTATGTGTGCTATGGCAACACAATATGGGTGGAAAGTTCACCAAATGGATGTCAAAAGTGCCTTTCTAAATGGTGATCTCCAAGAAGAAGTCTACATGACTCAGCCAGAATGATTTGAAGTGGAAGGCCAAGAGCAGAAGGTTTGCAAATTGGTCAAAACCTTATATGGTCTGAAACAAGCTCCTCGAGCTTGGTATATAAAAATGGACAATCACCTTATGCAGCATGGATTTAAGAGATGTCCGTCAAATGCAAACCTCTATTTCAAGAAATAGGGTTTTGAGATAGTGTTGCTTGTACTCTATGTTGATGATCTGCTCATTACAGGGAGTTCAGAAACTATGATCTGCTCATTATTTGTCCTATTCTTGCATTTGTTATTTCGTTGTAACAATATGCTATTGTAGCTGGTTGGTTTGGCAACCTCCGACAATTGCAGTCTTATTTAAACTGCATATTTTTCAATAAGCAAACTGATTCATTTCCTAACACAAATTGCTATAAAAATTATAACGCAGCTCTTGTTACCAGAATGTAGACAGAACATGCAATAGATGACAAGCATAATCATTTTGCAACGTTCCATATAGAATATCAGTCTCTCGACGTGAATTACTGGTGGATACCCAAGGGTCAAAGTGGTCAATCTACCTTGAAATGTAACTAATCCTAATATGCATACATCATTTTCATTCTCGGTGTAGCATGTAAAGTTTTAAGAATTACCCAACACATCATAAGCTTCCAACATGACATGCAGGCATCACAATGTTTCTCAACAAGCATGCAATCATAAACTAAGTTCAAAAAAAAACTAATTTTGTCTCAGGTTTTCAACCAACCCGGTTCATAGCCAACCATTATTACTATTGTTTCCAATAATTCTTTCGAATGCATGCATCAAATTCCAAATATTTCCCATATAAGCACAAGAAAGAATTCAAATTTCTTTCAATATACAATGCAAATAACAAATCAGATTCACACACAGAGCAGCACATACAATACATCAAAACAATTCGTTTAAATTCCCCATTTGACATTTCTTTAAGATTTTGCCAAAACAGACTTATGAATTCTTTCCTTGCTTCCAATGCTTTCCTCCCTTCCTTCGTCGCTCTCCTTGCTTCGTCGAAAACATGCAGTCCATAATACCCATCTTCGCATTTCTTCTCCTAATCTAGAATATGGTTTCCCTCTTTTCCGCTTGCAACTAATGTTAGTTTTTAGATCCTCCTCTCCAAGGTATGCCAAGTGGAATCCATTTTTTATCCACGTTCAACAAGCTTAAACTAAATAATAATTCCCACAAATGTTGACTATTCCAAATTGCCCACAAATGCTGATTGTTCTAAATTTATTATTTTAAAATAAATATAATGCCATGACTCCTCTATAATCACTTTATTATTAAATTCTAATACATTATATATTTTTTATAAAATTTCATTTACCACATTATAAAGCAAATGAATATTATTTGTTTGTATTTTTGTTGGTATATATATATATATATATATATATATATATATATATATATATATATATATATAAATTATATTTTCTTTGTCCCTTTACCTCCCCTTTTAGTACTTAGAACAATAAAAATTATATCAATATTCCACATTCATTCTATTATTTAAAACTATGGCTCCCATGCATTTATGCATTTTCATTGCCAACCAACATTTTAAACTATGGCTCCCATGCATTTTAAGTATTTTCATTACCAATAAAACATTATAAATTCACAATTTGATAAGCATAAAATATTCCTATGAATGCAACTACATGATATGCATCTACATGGACTGCTAGTGGATGCATTACCTATATGGTTCTTTACCCCTATCAACCAGTGATTACACCACCGCTCATCATTTCCCTTGACATACCTTACACCAAATAATCCTTCTGCCCACTGAGGAGATATACTTCCTTTGCATTATTCTCGCTAGTAAGAATACCTGTCTCCTCATCCATAGATACATTAGTAGTACCTCATCCTTGCAGATAAGTTATGCATACCATGAATTAAGTTTCTAGTGGGATATTAGACTTGGGTTGTTACATGATCTAGCACCAATGGTTTGAAACTTTCAACTAGCAGGGGACCTCACTCCCAACCATGGAATCCTTCTAGAACTACTGGAAAGCCAACATATTCATATGCACAAAAATAAAATGTGCCTAGGATTTAGGTATTGGTTTTATATGGTGGCAACTATGGCTAGACACAAATGGAAGAACTTTTATATAAGACTTGAATCCAATGGAGAGAACCCGAAAAACATTAATAAGGAATCTAACAAAAATCCCAGAGGCAAAAATATTAGGATAATTTCATATACTTGAAGATGAGGAAGCAATATGAAACACTCTAAAGAGAAGAGCAACACAAATAACTCAGATCCAAGGTCAACAATATACCATAGATAACAGGGTACCGAATAGAGATGATCAAACATGTTAGTATCTTCTATGGATAAAAAAGAGATAATGATAAAAATATGGAAAAAGAAAGCTAAAGGCTCTTTGGTATTAGTGTATATGTGAAAAGAAAGCTTTAGAGAGAATTCTTTCCCTTTTAATTTATTCTAAGTTTCATTAATAATATTTTAACCTTTTCACTCAAAAATTACATGTTTGAACATAATTATTCTCATTAATAAATAACATCCATCCTTTGCATTATTCCCACTAGTAACAATACATATCTCCTGCATCCATAGATAAATTAGTAGTACCTCATCCTTACAGATAAATTATGCATACCATGAAGTAGATTTTTGGTGGGTTATTACACTTGGGTTGTTACATGATCTAGCACCAATGGTTTGAAAATTTCAACTAGTAGGAGACCTCACTCCCAACCATGGAATCCTTCTAGAACTACTGTGTTGTGACTGATCCACAACACACCCCAAAATTGGGGACCCACCTTTTTTGCATGCTTTCAAAGAAAATCTCAGTGACCCAGATGCTAAAAATCAAGAAAAAGGCAAAATTGCACAAGGATGAAAAAGTGTCGCGATATCGCGACATGTTGCTCCGTCGCGGCCGAAAATGAAAAAGTGTCGCGATATCGCGACATGTTGCTCCGTCGCGGCCGAAAATGAAAAAGTGTCGCGATATCGCGACATGTTGCTCCGTCGCGACCGAAAATGAAAAATTGTCACGATATCGCGACATGTCACAAAATCACGGTCAAACCAGTCAAATAGGGCAAGGCACTAAAAGTGTCGCGATTTTGCGATAGAAAGCAGCAAAGGGGAACGAAGCGGAAAAACGTCGCGATATCGCGATAAAAAGCAGCAAAAAGGGCACGAAGCGAAAAAACGTCGTGATATCGCGACAAAAAGCAGCGAAGTGGTACGAAAGGAAAATATGTCACGATTTCGTGACATGTTGCATTTTTGCGGCCAAATACAGTAAGAGCAGCCAAAAATAGAAAGCGTAGCGATTTCGCATGAAAAGCTGCAAAGAGGTACGAAACGAAGAAGCATAGCGATTTCACGACAGAAAGCCGCAAGATAGCCCCAAGTGAAAAAGCGTCGCGATTTCGCGACAGGTTGCGGCCAAAGGCGTACCAAGTGAAAAACATCACGATTTCGTGACAGGTTGCGGCCAAAGGCGTACCAAGTGAAAAACGTCACGATTTCACGACAGGTTGCAGCCGAAGGCGTACGGAGATGAAAAGCGTCACGATTTCACGACAGGTTGCACCCACACGGCCCGATAGAAAAAATGTCACGATTTCGTGACATGTCACGTTTTCACTGAGCATGATGGCAGACAAGGCTGTTGGCCAAAAAATGTCACGATTTCGCTACATGTCTCATTTTCGCTGTGCAGGCAGAGGAACAGAGTTGCATGCAGAAAAACGTCGCGATATCGCGACATGCTATTTTTTGTCACGATTTACAAGGGGGCAGTTACGAAACATGCAGAAGAGCACGAAACACGTGGCATACAGGTGTCAGAGTTACAGAAGCGTTACATGTAAACAAAAAATATCGAACGTTTCGGCATCGAGCATAAATTCAAAAGCAACGAAAAGGCGGGAATACGAAACGATGCATTCTGGGAGGTGAAACGAAGCGACGCAGGGCGAAACAAAGAGCCGTATCAGTTAGTATAAAAGCAGAAGGGCAGATTGATACAAGGGTTGGAAATTGCTGCTAGCAGAGTTGCAGAGCCAAAGGCGACCAGCCATTCTGGGCCTGCTGTTGGAGCAATTTCCTTCACTTGTTCTGGATTTGTTAAACCTGGAACATTCTGTCATTGTAATTGATATATTATTTTAATACAGAAATACAGAGAGTTGGCATCTCATTGATAAGAAAGAAGGAGTCATTTTTGCATGCAAGATTTAATGTCTTACCTTTCCCTTTCAGATTTCTAGGCTTCTAGGTGAAGTTTAATGCAAGTGTTCTTGGTTGCTTCATGCGAAGGTCTAAATCTGAAATTACAGTAAAAACCCTAGAAACCCGCACCTAGCTTATCTGGATTGTGCGAATTTGCAGGTTCAATAGGTTAGGTTGCATGCAAAAAACCTCATTATCTTCGGTTTTGTCAAATCAAGATGGTAGCACTCTGGACGTAGTTTAGTTTCATTTTCATTTGCATTTCTTTTATTTTCAATCCTTTATTTTATTTTTTGCATTTTAATTACCGTCATTTAAATAAATAACTGAAAATCCATCAAAGTTCGAGATCGAAATATATTCATCTCTTAGATTTATTCACTTTGAGTCCATTGCAATTTCAAATTAAAATAAACCATAGTGCCCCTTGTTAACATTCACTTGCAACACTAAGGTATTCCCAACATTTAAATTGAACAACATCATTGGTATACAAAGAGCTAGCATAACAAGGAACCTTGGAGAAATTATCTGTTGTAATTTCTTTGCAAGCAGAGGATTTTGGGACTCAGATCCTACCGGAGAGTGTGCTTTCACAACTGGGTGAAAACACCACTCAACAGATTGGCGCTAGAAGGAGGGCCTGAATGGTTTACTTTATTTTGATTTTCATACAGAAGTAATATCTTTTGATCTGATTTTGAAATTATCTCTTAAATCTCACAAACAGCTAAACTGCAGCATTTGTTTTTTCTGTTGCAGGTTTTCTTGGAGATAACCGAGAGTTTCATCAGGCAGGCTGGACCCACCGCGTCGTATTGCGACTAGGTCCCAAACAACCGGGGAAACCATATTCCATGACCTTACACTCACTGGTACTCCCAAGAATAAAACCAAGCAAGTTGTAAGCTTACCAATCACAAAAGACCTTTTTGCTCCAGGAACATCGAGTGGACCTACACCAATAATATCAGTTGCCACTAGTGTACCTATTGTCAGTAATATTTCCACTGCTCTTGTAGGGTTGTCTTCATCGATTTTGAGTCAAATGGCTCAACCTCCAGTAGCTCCTTGGTATGGAGCTAATAATATTCCTTTGAACATTGCAGGGGATATCCATGAAATCCCTAAGAACATAGAAATATTTTTTCCCAAATACAAACCACAGATGGCCCAAGAACAGTAGAAGAACATATCCAAGCCTATAGGGATGTTTTAATAAGGCTGCAAGTCCAACATGAGGATGTGGCTTGCAGACTTTTCCCCATGAGCTTAGATCCAATAGCATATGAATGGTATATATGCTTGCCTACTGGTTCAATCACTTCATGGGCGCAAATGGAGAATGCCTTTGTTAATCAATTTAGGTCACCTTTGGATCCCGCGACCATCTACAATCAGTTTATTACATGCAAAAGGGGCCAGGGTGAACCTATCAGAACCTTTAATCAGAAATTCCAAAAATGCTATAATAGAGCAGTTCGACATTTTGCCATAGATCCCGTAGTGGCCTTGCAAATATATTTTGGGGCATTGGATCCCATGACAGCCATGTTCGCAAGACGAAATCCTCAAGTTACCACGCTCGCTCTAGCCTACAATGAAGCCATGACCATCGAGCAGCAAATGACACCACAGGGCTATGGATTTCCCCAGATGCCTATGATGGGACAATATGCTCCATATGGTCAAGCTCCCTTGGCAAATCAGATCATGGCACCGCAAATGCCAAGCATGAATGCCTTCCCATATCAACAACCGTATCCACCAGCACCTGCGTATGCACCCATTCCAATCCAACCAATCACATCCATTCCACCTGTTCCCGCATTTTTGCAGAATAGTCAATCGACTATGCAAGGAACCAGCCAAGTTAATTCTGAGGCTATAGTTCCTTTCCCAAATCCAACTCCGATTCAAAGTGTCAATCCATACGGGAATCAAATTCCTCAAAACCCGACCCAAATGTTGAATCAAGACCCCACCAATTATGCAAATCCAACGGGGGTTAACAACAATGTGATTCCACCGAAGGAGATTTATTCGGAGGTCGAAGAGCTCAAGAAGATAGTTCATAAACTGAGCAATGACATGGTTCAAAAATAGAAGTATGAATCCCATGCCCCTCACTCAAATCAAAATTTTAACAATAGAGGGAGACATTGGAACACAAAGCCAAACAATGGGGGAGTACCCGCCCCCATTGCTAATCAACTAGATACTTCTACAGGACCTAGTCAATCCAATTCCCTTTTGAATCTTTCCGATTTGGCATGGGAAAAGGGGTGTAGGTTGCACAACACAAAAGAACACAATGAGAGGAATTGTCCTGAAATTGCTAGATACACTCATTGTCTTCAGGCCCAAGTTGATGATTTGGAACTGGTATCAAATGAGGGTCCATCGCAACATCAAGATGATAACATTATGGTGGTGGAAACTTTATATCATCAAGAAGGTGAGAGTGAGGAAGAAGAAGACGAAATTTTGGAACAGGAGGTGCAAGCTTTCCGAGAGTTTAGAAAGGGGAATCACGGATACCATTTGAGAAGTAAATCTAAAGCCCCTAAAACCTCATCAACACCACCAAACAACTCTATCCTTCCTCCGGATACTAAGGCAGATAATAATCCTCCTCCTCCACTTAGAAGAGAAATGTCTAATGACGTGCAGAAGACAGTCAAATTCGAAAAACCAAACTATGACATAGTGGAGGATCTAAAGAAGTCCAAATCTAGCCTTTCGTTCTTAGACGCGGCTAGATTGCCTGGCCAAAAGGAGGCTTTGATAAAGGCTCTGAACTCACCTGATCAAATGTGGAAGGGAAAAGAAGTTGAGTCCCATCTGATTTTATGAAAGGAGAGACGGGATGTCCCGCCATTCTTATTGACTCTGAGAATTGCGGGTAAGAATTTGCATAACTGTTTGGTGGACACGGGTGCCACGAGCAACCTCATGCCTTCGGAGATATGTCAAATGCTAGGTCTACAACCTGTTTCATCCAAATGCAAGGTTTTGCAATTGGACCGATCAGAGGTAAATGTGGTAGGGACCCTATATGATGTCAAAATTCAATTAAATTCTGAACCCAGGGTCCAACAGGTTGTCGACATTCTGGTTGTTAACATCCCAAGTAGATATGGAATGCTACTTGCAAGGGATTGGATGAAAACTCTGAATGGTTATTTTTCAACAGATTGCTCACATATGTGGCTACCCTGGAAAGGAATTGCAAATCAAATCAGAGTGGAAAATGAACCGAGGCTTAAAGAAATCATAACAGAATATAACAAGCCGAATGAAGTTCAGTTTTTTGAGCCGAAACTGGGGGTCTATGCACTTGATGTAGAGGAAGCTACTGAAGAGCCTAAAAAGGAAACGTGTCATGGTGGCTCTTTTGAGGAAAATGATTTCACATGGTTGCTCAGGTTTGATGGATCCAAATCTAGACAGGGAGCAGGAGCTGGAGTCGAGCTCACTGGTCCAGGAGGTAAACCATTATTGGCTGCTTATAGATTGCAATTTCCTTGCACGAACAATGTGGCAGAATACGAAGCATTGATCTTTGGTTTACGTCTAGCATTGAGCAAGCAAGTTAAATGCTTGAAGGTATTGGGAGATTCTGAGCTAGTAGTCAAGCAGATCAAAGGACAGTATACATGTCGTGACAGGAGACTGAGCCTTTATAGAACTAGGGTTATGGACCTCATTGAGGAATTCGACGCATTCAATATAGCCCTTATTTCTAGAAAAGGAAACCGAATAGCAGACTCTCTTGCAGTCGCCGCGGGCATGTTAAATCCAGTTGACATAAAAAGGTGTAAAAATTTTTCCATTGAATTAGTTCCTTGTCCATCAATACCCGATAATGTCAAGAATTTCCAGGTTTTTGAAAATGACAGACACATCTTCAAATTTGTCACGAACTCGGGTATTTTTGAAAATCAGGTGATTGATGAGGAGCAAAGGTGGCAAGATGAAACAGAAAACGAGAGTGAAACCGCATGTCAATCCAACAAAATACCTAAAGACGTGGTTTCATTGGAGAAAATGTTCGACATGGGATACAAGACCAGAAAAGGAAAAAGGGTCCCACTCCCCAAAGATGCATGTGATTCAATTAATCTAGGGAGTGCAGACAATCCAAAGGAAGTGTACATTGCAAAGGCATGTACAGCTGAAGAAAGGAGCAACATAATACAGGCATTGAAGCATTATATGGATTGCATTGCTTGGAATTACAATGAGCTGAAAACATACAACCAAGACATCATCACACATACCATCCCTCTAAAGCCGGACTCCAAGCCTTTTAGGCAAAGACAACTGAGTTGTTAACCCGCTATTGGAGCCCTTAATAGAAAAGGAGGTCAAAATATTATTGGAAGCGAAGATCATTTTTCTTGTTAGGCACTCAACCTGGGTTGCTAACCTCATTCCAGTAAGAAAAAAGAGTGGAGAGATTAGGCTGTGCATAGATTTTTGAAATCTTAATAAAGCCTCTCAAAAGGATAATTATCCATTGCCATCCATTGATGAAATTCTACAAACGGTAAATGGATCTGAAATGATGTCTTTTCTTGATGGGTATTCTGGATACAACCAAATTCTTATACATCCAAATGACAGGATGAAAACGGCCTTCACCACCAAGTGGGGGACATTTGCCTACAAGAGAATGTCGTTTGGACTGTTAAATGTTGGTGCAACATTTCAACGCGCCATGGACTATGCATTCAAAGGGCTTATAGGCAAATGTATCATTGTGTATGTGGATGATATTCCAGTATTCTCAAAGAAAAGAGAAGACCATGTCAAAGATTTGAAGAAAGTGCTTCAAAGATGCAGGGAACATGGAATTTCCTTAAATCCCAAAAAGTGCATTTTTGGAGTAACAGAAGGAAAATTGCTTGGTCACATCATTTCAAAAGAGGGCATATCCATTGACCCAGAAAGGATACAAGCTATCCAAAACTTGCCTCTCCCGGGTAGTAAAAAATAATTGAGATCTTTCTTTGGGCAGGTTAATTTTGTGAGGAAGTTTATCTCAAGCTTTGCTGAGATAGCCAAACCTCTGAACAAGATGCTCAAGAAGGATGTAGATGTCAAATGGAATGAGGAAAGTAGGGTGGCCTTTCAGAACATCAAAGATGCCATTTCCAGAGCCCCTGTCCTCATAAGTCCAGACTATTCCAAACCTTTTTATATTTATGCTTTCGCATCAAAACACTCTTTTGCGAGTGTCTTGACCCAGAAAGGTGAGGATAGTGCAGAAAATCCCATAGCATTTTTAAGTGCCCCTTTGAAAGATGCTCAATTAAGGTATTCCATCCTTGATAAGCAGATGTACGCACTTTTTAAAATGGTAAAAAAATTTAGACATTACATTGTGCACAGCAGAGTTATTGCCATCGTGCCTGACCCTGCTGTTAAGACCATGTTTTTACAGAACGAACTAGGTGAGAAAAGAGGGAAATGGATTTCCACCATCCAAGAGTTTGACCTTGAAATCCAACCTATGAAACTAGTTCGAGGACAGGGACTGGTGAGGGCGATCGCTGAGAATAATCCGCAAATGACATGCCAGTATTCAAATGTAGAATACATTTCTAAGGATGACTGGTATGTTGACATTGTGCAATTTTTATTGAATGGTAAGTGTCCTTCTAATCTGAATTCAACTCAAAGAAGAGCTTTAAGGCTTAAGTCTATCAATTATCTGATGAAATCTGGTGTTCTTTATAGGAAAAATCATGAGGGGATCTACCTGAGATGCCTGAACAAAGAAGAAGTTGCCAAGGTGTTGCAAGAATTTCACGGGAAATATGGAACTGGTCATGGTGCGGCAAATGCTACAGCGCATCAAATCCCGAGAGCAGGATACTACCGGCCCCACATTTTCAAAGATGCACATGCCCATGTACGATCTTGTCACATTTGTCAAGTGGCCGCCAATAGAGAAAGAAATGCAGCCATGCCATTACAACCTGTAGTTGAGATGAGACCATTTGCACAAGTGGGGACTAGATTTCATTGGGGTTATTAACCCAAATTCTTCTGATTCTCATAAATTCATACTAACAGCTACAGATTACTGTACAAGGTGGACAGAAGCAATTCCTACTAAACATGCCACCACAGACGTTGTAATAAAATTCCTTGAGGACCACATTATAACAAGATTCGGAATGCCCGATTCTATTGTCAGTGACAATGGTAAAGCTTTTATTTCTACGCAATTTGCAGATTGGGCATATGACAACAAAGTGAGTTTAAAGTTTGCATCTAATTATTACCCTCAAGGAAATGGTTTGGCCGAATCTTCAAATAAAAATTTGTTGAACATCATTAAGAAATTGCTGGAAAAGAACCCTCGGGATTGGCACAGCCAATTAAAGTTTGCCCTTTGGGCAGATAGGACCAGAGTAAAAGAATCCATAGGGAATACTCCCTATCATTTGGTCTATGGACAAGACCCGATATTTCCTGCAAACTTGAAGTTGCAAACCTTGCATTTCATACAAGAATACTTGGGGACAGATAATCAGGTTGAAGCCAGGTTAAGTCATTTGTTGCACCTTGATGAAAAGAGGGAAGAAGCCATGAGTCACATGAATAAACACCAGGAAGTTATCAAAAGATGGTTTGATAGAAGGGCTAAAATTAAGTCCTTCAGAATTTCAGATTTGGTGTTACTATGGGATAAAAGACATGAGGAAAAAGGGAATCATCAAAAGTTTGATTGTCTTTGGTTAGGCCCCTATCAGATTTCAAAAATTCTCGGGAAAAATACCTTCAGGCTAAAAACTTTAGAAGGGAAGGATTTTATGTTACCGGTTAATGGGCAGATTTTAAAGCATTATTTTAGCCCTTAGGTTGTAAGAGTTTGATGTTATTCTTTTCGGTTTTGGTGGAGATTTTCAGATTTTGTTTTCATTGTTTAGGATTGTTAGTCTAGTTAGGATTTAGGTTGTGGGTTTGATTTCAATTGACATGTTTTGTTTTTTATAAAAAAAAAATAAAAAAAAAAAAGAAAAAAAAAGAAAAAAATTGAGATGTCAACTTATGCTTAAGACTAGGAGAATATGAAATATTGGAATTGTCTTGTAAAAGCTCCACAAGTAACACAAACATTTTAAGTTATATCGTTTGAAACTTGTGATGCATGAAGTAGTCAGTTTTGTATGGCAAATAATTTCATCTGCAATTCAAAAGATAATGCATTCATGTTACATCTCACTTTACATATACATTCCATCTTAGTTGCATATGCATCTCAGGTACAAATCATTAAAGTGTGTCAAATCCTCTTAGGGTTGTGTTATAACATAAATGTAAAAAAAAATCCTAAGGTTGGAAACTGAGTCTTGAGATGTCTAGAACCAAGCACATCTTATACACATTAAAAAGGATCTTGAGCAAAATGATCAAAACCTTGCTTGGAAGAAAAGGTTGGGCGAAAGAGGTTTTTCATGTCTATCCTATTATGCAACATGATCCTTAAAACAGTGGTTTTGACCACTTCCATAAAGCTTAAAGCCTAAAATCAGAGTAGTAAGGATAGGGCTAAATCCTCATCGAACTTAGGTTGAGGATCCAACTCCCCAAAGCTTTGATTTGACCTACATGGAGTAGTAAGGATAGGGCATAAATTCTCATCTCGCTTAGGTTGAGAATCTGATTCCCCAAAGCTCCTATGTCTCATTTCATGATAAATCTTGGATTGGAAGGATCGTACTACTTGTCCTCTACAAAGGATGGGTAGTCATCCCCAAGGTCTAAGCAATAAAATTAATATTTTCCATTTTTATCCAAAGCTTGGATTGGAAGGATCGTACTACATGTCCCTAGCAAGGATGGGTAGTCATCCCCAAGGTCCAAGAAGTCAATAAATTAATTTTTCCCATCTCATATTTATATTGGATTGGAAGGATCGTACTACTTGTCCTCTCGCAAAGGATGGGTAGTCATCCCCAAGGTCCAAAGAAATGAAGGTAAGTCTTGGATTATGGGGTTAAGTATGCCCATGCATGGCAACATGTCTTGTCTAAAAAACAAGACCACTGATTGTTCAAAGGGTTAGACTAGCATGACCATTTCTTCCATAATTGGTTAAATTATTTTGCTCAAAGTGAGGTAATGAATTCCAAATCAGAATAGTAAGGATAGGGTTAAACTCCCATCTCGGTTAGGTTGGGAGTCTGATTCCCCAAAGTTCTGATTTCACATTCACTTGCACATGGGTTCAAGATAGTAGGGACTCATAACCAACTTTGGGATATAATAAAGCAATTCATTAGTGGATCCTAAGAGGGTTTGGCAATCTTGAATGTTTGTGCATGATACTAGAAAGTTTAGGCCTTTACAAGAACAAAATCTCTAAGCATAGTTATCAGGTTACACAAATCATTCACAATCTCACATATGCATTCATGTAAAACTGACAATGGAATGTTGATCAATTTCAAACGATAGGGAATGAAATTCATTGCACACACCGAGCTAATACTTGATGATTCTGATGATTCATGTACTTCTGATCTTTGGGCATTTGTTTATATTGCTTATGTGCTAACACATGTTTTCAAGTTTATATACTTCCAGGTAGGGTTCTCACTAAAATGCTCAGGAGCATTTGACAGCAGAGTCGCCATTTGTTGTGACTGATCCACAACACACCCCAAAATTGGGGACCCACCTTTTTTGCATGCTTTCAAAGAAAATCTCAGTGACCCAAATGCTAAAAATCAAGAAAAAGGCAAAATTGCACAAGGATGAAAAAGTGTCACGATATCGCGACATGTTGCTCCGTCGCGGCCGAAAATGAAAAAGTGTCGCGATATCGCGACATGTTGCTCCGTCGCGGCCAAAAATGAAAAAGTGTCGCGATATCGCGACATGTCACAAAATCATGGTCAAACCAGTCAAACAGGGCAAGGCACTAAAAGCATCACGATTTCGCGATAGAAAGCAGTAAAGGGGCACAAAGAAAAAAAACGTCGCGATATCGCGACAGAAAGTAACAAAAGGGCACGAAGAAAAAAAATGTCGCGATATCGTGACAGAAAGTAGCGAAGTGGTATGGAAGGAAAATATGTCACGATTTCGTGACATGTCACGTTTTCACGGCCAAATATAGCAAGAGCAGCCCGAAATAGAAAGCATAGCGATTTCGTGACTAAAAGTCGAAAAAGTGGTACGAAATGGAGAAGCGTAGCGATTTCACGACAAAAAGCCACAAGATAGCCCCAAGTGAAAAACGTCACGATTTCATGACAGGTTGCGGCCAAAGGCGTACCAAGTGAAAAACGTCACGATTTCGTGACAGGTTGTGGCCAAAGGCGTACCAAGTGAAAAATGTCACGATTTCGTGATAGGTTGCGGCCAAAGGCGTACGGAGATGAAAAGCGTCACGATTTCATGACAGGTTGCACCCACACGGCCCGATAGCAAAAAATGTCATGATTTCGCGACATGTCGCGTTTTCGCTAAGCATGATGGCAGACAAGGCTGTTGGCCGAAAAACGTCACGATTTCGCTACATGTCTCATTTTTGCTGTGCAGGCAGAGGAACAGAGTTGCATGCAGAAAAACATCGCGATATCGCGACATGCTATTTTTTGTCATGATTTACAGGGGGGCAGTTACGAAACATGCAGAAGAGCGCGAAACACGTGGCATACAGGTGTCAGAGTTACAGAAGCGTTACATGTAAACAAAAAATATCGAACGTTTCGGCATCGAGCATAAATTCAAAAGCAACGAAAAGGCGAGAATACGAAACGATGCATTCTGGGAGGTGAAACGAAGCGACGCAGGGTGAAACAAAGAGCCGTATCAGTTAGTATAAAAGTAGAAGGGCAGATTGATACAGGGGTTGGAAATTGCTGCTAGCAGAGTTGCAGAGCCAAAGGCGACCAGCCATTCTGGGCCTGCTGTTGGAGCAATTTCCTTCACTTGTTCTGGATTTGTTAAACCTGGAACATTCTGTCATTGTAATTGATATATTATTTTAATACGAAATACAGAGAGTTGGCATCTCATTGATAAGAAAGAAGGAGTCATTTTTGCATGCAAGATTTAATGTCTTACCTTTCCCTTTCAGATTTCTAGGCTTCTAGGTGAAGTTTAATGCAAGTGTTCTTGGTTGCTTCATGCGAAGGTCTAAATCTGAAATTACAGTAAAAACCCCAAAAACCCGCACCTAGCTTATCTGGATTGTGCGAATTTGCAGGTTCAATAGGTTAGGTTGCATGCAGAAAACCTCATTATCTTCGGTTTTGTCAAATCAAGATGGTAGCACTCTGGACGTAGTTTAGTTTCATTTTCATTTGCATTTCTTTTATTTTCAATCCTTTATTTTATTTTTGCATTTTAATTACCGTCATTTAAATAAATAACTGAAAATCCATCAAAGTTCGAGATCGAAATATATTCATCTCTTAGATTTATTCACTTTGAGTCCATTGCAATTTCAAATTAAAATAAACCATAGTGCCCCTTGTTAACATTCACTTGCAACACTAAGGTATTCCCAAGCATTTAAATTAAACAACATCATTGGTATAAAAAGGGCTAATAAAAAGGAACCTTGGAGAAATTATCTGTGTAATTTCTTTGCAAGCAGAGGATTTTGGGACTCAGATCCTACCGGAGAGTGTGCTTTCACAACTGGGTGAAAACACCACTCAACATACTGGAAAGCAAAGAAATTCACATCCACAAAAATAAAATGTGCCTAGGATTTAGGTATTGGTTTTTTATGGTGGTAACTATGGCTAGAAAAAAATGGAATAACTTTTAGATAATACTTGAATCCAATGTAGAGACCCGAAAAACCTTAACAAGGAATATTAAAAAAATCCTAGAGGCAAAAGTATTAGGATAATTTCATATACTTGAAGAGGAGGAAGAAATATGAAACACTCTAAAGAGAAGAGCAACACAAATGACTCAGATCCAAGGTAAAAAATATACCATAGATATCAGGGCACCCAATATAGATGATCAAGCATGTTAGTACCTTCTACGGATAAAAAAGAGATAATGACAAAAATATGGATAAAGAAAGCTAAAGGCTCTTTGGTATTAGTGTATATGTGAAAAGAAAGCTTATTTGTATTTTGGGCATGGTTAAAAAAGATAGAATTCTTTCCCTTTTAATATATTCTAAGTTCCATTAATAAAATTTTAACCTTTTCACTCAAAAACTACATGTTTGAACATAATTATTCCCATTAATAAACAACATTATTATTATTTTTATTTTTTTATAGTTTATATTTTGCTAGGTCTATAATTCTTAATTTTTAAAAAAAAATCAATTACATACTTTTATATATAATACATTATAAAATAAAATAAAAACAAATTAATATAAAACATTGAATGTTAATAAAATTTAATTATATATATATATATATATATATATATATATATATATATATATATATATATATATATATATGAATTTAAATGGTGGAATCGGTAGCCGCCACGAATTCGGGCAGGTTGTCCGGCTTTTATGGCTGCCACAGTGTTCTGCATTGTCCGCACCAGAAGCCGCCACACAGATCTTCGTGCAGTCTGCCCCTATAACCACCATGCCACAATCATTTTAAACTTTTTGCGCTGCTGAAAGCACTAGGAAAGGGACAAGTGTTCAGTCCGGCGAGGCCCGAGATTTGAACCTTGGACCTCCGCCCCCCTTATGGGGTTTGGATGAACCAATTGGTCTACACCTCGGACCTATATATATTTTAACTAATCTATTAACCAATATTTAAATTTTTCTTTGACAGGTGGACATCTAAAGAATTATGCTATAGTAGATACAATCGACATAGAAGTGTGTTCAAACCTGAATTTGAATTGATTGGAATGCGACGTCATGCTGATCCTACCCGACAATGTCAAGACTTGTGAGTCATACGAATTGTGATCATTTGAATTATTTTCAGGAGTGGCCACCCCCTATGGAATTGGGCCACCATCTTATACCAAAAATCCTCAATTTATTTACAACTTACATCAGCATAGACTTTGGACTGTGTACATTGATTTTAAAATTTTGTTAGCATGGATCATATAACATACCTTTCTATGCGCTCTTTGGTGCTTTGTGCTAGCGTTCAGGCGGTTTCTCTATGGCTAGTTTTTTTTGGTTAAGTGTTACTCCTATTTTTTTCCTACCTTGGTTGAGGACTCTTGTTCCTTTTGGTATTACTGCTTATGTTCTCTTGTGGTTCATGTTGATTATATCCATGATGGGTCTTGTTTTCCTACCAATGGCATGGGTTTTTTCTTACTCTTTTATAGTTGGGAATATGTTCTTGGAGTATTTTCATGGGGTTCTTTGTTTTTCCATATTTAAGCCTCCCAAGCCCATTTTTGGTGTTTATCAGTTGACTTCTTGGTTGAGGCTTCTCTTTGTTGAGCAAGGTGCAGTAACAGTATTGTCATTGTTGTCAACACAGACAGTTAGATCAGTTGATGTAGTGAACACAGTCATGATGCAGTGATCAGCAAGTTCAGAAGCTGTTCAGAATATGCAACAGTATTGTCATTATTGTCAACACAGTCAGATAGATCAGTTGATACAATGGACAGGAAGTTCATATGCTCAAAAGTTATTCAGATGCAGTAGACAGGAAATTCAAAAGCAATTCAAAGTATGTACAGTGCTTTTCCAAGAAGATTGAAGTGATCCACATGCAAAAATTCACAGAAAAAGACAAGTAAGGAAAGTGTCAAAAAAGACAAGTAAGGAAAGTGTCGCGATATCGCGACATATTCAAAAAATAGGAAAAATGTCATGATTTCGCGACATATTGGAGGAGAGAGAAAGTGCAAAGAAAAATGTCATGATTTTGTGACATACTGGAGGAGAGAGAAACAATAGAGAAAACTATCACGATTTCGTGACATTTTCGAAGCAGAGGTGCAAGCAGGTAAAACTGTCATGATTTCATGACATGTTGGAAGAGAAGAAGGCAAGTTGAAAAACTATCATGATTTTGTGACATGTTGCAAGAGAAAAATGCAAGTTGAAAAACTATCGTGATTTCGCGACATGTTGAAAGAAAAAGTACAAGGAAGGAAAACTGTCACAATTTCATGACATGTTCAAAGAGAAAGCTCAAACAGGAAGAAGTGTCGTGATTTCACGACAAGTTCGAAGAAAGAGAGTAAGTTGGAAAAGTGTCACGATTTCGCGACATGTCACATTTTCATGACTTGAAGAGAGTAGGAAGGCAGAGAAGGAAAAGTGTCATGATTTCGTGACATATTGCAAGGAAGGTTGTACGGATGAAAAAGTGTCATGATTTTGTGACATGTTGCAGGAGAGAGAGTCCAAAAGAAAAAGTGTCGTGATTTTACGACATGTTGCAGGAGAGAGAGTCCGAAAGAAAAAGTGTCATGATTTTGTGACATAATGCAGAAGAGAGAGTCCAAACTAAGAACTGTCGTGATTTCGTGACAAGTTTTAGGATAGAGAAAGCAAAATGAAAAGTGTCATGATTTTGTGACATGCTGCAAATTTTGAAGAGAGAACTGTCATGATTTCGTGACATGTTGCAGAGTTCAAAGTGAGAACTGTCGTGATTTTGTGACATGCTGCAGATGAAAGTATTCCAAGTGAGAACTGTCATGATTTCACGACATGTAGTAGAAGAAAGAGTTCAAAGTAAGAACTATCATGATTTTGCGACATGCAGCAAAGGAAAGAGTTCAAAGTGAGAACTATCATGATTTTACAACATGCTGCAAAGGAAAGAATTCAAAGTGAGTACTATCACGATTTCACGACATGCTATAGACGAAAGTGTTCAGAGTATGAAATGTCGCCATTTCATGATAGGTTGAAGAGAAAGCGTACGGATGCAAAAAGTGTCATGATTTCATGACAGGTTGAAGAGAAAGTGTACGGATGTATCAAGTGTCGTGATTTCACGATAGGTAGAAAAAAAAGCATACAGATATAGAAAGGGTCACGATTCCATGACAGATTGATATGGCAGCGTACAATTGCAAAAAGTGTTGTGATTTCACAACAGAAATAGAAATCAGGTCTTCAACAGGAGAAGTGTCATGATTTTGTGGCAAAAGCTAAGATGTGAAGTACAAAAGCAAAAATATCACGATTTCATGACAAAAATAGAAAGCAAGTCTTCAATAGGAGAAGTGTCGTGATTTCATGACAAAAGCTGAGAGGAAGATGCCAAAGGCAGAAGTCTCACGATATTATGACAAAAGCTAAAGATGAAGTCTACAAAGGGAGAAGTGTCACGATTTTGCGACAAAATCAGAAAGGAGGTCGACGAAAGAAGTGTCACGATAAAAGCAAAATTGAAGCTGACAAAGGTAGAAGTGTCGTGATATCATGACAAGAGCTTAGTTGAAGTTGACAAAGGCATAAGTGTCACGATATCGTGACAAAAGCCAAACGAAAGTGTACAAAGGAAAAAGTGTCGTGATATCGTGACAAAAGTTAAGGCGAAGCACACAAAGGAAGAAGTGTCGTGATATCGCGACAAAAGAAGAAAGAAAGTGTACAGAGGCAAAAGTGTCGCGATATCATGACATGTGTTTTTGTGACAACAACAATAGAAGAGTTACAGAGGCAGTTGAAGCCGACGAAGACCGATGTTAGCCGACGAAGATTAGGGTTTGCAGTCGACCAAGATTAGGGTTTGCATTTGCATAATCAGTCGACTACAATTAGGGTTTTCATCTTGAAATATCTATTATTTAAGGAGGGCTATTTGGATATTTAGGTGTCGAACCATGCGAGTATCGAAGTGTGTGATATGCGGCCATAAGAGCGCTGATAGCGTAGAAGAAACGAGATGATGGCGAAGTGCGCAAAGTGAGAAATTCATGTCGAATCAAGCTAAGTGCAGAATTCGCTAATAGAGTAGAGTGCACAAAAGGAAGAAGATGATCGTGAAAGTTGACTGTAGATCATAGAAGAGTGCGAAGTGATTGCATAGAGAAAGCAGAAGAGTGCGAAGTGATTGCATAGAGAAAGCAGAAGGTGCAGTGTGGCTGTAGATCATAGAAGTTGTGAAGTGTCTATTCTATGAACAGTGAGAGAGATCTGGTATGCTTTAGACCAATCAGGGTCTTGTGAAAATGAAGGTATTTTCCTGTCAAACATTTACATTCAAAATTGAAGTCTAGGTTGTAGCTTGGCATCAGGGGTTGGTGCTCCTTCTAGTAGGTGCTGGTAAATCAAGGGTTGGTGCTCCTTTTTGTTGATGCAGATAAATAAGGGGTTGTTCCTCCTAGTGGATGTTGGTAAATTATTGTAAAGTTGGTGCTTTGTAAGAGGCTAGATTTGGATGGTAGTCCAAGCATCCATTCTTTTTGAGGAGTAGCCATATTGGTGAACCTCATTAAAATCTTGTGTTGTGTGATGCTCTCTTACTGTACTTGCTATATCTGTTTATAAGTTTTAACTGCTATTATTTTTAGATTTGTTAATTCATGTTTGAAATGCTACACTGATTCACCCTCCCTCTTAGTACCATACTAAGTACAACAATTGGTATTAGAGCAAGGTTCTCGTTTCAGGCTAAATCAATCAGGGTTGATCTGGGATTAGTACTCAAATGGCAAAGAAAGGCAAGAATGGAACCATGAGACACAAGAAGAAAAGAACACACAGGGTCATAAAAGAAAATAAAGATGAATTCAATGTTGCTATAGATTCAAGAGATGAATCAAACAATGGAGAAAATGCCAAAAGACAACTCGATCATGATGCAGGTTCACAAGTTACAGAATTTTTTGTTTGTGGTCAACTCGGCCATAATGAACGTCAATGCCATGGGTTTAGTAGCAATGAAGATGAAGATGATCCATTCAAAATTGGTAAAGAAATAGATTCAGAATAGGAATTTGATGAAGGAGAAAGTGATGCAGAAGCAAACTGGGAACAAAAACTAATTCTAGCTTTGGGTAAAAAGCTTGAGAGTGTAGAAGATATGATTACCAGTTTGAAAGTACAGATAGAAGAATTCAAGAAATTTTTTGAAGATCTCGAAATGCAATTAACCAGGAAAATAGAGTATTGCAGTAAGCTAAAAGAAGAGATTGACGGTTTAAGAATGCAGAAAAAAGAGATGAATAATAAAATTAACGTATGTAGCAATCGTGAAGAGGAATCTAACAAAGTTGTTAGTGATCTGAAACTACAAGTAGAAGAGTCCAAAAGGATTGAAGAAACTCTCAGGTTGCAGATTAGTGAGAAAGAGATTATTTGTTGAAAATAAGAAGAGATTATTTTATTGAAGAAACAACAACAAGAGGCCAATACAAATCTCAAATTCGAGAAGAGCACAGAATTGCTAGATAAAATGATAAGCCAACAGAGAAGCTCCACAGATAAGCATGGTCTTGGATATGAAGCTGAACAGCCCTCATCTTCCAAATATGCAGAAAAGGAGAAGTTCACTGTTGAAGGATCAAAGCAAGAAAAGGTTGAAGCTAAATCTTCAAAAGGAAGAAAATTTCAAAGGAGGTCTACAGCAAAGCAGCCACAACAAAAGAGGTTCTATCACTCTCACTCTATTCATACTAATACTTTTAATGGCTATTGTTTCAGATGCAACCAGTATGGTCACAAGGCAACTTATTGTGGATTGAATAATAAATCAAAGATTTATGCTGGTAGAAATACATCTGCATATCTGAGTGAACACTATGTACAATGTTTTCAATGCAATGGTCATGGGCACATAGCAAGGTTTTGTCCAAGTACTTATGTATCTAATCTAAGGCAAAATAGTAGAATTCATCAGACTCAAAGAATGCAATATAGACAGGGAATAAATCATGTGCATGAAAGAAAGGAAAATAATCATTCTTCAAGGATGCATAAGAGACAACCACACAGGAGAAGTGTTCGAGTTCACAAAAAAGTGCAAAACAGGGAAGCAGTTGAAAAACCCAAGCCCATGGTCAAGAAATTTTGGAGAAAGAAAGAAGAGAGGAAATTGTGTCTCCTTGAACTGAAGGAGACTGCTCCTCTACTGCACTAAGCAACTCCAGGTAACACATCCTCAGGGGGAGCAATCTGAAAAAGGTTTTATTTTATTGCTCCTATATGTTTGTTGGGTTAACCTGAGGATGAAAGGCAAGTAGTAAGGGGGAGTTGCACTATAGTTGTCTAAGTTTATTTTAGTTCATATAGTTGTTTGTGGGAGTGCCATGAAGGATGGAGATTAAATGGAGAGTTTTCACCATTGGTAGTATTGATGTATGTCATTGTTGTTCATTGAGGTGATTGGTTGAGTATAGTTGTTTGAGCCTAGTCAAGTGATCGGATGCATGTAGTTGTTCAAGTTCCATACAATAAACTTTCCTTGATTTGAGTTGAGATTGAGATTTGAGAATAGAAGATTTTAAGACTCTAACAATTCTCTTTATGCTTCTATAAAGTGGATTTGGTTTGAGACTGTTATTCATTGTTGAGTTCATTCTAAGTACTACTTGAGCATGATTGATTGAGCCTTTGAAGAAGGCCTTTGGGGAATATTTGAGGACAATGCTGGGACAGATTTGAGGATAGTGTTGGGACAGGTTTCTAGAGCAGATTTGGGCAAGTTCTTGATGAGATTGCTAGAGAAGATCTGGGCAAGTTCTTGGTGAGCTTGTTAGACCAGTTTTGGATAGGTTCTATGTGAGCCTACTGAGTAGATTCTTAGTGAGCCCATTGACAGAGCTTTGGAGGTGATAGAGTATAGAGGACAGAGTCTCAATGGATAGAAATCTAGCAGCCAACATAGTTGAAGATAGACCTGAGTGAGGATTCTTCAAATGAAGAAGAGGTCCACCAATCAGTGTAGCAGAGAGACAAAGTCTTCTATAATATTACAAGGGTACTATGGAGTATGGGTCGATGATAGAAAGAGTACCAGTAGAGGTGCATTCTATCTTGGAGATAGATTGGTCGAGTGGTTAAACTTCCCAATAATTGTCTAGCCATAGGGATCACATTTTTAGGGGGAGCATTTAAATATTTGATTATCTTTTTGCTCATGATCATGATTTTTTCTAAGTGTAATCAATTTTTCCTGAAAATGTTGTGCATGGACTCAGCGGGAGTCTACAGTAGCCCTTTGGTATTATTATCAAAGGGGGAGAAGAGTTATAGGTTATTGCATGTGTGTTGACAACAATTCCAAAGGGGGAGATTGTTGAGCAAGGTGCAGTAATAGTATTGTCATTGTTGTCAACACAGATAGTTATATCAGTTGATGTAGTGAACACAGTCATGATGCAGTGATCAGCAAGTTCAAAATCTGTTTAGAATATGCAACAGTATTGTCTTTATTGTCAACACAGTCAGATAGATCAGTTGATACAATGGACAGGAAGTTCAGATGCTCAGAAGTTATTCAGATGCAGTGGACAAGAAATTCAGAAGCAATTCAAAGTATGTACAGTGCTTTTCCAAGAAGATTGAAGTGATCCACATGCAAAAAATCATAGAAAAATACAAGGAAAGTGTCATGATATCGCGACATATTCAGAAAATAGGAAAACTGTCACGATTTCACGACATATTGGAGGAGAGAGAAAGTGCAAAGAAAAATGTCACGATTTCATGACATACTGGAGGAGAGAGAAACAACAGAGAAAACTGTCATGATTTCATGACATGTTCGAAGCAGAGGCGCAAGCAGGTAAAACTATCGTGATTTCATGACATGTTGGAAGAGAAGAAGGCAAGTTGAAAAACTGTTGTGATTTCGTGACATGTTGCAAGAGAAAAATGCAAGTTGAAAAACTATCGCGATTTTGCGACATGTTGAAAGAAAAAGTGCAAGGAAGGAAAACTGTCACGATTTCGTGACATGTTCAAAGAGAAAGCTCAAACAGGAAGAAGTGTCACGATTTCACAACAAGTTCGAAGAAAGAGAGTAAGTTGGAAAAGTGTCACGATTTCGCGACATGTCGCATTTTTGTGACTTGAGGAGAGCAGGAAGGCAAAGAAGGAAAAGTGTTGCGATTTCATGACATATTGCAAGGAAGGTTGTACGGACGAAAAAGTGTCACAATTTCATGACATGTTGTAGGAGAGAGAGTCCGAAAGAAAAAGTGTCACGATTTCACAACATAATGCAGAAGAGAGAGTCCAAAGTAAGAACTATCACAATTTTGGGACAAGTTCGAGGAGAGAGAAAGTAAAATGAAAAGTGTCATGATTTTGTGACATGCTACAGAGTTTGAAGAGAGAACTGTCACAATTTTGTGACCTACTGTAGAGTTCGAAGTGAGAACTGTCACGATTTTGTGACATGCTACAAATGAAAGTATTCCAAGTGAGAACTGTCTCGATTTCGTGACATGCAGTAGAAGAAAGAGTTCGAAGTAAGAACTGTCACGATTTCATGACATGCAACAAAGGAAAGAGTTCAAAGTGAGAACTGTCACAATTTTACGACATGCTACAAAGGAAAGAATTCAAAGTGAGTACTGTCATGATTTCATGACATGCTATAGACGAAAGTGTTCAGAGTATGAAATGTCATGATTTTGTGACAGGTTGAAGAGAAAGCGTACAGATGCAAAAAGTGTCATGATTTCGTGACAGGTTGAAGAGAAAGCTTATGGATGCAAAAAGTGTCACGATTTTGTGACAGGCAAAAAATAAAGCATACGGATGCAGAAAGGGTCATGATTCCATGACATATTGAGATGGCAGCGTACGGTTGCAGAAAGTGTCACGATTTTGTGACAAAAATAGAAAGTAGGTCTTCAACAGGAGAAGTGTCACAATTTCATGACAAAAGCTAAGATGTGAAGTACGAAAGCAGAAGTGTCATGATTTCACAACAAAAATAGAAAGCAGGTCTTCAATAGGAGAAGTGTCACGATTTCATGACAAAATCTGAGAGGAAGATGCCAAAGGCAGAAGTGTCGCGATATCACGACAAAAGCTAAAGACGAAGTCTATAGAGGAAGAAGTGTCACAATTTTGTGATAAAAGCAGAAAGGAGGTCGACGAAGGGAGAAGTGTCGCGATATCACAACAAAAGCAAAATTGAAGCTGATGAAGGTAGAAGTGTCGCGATATCACGACAAGAGCTTAGTTGAAGTCGACAAAGGAAGAAGTGTCACAATATCATGACAAAAGCCAAACGAAAGTGTACGAAGGCAAAAGTGTCACGATATCACGACAAAAGTTAAGGCGAAGCACACAAAGGAAGAAGTGTCGCAATATCATGACAAAAGAAGAAAGAAAGTGTACGGAGGCAAAAGTGTCATGATATCATGACATGTGTTTTCGCAACAACAACAACAGAAGAGTTACAGAGGTAGTTGAAGCCGACGAAGACCGACGTTAGCCGACGAAGATTAGGGTTTGCAGTCGACCAAGATTAGGGTTTGCATTTGCATAATCAGCCGACTAAAATTAGGGTTTTCATATTGAAATCTCTACTATTTAAGGAGGGTTTTTAGAGATTTAGGTGTTGAACCGTGAGAGTATCGAAGTGTGCGATATGCGGTCGTAAGAGCGCAGATAGCACAGAAGCGACGAGATGATGGCGAAGTGTGCAAAGTGAGCAAGTCGTGTCGAATCAAGCTAAGTGCAAAATTTGCTAATAGAGCAGAGTGCACGAAAGGAAGAAGATGATCGTGAAAGTTGACTATAGATCGCAGAAGAGTGCAAAGTGATTGCATAGAGAAAGCAAAAGAGTGTGAAGTAATTACATAAAGAAAGCAAAAGGTGTAGTGCGACTGTAGATCTCAGAAGTTGCGAAGTGTCTGTTCTGTGAACAGTGAGAGATATCTGGTATGCTTTAGACCAATCAGTTTCTTGTGAAAATGAAGGTATTTTCTTGTCAAACATTTACATTCAGAATTGAAGTCCAGGTTGTAGCTTGGCATCAGGGGTTGGTGCTCCTTCCAGTAGGTGCTGGTAAATTAGGGGTTGGTGCTCCTTTCTGTTGATGCAGATAAATAAGAGGTTGTTACTCCTTCCAGTGGGTGCTGGTAAATGATTGTAAAGTTGGTGCTTTGCAAGAGGCTAGATTTGGATGGTAGTCCAAGCAACCGTTCTTTTTGAGGAGTAGCCATATTGGTGAACCTCGTTAAAATCCTGTGTTGTGTGATGCTCTCTTGTTGTACTTGCTATATCTATTTATAAGTTTTAACTGCTGCTATTTTTAGAGCTATTAATTCATGTTTGAAATGCTACACTGATTCACCCCCCCTCTTAGTGCCATACTAAGTACAACACTCTTTATGTTTAGTGCAATGCTCAGGTTTATTGTTCATTGGTCTTTTCTTACTTTTGAGAGTGCTTTGGATTGGGTCTTTTCACTTTGTTCTATGTCTGAGTTTTTTTGGAGTGTTGGTAGTATGGGTAAAGATAAGATTTACCTGGCCAAGATCAAATTGAGTAAACCTCATTTTGAACCCACAACTATTTCTTTTGATGAGTAATTTAAATCTATCTTAGTGGATGGGGGTCTCTTGGATTGCATCTAGAAGTTGTAGACACCAAAACAACACCAATCTGATTATGTGATTGCAAACACTGATCGATTTGACACACACAGCCCCAAGGGCAGCCCCTAGAGGTTAAACAATGGTCCTAACCACTCTCATAGTAGTTTTGGAAGTTCAAAGGTCAATTTGGCATCTTTTAGGCACTCTGCTCCATACTTGTTCCACCCAGGGACGATTACAAATTTGTACTCATTCCAGCCAGGGACGATTAGTAGTATTCGCTCCAGGGTGGGGCGAATAGCAGGTTTGACTGGAAAAAGGTCAAATCCTGATAAATGGTAGCCCAGATCCACCACTTAACTCCTCATTCATTGCGTGGGAGTGCGAGTGACCATTTTTGAGTGCTAGAGGTAGTTACAGAGGTAGTCATGGAGCCCTTAATCAAGGAGGAATCTTCTCCCCCTGTAAATGCATGATTACCAAGTGGTGCCTCTGCATGCTCATACACAAAGACCGTAAGGTCTATAAAATGGTGAGTCTTCTCACCCCCAAAAAAGGGACAGAGAAGGAGCATTTTGAGCAACGAATTTCTACCATTTTACATACTCACTTTTGATTGTGCCTTTCACATTCTTGATCTCTCTTTTGGAAGGGAGGTCATTGGGTGGTTATTGGAAGCACAATCTGGACCCCAAACCTGACATTTTGCCACAGTATCCCACCCAAATTTATTGAAAACACACCACAAGAGGTTTTGGACCCATCACAAGTGGATTGGTTCTGATATCGAGCCCCAAACGGCGATCATCCTACCCCCGAGCACCCCCCACACTACTACAATCCTAATTGCCCCACCCTAGAGCGATTAGAAATCTGTAGTAGATTTTAGTTTTGTTCTTTTTGCATTTTATTCTAGGTTTCTTAGATAGGCTTGCATTCAAATTTCATGTAATTTTGAGCAGTTTTGATCATGTTTTTGTTATTTCTCGCCTTCGCTAACATGTAGGTAGCATCATCAAATTCCTGGGAATAGAGGCCGAATTGGCAAAACATGACCTTATGGGTCCTTCCAAAATACCCCATTTTACCTAACCCCCAACTTTTCATGCAATTTAGAACCTCCCGGATGGGACATTTGGGATAGTGCTTTCTAACGTATTGTTGTAGGTTCGTCCCACCCCGAAGTGATTAGAAATCCATGGAAAATTTTTTTACTGTTCTTTTTACAGTGCCTTCCTAGTGATGTTTTCATGCCTTTGTTGAGTTTTTAGCTCATTTAGATCTCTTTTCGTTGTCATTTTATTTATATTTTTGCATGCACTAATCTTAGGCTTAGGGATTGCATGTTTCATTTCATCCGTAGGTGCTACTGATTATTTTTTGTTTCCTTGAATGTAGGATCTTGACACTGGAGGAGCAGAAAAGAATCAAAGACCCTTTCACGCAAGCGGTGGCAATGTTTGGTCCACCCACTTTACATGTGGGCACACGAAAGAAGGCATATCACTCATGGTGTAATGAAACCTTATTTAATGCTCCTAACCCCTGAAAATGGAGGAGACGTGTTGTAACCGAGATTTAAAGCAAACTAATAAAAATGGATGTATTCCATATTTTCTTTCTATCTGATTTCGATTCATTTATGTTTCTCTCCTTTCATGCATTTTCAATTCATAGGATTTAGCATTATCTTTGGCTTCGCTTGCATCACACTTGGTGTTTCCTTTTTGCTTTCGTATCCTCGTGCTTTCAGTGGTGATCATGGTGGGACCCTATCCTCTATTTTTGAGATCAAACTTTTGGTCAAAAATTGCTTGTTTTTTCTTGTAGGTACCAAGTTTTCAAACATTGGACTGCTGTTCGTTCCAGTCTATGATGAGTGCAGAGCTGGAATTCGTCTTACCCAGTGACGAATGGACATTCATCCCACCCTGTGATGAATACAATTTTTTTATTCATCCCACCCAGGTATGAATAGCTCTCTATGCAATTTTAGGGCAAAAACTTAAAGCCATCCAATTTAGGCAGAGAAGACGTAGGGGTCCTAAACACCTTCTATCATTTTCTGCTTTCTATTTTCTGTTTTTTGGTTATTTGCTTGCATAGGAGAGTTTTTAATGCTTTTTTCTTCATTTATGCAAATTAAAAAGAACCCCACACACCACGTGGTAATTTAAACAACAAGGAGTTAGTCATAAAACCCCAACCCTTGATCAAGATCAACGGTGGATTTCATCACCACCTTGGCTTGAATTTTTGCATCCATAACCCCGATTGCTACTGTTGCTAGATGTAAATCCAGATGAAAGATGACCGAGTGTAGCTAGGGTTTTTCCTAGTGCATGAGGATAAGTATTCCTATGGTAGGTGTCAAAAATAGGGTGATCCCCCTTCCGTATCACCTATGTTCCACGTACCATTCTGCTCTCACGTACCAATAGTTTCCCTCATGTAAGGACGGGTATATTGAGAGGTTTGGTATAACGACCTGGCAGTGGTATATCGAAGGGGTGACCATTTTGGGAGATATAAGAGACATCATATTGCATATACAACACATTCTTTACAAAGTTTTCAAAACAAAAATAAAAACACACTAAACCAGATTTAGGGCGCACTCTTAATCTATAAATGAGATAATCACTTCTTTGATTGTGTGGCTCTTATTTGTTTCGTGTAGCATAAAAAAAAGCGTAAAAATAGATAAAACCCTACATAGATTGTAGAGAGACACCACCATGGTGTACACCCGTATCCAAGCCCAATCATGGGTAGGATCTACAGAGAGTGTACAAGGGGGCACAAGTCACCTCTGCTATAGCCCCAAGGACTTGGTCATACCACCTTGGTGGCCCGACCCACAAGATAGTCCACATCATGCCATTTCACAATGGGACTATAGAGGCACCCCTTCGAGGGGCACTCCCATCCAACATAGACCCTTTCAGGAGGAGTCCCTACACATGGCACTCAATATAAATGGGAATGCTCCCTTAGATGCTCGATATGAGTGGCCACCGCATAATGAAGCGCTAAAATAGCATAGGGTCCATGAGGAGAGGCCACATGATTATGTCATCCCTCCTTTACCCCCCATCACTATTAGGAATAATAATCCAAATCCAAAGCACAAGGCTCTTTAGATAGGGTGAGCCAACTCTGCCCGCCCCTTTCACATATACAAAAGGGAGCATGAGGAAGACTATCACATTCCTCAAGAGTAATACACAGCATAGGAGCAATGTGCCTCTACACCTACTATTTAAAAGAATCACCTACTGAGGCCAGAACCTTGGGTGAATGCCACCAACCTCGATAGAGGAAAGTAACCTATAGAGATATCGAATCATCATGACCAATATAAACATGTAGGAGAGGCATCTAGGCCCCCTAGACCTAAGACGGTGGAACAAATTAACTTGGCATTTGCCAAACATGCCACCCGTCAAGCACAAATCACACAGCTTGAGCAAGACCAACAATAGTTGGTTCACCTGTATAGCTTTAGCAAAGAGTGCATTTAGCATCAAATATATGAGCTGCTCCATAACACTGTGCATGAGAGGGTTCCAACCCCTCGCACCCAAAGAGCATAACTATATGAGAGGTGCAACCCCTTGGTGCGAGATAGGTCCCCACAACCTTACCAAGTGTTACCTCCGAGACCTCCTAGACCTGAGCGGGAGGCCACTCCTAGGAACAACGATGGGAACCCTCTGCAGGGATCCACCCATGTTTATAAGTCTCACCCAGAAACTCCTCAAGAAGCCTATGATGAGTATGAGCAAGAAGAAGAGTGGGCCGAAATGTCCTACCAAGGCATAGGGGGTTCTGACCTATTGGAATATTACCATTAGTAAAAAGGTTAAAATTTTGATTTTACCTTGGGTAAAGGTAACTTACCTTTTACCTTACCTGGATGGTAGTGGACGACAGCATTTGGGCGGCAAGAGAATTCAAGTCATCTTTCTTTTCCCCCAATTTCTCCTTTCCCCCCTTTTTCTCTCAAATAGGTTATTTATTGTTTATTTAATCTATGTAACCTAAGTTTTATTGTTAATGCAATTAACAATTTTTCGTCCACACTCACCTTTCACATTTGGTATCAGAGCGGCATGATTCTCAAGGTGGTGGGGCCCATAGTTTGAGGCGACGACACGAATCCTAAGGTAGCCCGCAGGAGCCAAGGTAGCACAGATCTCGAGGCGGCTCGTAGGAGCAGACCAACGTGTTTCCTGAGGTGCTAGTGGAGCTAGACAAGGCGGCCCGTAGGAGCAACATATCGGCATGATTCTTGAGGCATTGGCAACGTGACGTTGCGACCTGCACGTATCCCGAGGTGCTGGTGACGTGGAAACCTATAACACGTATCCCGAGGCACTGGTAATGTGATGTGGTGTGATGTGGCATGGCAACATGTGATTGGCGTGTAGCCTGAGGCATGGGATTGACGTGGCATGACGCGTGGCGACGTGTGACTGGCACGTGGCCCGAGGTGTGGCGATGTGGCGACCCATGCACGCATCAAAGGCAAAAGGAATCTACGATGTTAGTGACTGCTCATAGGCATTCAAAGCACTGTAAGTGCTTAGCTCTTTTTAAAGAGCTTATACATCGCCTTACGGGCGATGTGGGACTAAAGTCCCAAGTAAAACCAAAGCTTCGCGTCGAAGCGCGAAGCCAATATTAGATTCGCGCTCGTCGCGGAAGCTATAGGGCGGGGAGCTCGCTTAGCTCCCGGATCTGCCCGGTAGCACAGCGGCTACCCTCTACCCTGACACCCGCGAGGTCGCAGGATCGACCCTCGGCGGGGTCAATAGTTACTTAAATTTTTTTTTTTTTAAACTATAAGGAAATAGTTTAAATTTAAAAAAATAATTTTTTTTTGTAATTTCCTAAGAGGAAATATCTGTTCATTTGTTTAAAAAAAAAAAAAAAAATTTCAAAGTTGATAATAGAAATTTCCTGAGAGGAAATAATTGTAAAGTTTTTAAAAAAAAAAAAACTTTGAAAGTTAAATTTTTTTTTATTATTTCTTGAGAGGAAATCTTTGTAAAAGAAAATTTCTGGGAAAATTTCTTAAATTATAAGATCGGAAGGATGTTATCATGACCTCTGCAAGTTGTTACTGAGAACAAACCTTGAAAACTTTGATAGGCACGTGAAAACATTAGGACTTAATACAGTTTTTTCACAGTTGCAAAACGTGGTTATTGCACACCAGAGAAATCCTGATCAAGGATACGAAGCAGATTCAGAAGATAACTCCTTTTTCAGTAGGTTTGAACAATCCGACACAGTTGCAATTGCTTCACAAGGATCCAAATATACTCATTATAGTAATTCAATTGAAATCCTACAACCTCCTCCTGAAATAATATTGATCAGTGACGATGATGAACAAGTCGCTGACAATTTTGTAATTGTTGAACAAAAAGTGTGAGTTGTTTATGATTGTAAATCAAGCAGGGCTTGATAGTTTGTAAAGTCTTTTTTTTTGCAATAAGACTATAAAAGAGAGGTTTCTTGTTTTAGTAGATAATAATGGGATCACATAATAATCTACCAATTCTCGAATTCAGTGGGGATAACTATGAGTACTGGTCCATCAAGATGAGGACATTACTCATCGGAAAAGGACTATGGGATATTATTGAAGACGAATACATTGCTCCAACAGATTGGACTACTTTAAGTGCAAATGATAAGAAGATCTACAAAGATGCATAGAAAAATAATTCTTTTGCCTTATACCATCTTCAATCAGCATTAGATCCAAGTATCTTTCCTAGAATTGCATCTTACTTAACCACTATGAGATGCATGGAATGCCTTAAAAGAAGGATTCCAAGGAAGTGATAAAGTAAAGCAAGTCAAGCTTCAGACCTTGAAAAGAGATTTTGAAAATCTCAGAATGAAGGAAAATGAAAGAGTCGGAGACTACTGTGTACGAGTCAAAGTAGTAGTTGATATGATGCAAACTTTAGGTGAAGACACAAAAAATGAAACAATTGTGAAGAAAGTGTTGCGAACACTTCTTCCTAAGTGGAATAACATTGCTATCATAATTGAATAATCCAAAGACCTTTCTACTCTTACATTTGATAGTTTGATTGGATCATTAACATCACATGAAGAGCGACTTCAAGGAGCACCTTCAAAAAGCTATGGAGGTGATGACAAAGCCTTCACTTTGAATGAAACTGCAAGACGAGGACAAGGAAGAGGCCGAGGAAGAGGACAACAACAAAGAGGCGAGGGCCAAAGAAATTCCTACAGAGGAGGTAATCAAAACAGAGGTGGAAATCAAAACAGAGGAGCCAATCAAAACCAAAGTGGTAATGCAACCCATGGAAATCAAGGACAAGGAAGTAACAAGACTAAAACAACTTGTTTCAATTGTGGAAAACAAGGCCACTTCGCTCGTGACTGCTGGTCAAAGTCTTCAAAAGATCAAAGCAATCAATATGGCTCATTCTACGGAGAAGAAGAAGGTCCACCAAACCTTTTTCTCTCTTATGGATAGCTAGATCAAAATCTAAATGATACATGGATTTTAGATACTGGTTGCTCCAACCACATGAGTGGCAAAGAAAATATCTTTGCTACATTAGATTCAAATTACAAATCTCATGTTAAGTTAGGCGATAATAAATCTTTGCAAGTTGAAGGCATTGGAGCTATGGCAGTTCCAACAAAAGAAGGCCTTAAAAATGTGAATGACATATACTATACTCCAAAACTACAACACAATTTGTTAAGTGTTGGCCAAATGATGGAGAAGCATTACAAATTAGTTTTTGATGAAAGAAAATGTACAATCTTTGATAAAAACAATTGTAACTGGATCATCATAGAAGTACCTATGACAAATAATAGGTTGTTCCCTCTAAAATTTGGTGAGCCAGGGGGAGCTCAACTTGCAAACATTGCTATTACAAATCCAAGTGAATTATGGCACTTGAGATATGGTCACCTCAATTCCGCTAGCTTGAAAATGTTAACATCACAAGCTATGGTGACAGGTCTACCAAAAATTCCAAAACATAAAAAGGTATGCAAAGCATGTGCTTTAGGAAAGCACTCCAGAACGAAGTTTCCAAGAGGCCGAGCATGGAGAGCAAGCTATCCTCTTCAGCTAGTACATTCGGACATCTGTGGTCCAATGCAAACAAAAAGCCTTGGAAACAATTCTTATTTTCTAACATTCATAGATGATTATTCTAGAATGTGTTGGCTCTATTTTTTGAAACACAAAGATGAAGCATTTGATTGCTTCATAGAATTCAGAAATAATGTAGAAAAGCAAAGTGACTACTATGTCAAATGTCTTTGCACTGATAAAGGAGGAGAGTACTCCTCAAATGAATTTCTTCATTATTGTAAGCAAAATGGGATAAAAAGGTAGTTCACCACTGCCTATACCCCACAACAGAACGGTGTGGCTGAGAGAAAGAACCGCACCCTTGTTGAAATGGCACGAACAATGCTTCAGGAAAAGCATCTCACAAATAGCTATTGGGCAGATGCAGTGAGAACAAGTGTATATATTCTAAATAGAAGTACGACTTCTAGTTTAGATGGTATCACTCCTTATGAAGGATGGTACGATAAGAAACCAAATGTCAAACATTTCCGAGTATTTGGTTCTTTAGCTTATGCACACATTCTTGAGGAGAAGAGAAAGAAGCTTGATCCAAAGATTCAAGCATGTGTTTTTGTAGGGTATTGTGATTCAACCAAAGGGTATAGATTGTACAATCCCAAGACACATAAAATCATTATCTCCAGGGATGTAATTTTTGATGAAGGGGGAGAATGGGGTCATAAAAAATTTGTTGATTTTGACTCTAATTCGGACAATTCCACATTAGTACCTCCCACATTGGTACAACCCAAGAAAAGCAATGTAAAAAGTCCTCCTCCACAAATTCCACATCAGGAAACTTCATCAAGTACATCAAGTGGTACACCAAGTCCAAGAGGGACTTCCTTCTTGGCACCCCCAAATTCTCCAAAACAATTTCAAATATCTGTAAGCACTCCAAGCCCGATGGATATTGGTTCAGTTTCTCAAAGGAAAGAGACAAATAGAGGAAAGCGCATACTACAGAGTCATCCATCTACTCAAATGTTGGATAGGAATTTCCAACAAAGATACACTAGGAGTCAAGCTAGTGAGATGGACGACATTTTGTCAAGACTTGAAAATCTTCAAATGTCAGGGGATGATGAGTCTCATGAACCAAGGGGTGATGTAGTCAATTATGCTTTGTTGGCTGCTGCACAGCTAGAACCATCTAGCTATGAAAAATATTGCACTGAAAATATATGGCAAGATGCCATGGAAGAGGAAATATCCTCAATTAAAAAGAATGATACTTGGGAGCTTGTGAAGCTTCCAAAGGGAAAAAAATGTGTTGGATGTAAATGGGTCTATAAGACCAAATTCAATGCTGATGGAAGCATTGAAAGGCACAAGGCAAGATTAGTAGCTAAAGGTTTTACTCATAAATATGGAATAGATTATGAGGAAACCTTTGCTCTAGTTGCTCGACAAGAAACAATTAGAACTGTTCTTTCCTTGGTAGCCCATAAAGGATGGAAAATTCAACACATGGATGTGAAAAGTGCATTTTTAAATGGATACCTGACATAAGAGGTGTATGTTCAACAACCTCAAGGTTTCCAAGAACCAGGAAATGAGAACCTTGTTTATAAATTAAAAAAAACACTTTATGGCCTCAAGCAAGCACCACAAGCATGGTACTCACGAATTGACGGCTATTTCAGCAAATATGGTTTCACAAAAAGCAAGAGTGAACCAACACTATACTACCTGAAAAATGGAGTAGATATCCTCATAGTTTGTTTATATGTGGATGATCTAATATTCATGGGTAGTAATAATAAAATGAATATGGAGTTCAAAAACTCGATGATGAATCAGTTTGAGATGAAGGATCTCAGATTAATGAGATACTTTCTAGGAATGGAAGTAAATCAATCAAAGAGTGGGATCTTCATATTTCAATAGAAATATGCTCATGACATGATCAAGAAATTTGCTATGCAGCAGTGCAAATCAGCTGCAACACCAACCAGACATGGAATACAGCTAAGCAAATAAGATGGAGCACCAAAAGTTGACTTGACCAATTTTAGAAGCATGGTTGGGAGTTTAATGTTTCTCACCAACACTAGGCCAGATATACAATATGTTGTTTCTCTTGTATCACAATTTATGGCATGCCCATCCGAGCTGCATCTTCAAGCAACCAAACGAATTTTACGATATGTAAAAGGTACATTGGATTTTGGAATCCATTACCACAAGTCTAACTCTGTGAAGTTATTTGGTTATAGTGATAGTGATTGGGGCAGTAATATAGATGACAAAAAATCTACATCAGGGAACTGTTTTAGTCTAGGTTCAGGACTAATAACTTGGAGTTCCAAGAAGCAATCTATTGTAGCATTATCATCTACAGAAGCTGAGTACATAGCCATTACTCATGCCAATACTCAGATCCTCCGGTTGAGGAAAATCCTTGAAGAGATTGGCAAAAAACAAATTGGTCCAACCAAACTGAATTGTGATAATATTAGTGCCATACGAGTTGGCATATAATCCGATCCACCACAAAAGGTCAAAACATTTTGATATGAAGTATCACTTCATAAGAGATATGGTGGAACAATGAGACGATTGAGCTTCAATATTGTAGCACTTTGGATAATATAGCAGACATCTTCACCAAAGGCATGGCTAAAGCTCAATTTATAAAGCTGAGAGACTATATAGTCATTCCTCTCAACTTTAAGGGGGAGAATGTTGGAATATTACCATTAGTAAAAAGGTTAAAATTTTGATTTTACCTTGGGTAAAGGTAACTTACATTTTACCTTACCTAGACGGCAGTGGACGGTAGCATTTGGGCGGCAAGAGAATTCAAGTCATCTTTCTTTTCCCCTAATTTCTCCTTTCCCCCCTTTTTCTCTCAAATAGGTTATTTACTTTTTATTTAATCTATGTAACCTAAGTTTTATTGTTAATGCAATTAACCATTTTTCATCCACACTCACCTTTCACATGACTGGCCACCCCTCCATAGGCCTCAAGTTTCCCACAACCCACAATGAGAACTATCCAAGGAGGAAGAGATAAAATCTTTCGACGCATATAAAGCACTGCTAGAGCGCTTAGAATCTGTGGAGACCAAGACTTCTAGGCCCCAAAATCCCACTTTATGCCAACTCCATAGTCACCCAGTGCATCCGTCAGTGCCATAACCCCCATACCCTAAACACTTTAAGCTACCCCAGTTGGCAATATTTAGAGGTGAGGAGGATGCCCAAGAGCACGTGACTAGATTCTTGATCCAATGATTTGGCATTCAGGACAATGATGCTTTGTTGTTAAGAACATTTATAACCACGTTCGCAGGCCCTACCTCGGATTGGTTCACTCAATTGCCAAAGCACAACACCAGTAACTTAGATCAGCTAGTGGACGCGTTCCTTGAACGCTTCACCTTCAACATCAAGAAGAAGGCATCACTAAGTTACCTAGCCAACGTCAGGTAGTATGAGGAATAAATCATGGCAGCCTATGGGAATTGGTGGAGGACGTTGCTTTCAAAGCTGCCCTACCTCCCTCCTATGGCCGACCTTACCCAAATTTTCTCAAAGATCTATTTGAGATTGATCTCCATGCTATTGTAGCTACAGCAATATGCCACTTTAGAGGAATCTCTGGCACAAGCTAGAATCATTGAGGAGATCAAGATTCAGGATGGCAATATTTCCAAGCCAAAGAAGAAAGAATGGTCTAAAAATGCCAAGACAGGGACCACGCAATCGAAACCCATCATGGTCAATCAGGTTGCTATAAATGTACCTAAGCCTGTACAAGCAACACCACCCCCAAAGGCTAACTATCAGGCGGTCCCTCTTGACATTTATGAAATATAAAACCATCGACAAGATCAAAATCAACAGCGTCGCCCTAGGCGATAATTTACACCCTTTACAGAGTCTAAAGACTCCTTGTTTGACCGCTTGTTAGCAATAAAATTGATGAAATTTCTAGAGAGTCAACCTGTAGACCCCAATGTGCCAAAACCCAAAGGTTATAGGGAAGACTTGTATTGTAAGTTCCACCGATAGAAATGACATGACATTTATGCGTGTTGGAAGTTTAAAAGCTTCGTGCAAGACCTAATCGACAACAAGATGCTAGTGGTGGATAATCCAGCAGCGCCAAACAACCAACAGATGGAGGTCTTTAAAAACCCCCTGCCTGCCCATGATGCACAGGCAAAGACCTTATAAGTCAATGAGGTGACACGTAACTACCCCATGCAGGGGTATGTAGGGATGATCAGTATAGTAACTCAAAAAAAAAGGTACCCAAGCATAGCTGCTCCCGTGGTGTCTACAGGAGAGGTGCCAACGTCACAACCACAACAGAATCTTACACAACCTCCTCCACCTAGACCAGTGGCCACAATTTGGACCAAAATCATCCAGAGTTTGAGGACCATGTTGGCCAGGCTCTCCATTTACGAGCTCATACAACAATCATCGCCCCATCATGAGGCTTTAATGGAGATATTAAAAGCCATAGAGTAGCAGCCCCATGAAGCAAAATATTTCAACAACTTTGTGGGACATGTCAAAATATGCATCGATCCAGTCATCACCTTTAGAGAGGATGAATTGAAATTAGTGACTGGTGACATGGCAGATCCATCCATGCACGTTATTGCGTGGGTCAACGAGATTTCGTATAAGAGGGTGTTGGTGGACACTAGCTCGTCTAGTAATATCATTACAACAGAGACATTGAAACATCTAAAGTTGCCAGCATCTCACATCGTGGCCTCCACCTACACTCTACGAGCATTCAATGATGCAATATGTTCGACAGTTGGCACAATTGTCCTACCCATCCAAGTGGGAAAAAATACTATTCCTACATTGTGCCACATCTAGGAGGGTGAGATGGCTTATAACATTTTTCTGGGTTGGCCATGGATCAAGGACATGAAGTGTGTCCCTTCAATAGCCCACCAATGTTTAAAGTATACATTTGAAGGGTAGGTGCATGTAGTCTCGACGAACTTAGAACCTTTCAAATATTGCAATGCGGTGCAACTGATGCCACAATTGACCCTTCCATCAACACATTTGGATTTTTAGTTGAATCCATCTAAACAGGGTCTGATTCCGCATACATCCCCATTGTTAAGTCCATAAAATCCCCAACCGGGTCCATCTTCATCATTTGGTCCTTCACCGATGATGCCACCTACGATGGCCACACCAAAGGACAATGGGAAGAAACCCCTGGAAGAGGCACCGCCATAATTATCAACCATCTCTACTGAAGATATGCCTAGCTGAGTGGAAGTCGAGATGCCTAGTTCACCTAACATGGAGTGGACTCAGGAAGAACTCCCATTCCCTCCCAATCAACCGCCAACAATCACTGTTGATATGGCCAACACGGACCTGGGGGAGTATCTTGTACATAACATTATGGCAACACCCACACTTGAGTCCATGCAGGACATGGGGAGACCTTGCCTCCCCATAGGCACTATTGTTCCTCTAGGCTACCCACCAAACCAGACAAACTTTGTATATGGGGGCCTTGATAATGGCATTGAACCTTACATGCAAGAAGACAAAGATGAAGAGCCCTTTGCTAAAGACATCAACTATTTTTCCAACCCAAATTTTGCTTTGAGATATCTTGGCCAATGCAATTGGCATGGATATGGGTTAGGCAGATATGAGCAAGGAGTGTGCATTCTTTGCCAACCAAGATATCAGATGCCATACGACAAGTTAGGAGTAGGGTTCAACCACCCCTTGCCCCTGGACATCTTGGTAGAAAACATGCAAGGCCTAGGGATAGGCAATAAGGATGGGTTGTCATTAGATCCATATGCCAATCCTAACACAACATATACATTAGGGGATTATCTCCCATTGTCGGCAACCAACCTTGTGGACCTTATCAACCCCTTCCCTTTGATCGAGAAAGGAGAAATCTCAAGAGCTCACCAAAAAGGGGGATATAGACAAGGTCATGATGTATCTTCTAAATACGAGTCAGAATATGAGGTAGCACCATGGAACCCCTTCGAATCAGATAGCAATCACTCACAAGTGACCCCCATGGATGATTATCAAGAAAGTCTCTTGGCAATGTTCCCTTTGGATGCTCCAATCGAGCAAGTGCCACCTCAAGAAAATTAGGACCCCCCGCAGAGAGTGTAACAACCTCGATGGGGCCAGATCAATTTGCTCGAGCAGGATGAGCCTCATGCATCACAAACAAATGTTGGAACCAACGAAGGCCTTTGGATCTTTGATAGTGATTATGAAGATGAAACTAAGATGGCATATCTCAATCACATGCGGCAGATGCAGCAACAATACCCCTTGGATATTGACGACATGTTTGAACAACTAAACATAGGGCCAAGGCATAGGTGGCACCTAAACCCAGCATAATTGGACCAAGTGTTGTATTTGCCACTTTAGACATACAGAGAGCACATTTCACCCAGAGACACTATAGCGATATCAGTGTCGAGAGTAGACCCTATCATCCTCTCCGCACATAGGGCTGATCCATTCGTGCCAATACCTCCAGAGCCCGATCCAGAGCACAAAAATCATCCAAGATGTCCGAGTCACCACACTCATGGTAAAGGAGACCAAAATCATTTCATCAACATGATCTCCATTGACTTAACCACCCCCATCCACAATCCATCTGATATAGAAATGTCATTATATCTAGACATAGATGCCATATATTGGGATCACGTCAATTCACCACCATACCCATCAGAGTACTGTCCTTGCGGTGAGATGCTTCATTTCACCCTAGGACCAACTCAGGATATCTTCCATGCTGAAGAGGAACGCGAAGTTCCTAACGTAGATCTGAATTTAGCGAATGATATCCACTTGATCCAAAATCCACACCAGTTGGAGGATGGATCCCACATGTCAGTAAAGGAGACGACTAATGTAGGCATCGGCTCTGATACAATGAATCCATAGATAATCAAGCTAGGGGTTTTGAGTGGTATTTTCACATAATTGTGAAAGTACACTCTCCTTTAGGATTTGGGTTCCAAATCCCCTCTTGCAAATAAGTTAAAAAAACAACTTCTCCAAGGTCTCCGCTATATTAGCATTTGCATATGTGTATTAGTAATCTCAAATAAAGATATTCAATTTAAATGCTTGGAAAACCTTAGTGGTTGCAAGTAACTATAAACAAGGGGCAATGTTGGTTTATTTTACCATGAAACTTTAGTGATTGTTCATTGAACCAAAATAAAGCAAATGTGAGTTGGCCCTCATATGACCTTCAATGTGATGCTCAAATTACCCCTCTTTCGTAAAATCAGAATTTTTATGAAGAGGGAATTTTAGGCTCCAAAAATGGAAATTTGTGAAATGCCATAAAACATAACTCCTTAAATGAAATTGGAATTTTCATGAAGGGAATGTCATCATAGGCTCATGAGTGTAAAACAAAACTGAAAAAAATGAAATTTGACCTTAAAATGGAAATTTTCTATTTTTGGATTTTTAAAATTTGTAGTAAAACAACTTCGATGAATTTTTTAAAATACTAAACAACTCCGAAAATGAAATTTCAAAGTGCGTATGGGAAGTCTGAAGTATAACCTACGCAATGGTGAAATTATTTTTGGATTTTGAAATTTTTTAAATGTTTATTTTAATGCCTAAAAATTAAAATAAAAGTTAAAATTTTTGGAAAAAATAAAATGCAGGAAATGAACATGAAATGCAGAAAACTGAAAATAAAATGCATTCAGTATGATGCTATCCTATTCCAAAAAAATTGAAGATGTGAGGTTTTCATGCATGCAACCTAACCTATTGGACTTGCAACACAAGCACAATCCGGATAAGCTAAGTGTTGGCTTCTAGGGTTTTAAATGAGGTTTTCAGATTTAGACATTCGCATGAAGCAACCAAGAAACTTGTATAAACTCCATTTACAAGCCTAAAATCTGAAAAGGGGAAAAATAGACATTTAATCTTGCATGCAAAAAATGACTCCTTCTTTCTTGTCCATAAGATGCAACTTTCTGAAAATTTTTGTATTAAAAATTTGTCATTTTACAATAACAAAGTTTTTGGTTTTCCCAAACCAGTCAATGGAAGAAAAATAGCTCGAACAGGTCCAGAATGGCCCTCTTGCCTTCAAATCTACAACACTACTCATGACAGTTTCCAACCCCCTCTGGCCTCTTTGAATGGCGTATTTAAACTTCTGAAAAAAATTGTTTCTCCTTCCATGACGGTTCATTTCATTTTCCAATGGTTGTTCGTTTCACCTTCCTTGACTGTTCGTTTCATTTTCCAATGGTTGTTCATTTCACCTTCCCTTGTGCATGCATGTGCTTTGGTTTCCATTTTGTGGCCCTTCACCGCGAAAATGTAACATGTCGCGATATCGCGACACTTTTGCCTCCTTGCTCTCTTTTGTTGCTTTTAGCCGCGAAAATGTAACATGTCACGATATCGTGACACTTTTTCTTTCTTGTTCTTTCTTTTCTCATTTGGCCGCAAAAATGCAACATGTCGCGATATCGCGACACTTTTTCTTTCTTCTTTTTTCTTTTCTCTTTTGGCCGCGAAAATGCAACATGTCGCGATATCGTGACACTTTTTCTTTTTTGGCCGCGACCATGCAACATGTCGCGATATCGCGACACTTTTTCTCTTTTGGCCGCGACAATGCAACATGTCATGATATCGCGACACTTTTTCTATTTTGGCTACGAAAATGCAACATGTCGCGATATCGCGACACTTTTTCTCTTTTGGCCGCAACCATGCAACATGTCGCGATATCGCGACACTTTTTCTCTTTTGGTCGTGAAAATGCAACATGTCACGATATTGCGACACTTTTTCCTTCTTGGCTTTTCTCTTTGCTTTGAACCGTGAAAATGCAACATGTCGCGATATCGCGACACTTTTTCTCTTTTGGCCGCAAAAATGCAACATGTCGCGATATCGTGGCACTTTTTATCTTTTGGCCGCGACCATGCAACATGTTGCGATATTGCGACACTTTTTCTCTTTTGGCCGTGAAAATGCAACATGTCGCAATATCGTGACACTTTTTCTCTTTTGGTGGCGAAAATGCAACATGTTGCGATATCGCGCCACTTTTTCCTTCTTGGCTTTTCTCTCTGCTTTGAACTGCGAAAATGCAACATGTCACGATATCGCGACACTTTTTCTCCTTGTGGTGTTTTGCTTTTTCTTTTATCTTTAGCATATGGGCCAGTTCGGTCTTCTTGGAAAACATGCAAAAAATGTGGGTCCCCAATTTTGTGGTACGTTGTGGAGCAACCACAACAAATGGCGACTCTGCTGGGAAATGCTCCTGAGCATTTCGATGAGAACTCAACTTGAAAACACAGACTCAAATACAAGCGTTAGAAAATATCCCAAGAATGAAACTAGACGAGAAATACATGAAGCATTAGAATTATTAAGCATCAGCTCAGTGTGTGCAATGTGCTTCATTCCCTATCATTTGAAACTCGTTCAACTTTCCATTGTCAGTTTCACTTATGATTCGTATGCAAGGCTATGAATGATTTGTGCAATATTTGATGTATGACAACTATTTTAGAGATATAACAACCTACTTTGCAAAGGCTCAAACTTTCTAGTATCATGAAAAACATATTAAAACTATCAAACCCTCTTAGGACCAAATATATGTATACTGAACTAATTTACTAGATCCCAAAGTTGGTTATGTGTCACTACCATCTTGAACCCATGTGCAAGTGTAAGTGAAATCAGAGCTTTGGGGAATAGGATTCCCAACCTAAGCGAGATGGGAATTTGACCCTATCCTTACTACTCTGATCTGGATTTCATTACCTCATCTTGAACAAAATGATTTAACCTATTATGGATGAAATTGTTAGGCTAGTCTATCCGTTTGAGCAGTCAGTGGTCTTGCTTTTAGACAAGACATGTTGCCACGCATGAGCATACTCCACTGCCAATCAAGCGTCTATAGCCCCGGTGGAGATCAACCCCATAATCCAGGATTTAACTTTACTTTTGATTTCTTGAACCTTGGGGATGACTACCCATCCTTGCAAGGGACATGTAGTACAATCCTTCCAATCCAATATCAATGATGCAATAAAAGTAGAATGAAATATATTTGCTTTGGAATTTTAAGCTCTTGAGTGGGCAAAATAGAAGCTTTGGGGAATCGGATTCTCAACCTAAGCGAGATGAGAATTAGACCCTATCCTTACTACTCCATGAAGGTCAAATCAGAGCTTTGGGGAATTGGATCCTCAACCTAAGTTCAATGAGGATTTAACCCTATCCTTACTACTATGATTTTAGGCTTTAAGCACTATGGGAGTGGTAAAAACCACTATTTTAAGGATTATGTTGCATTATAGGACAGACACAAAATACTCCTTTCACCTCACCTTTTCTTCCAAGTATGGTTTTGACCATTTTGCTCAAGATCCTCTTTAATATGTGTAAAACGTGCTTGGTTCAAGATAGTTCGGGCATCATTTCCCAACCTTAGGATCCTTTTAATATATGTTATGTAATAACCCTAAGAGGATTTGACACCTTTTCAATGATTGTACTTGAAATAAAAATGCAACTGAGATGAAATGTATATGCAATGTGGAATGTAACATGAGATATGGATGAATGCATTGCTCTTTTTGAAATGTGGATGGAGTATATCACCTACTTTACCATAATGTGTAAAACTAACAACTTCATGCATCACAAGTTCCAAATGATATTCTTTAATGTGTTTGTGATACTCGTGGAGCTTTCTGCAATACAATTCCAATGTTTCATATTCTCCTAGTCTTAGTCAACATTCATAAGGACATAAGTTGACATCTCGCTTTTTTTTTTTTTTATTTTTTTCAAAACAAACCAAAAATGTCCAAAGGACCAACACACAAAACTTAAAACCAAAACTGAAATGCAAACCCAACATCAAAAACCAAAAAATTATATACAAATGTACAATATGGTACAAGATGATGCAAATATTGGACTATCACTTTCTTGGATCCCAAACATGATTAGAACATTTCAAAAGACATATGACACAATAGGTATGCCAAATGTTGTAGGAATCCAACAACAATAAGATCAAACCAAGCAATGCAAAAAAATTCAACTTGCCTCACTCACCCCACCAATTTGATTTAGTGTCATTAGTACTCTCATAGGTGAGATTCAAATCATCAAATTGATTAGACAATATTTGATCTTCAATTTCATCTCATCTATTCTTTAAGGTATAAATTTCATAATTTCATTCATGATTTAGAACTAGGCTTTCTTTATTCAAAATGAAATTTTGTAAGCAAGAGCCTATTTCTAAAATTTTCAAAGCTAATTCATTTTCCATGTTCTTAGGCCAATTAAAATTGTGCAACAATTCACAAGCCTCTAGGATATTTACTAAATTGGGATCATTAGGAGTTTTTATCCTAGGTTCAAGAATTAATTGTTGATGAATTTGATTTAGCAATTTAAATGCATCAAGCTCCTTTTCATTCATTAAAGTAATGTTATCAAAGGTGTGGTTAGAAATTAATCCTTGTTCTTCATTCACCTTCAATGGCATTTCATCATATAGCACTTGTTCTTTCTCCATGACTTTTTTATCAAAGGCACCAAACTTAGGTACCCAATTGAACACATGTCCATCCCTTTCAAACCATAAGTCTTGTCTATCTAGGGGTGGGTTAACTAACACATTTCCATGATCAATCACTTGGGTTGTTTTGGGTAACACGAGATTTTCAATTGGATCATCAATGATATCAAACCCAAATGATTTAGGTTTTGTAATTTTCTCATTTTGAAATGGTGTAATCATTGTAGCACAAGTAAGTGGATCAAGATTTTCAATTTCTTTTCCTTCAAAGGAATCTAAAGAAAGTGACTCTTTCTTTCTTCATGGCTATAGAATCCTTATCATGTTCCAACATTTGATGAGATTCGAATTCCTCTTCCAAAACTTTCTCAAATTGTACAAGATTTATAGTATCCTCATGTGAGGAAGCAATTGAGTTATCTTGCATATTAATTGACACAACAAGTTTGTTAGAAGATTTAGATTGATAATATTCTTCCCATTTCTTCCAAGAATCATAGTAATCATCCTCCAAGTTCAAGTTGTGACACTCAAGTACTTCTTCTTCATCTTCTGATTCATCAACATGTTTCTCATCCAATTCATCTTCTCCTTCCTTAGATGGTCCAGTTATTTCCAAAAGTGGGTTATCTCTTGAATTCAAATTGGTAAAGCTATCATAATCCAAATTTGTAACCCATGATTCAATTTTATCACAATTTGGAAGGTGTGGATCCTCTTGGTCATCACTTTCGAGAACATCATCCAAAGTGTCTTTCGAGAACAAGTGGTGAAATTCTATCATATCTTCAAATTCATTTATTGATTTTCTTTCAAATTCATTTTCAGCCACTTGTGATGGCTTAGGAGCTTCTATAATGGGATCAATTTTTGAATTCCGTGTCATATAGTTGCTCCAATCCTTTGCAATTACATCTGACCAAATCATATCCACATAAGTTTGTTCATCCAAATCCTCCTTTTTGGGTAATGATTCTGGATATTTCTTTTCCAAAACAAGATGGTGATCATTTGATTCCAACTTCTTGTTACCCATCCATAGAATTTCTTCTCCAAAATCTTCATGCTCTTCAAGATATTTCGAATGGGTATTTACTTCAACGTAAGTCACCTCAAAATCTCTTGTATCACTTGAAGAAGCATAACATGAAACATCATTAAGATCGACATTACGAATTTTCTTATTAGGATGATTTGGATGCATACATTGATGTGCTCGTTTTTGTGGTAGAACATGCCTACATACCTTCTTAACCACTTTCTTTTGCTCTTTTACTTTCGATACGAACTCTTTGGGTTGAGTGGTAGAAGTAATAGGATTAGTTGGATTGATATCCATGGACAAATCTTGAACCTTTGTTGCAATGGTTCCATGAGTGACCACATGATTCTCTAATTGAGGCATAGTTGGATGGATGGAAGTACTTGTATAAGCACATGTGGGAGCATAAGTTGGTATGGTAGGATAAAGTTGATTGTAGGGAACAATATTTGATATCAAATTTTGTTGTGCCCATGCTTGATTTACCATCGAGGTTTGATTGCAATCCCCTAGTTGTCCTACCATAGTTGATTGCTCCATTCCATAACCTTGTGGCCTCAATTGTTGATCTACAATCATAGCTTCTGTGTAGGCCGATGCAAGATCAGTAACCAAGGGATTCATCCTAAAAAATATGGCAAACAATGGATCCAATTCTCAAAAGTATATTTGAAGAGCACCACTTTCCTCAATAGTATAGGGAGAAATTAATCTCGTGTAAAGCTTTCGAAACCTCATGTTGAAACTTCTCACTGGCTCATTAGGTTCTCTTTTGCAAGCAGTAAATTGTTGATATGTCGTGAGAGGATCAATGAACAACCTAAATTGATTGATAAAGTCATATTTCAATTGCATCCAAGATGTAATAGAACCAATGGGTAAATTGATGTACCAATCATATGCCACCTCATCTAGGGTTCCAGGAAACATTCTACATGCCACATCCTCATGTTTGACATTCCATCTAACTAGGATATCCACATAGGCTTGAATATGTTCCTCGGCTAATGTTGGACCATTGTGTTTAAATTTGGGAAAACATTTTTCTACGTTCTTGGGTAAATCATGAGAATCTAAACTAATGTTCAAAGGATTACCATGTATCCCATACCACATTCCTACAGTGGTATCCATTAATGAAACTCAAAGAATAACTTCAAAACCAATTTGTTAGTCATGAATAAAAGAAGGAACCATGACAAAGCAATATTCTAAAAATGTAAATTAGTTTCTGATTCACCAGATCACATATGCGCAAGTGAAGGGCATACTCCTAGTGTTGTAGGCTTTCTGATTCACAATATCTCATTACACAAGTGAAGAGCATAATACCGACAAAAAATACATTTTAGACAAAACAATTCCTTACAAATAAACATGAAATGACTAGCAAATATCAAACATGTAACATATGAATAATCATGTTAGCATCAACCAAAAGATGTATCCATTAAAATCAAATGAAATTAATTGCATGGAGACAACCTCGTTAGTCAAGACCAAAATTTTTCAAAATCAAATCAAAACACATTATTCCTGTATGAACAATCAAAAGCGTTAGAACAATGCATAGCAATTCATGTCCTCCTTTTAACACTACAAGGTTGTATTGTTAAAATAGGGCTAAAGATAATAATCAATAGGGCATGAAATATTCAAAATTTAAATCCCTATAGCATTTAAATCACACTAAAAATAAACCAATTCAGGCCCTCCTTCTAGCGCCAAAATGTTGAGTGGTATTTTCACCCAATTGTGAAAGTACACTCTCCTTTAGGATTTGGGTTCCAAATCCCCTCTTGCAAAGAAGTCAAAAAAACGACTTCTCCAAGGTCTCCGCTATATTAGCATTTGCATGTGTATTAGTAATATCAAATAAAGATATTCAATTTAAATGCTTGGAACACCTTAGTGGTTGCAAGTAACTGTAAATAAGGAGCAATGTTGGTTTATTTTACCATGAAACTTTAGTGATTGTTCATTGAACAAAAATAAAGCAAATGTGAGTTGGCCCTCATATGACCTTCAATGCGATGCTCAAATTACCCCTCTTTGGTAAAATCAGAATTTTTATTTAGAGAGGGCAATTTTAGGCTCCAAAAATGGAAATTTGTGAAATGCCATAAAACATAACTCCTTCAATGAAATTGGAATTTTCATGAAGGGAATGTCATCATAGGCTCATGAGTGTAAAACAAAACTGAAAAAATGAAATTTGACCTTAAAATGGAAATTTTCTATTTTTGGATTTTTAAAATCTACAGTAAAAAAACTTTAATGAATTTTTAAAAATACTAAACAACTCCGAAAATGAAATTTCAAAGTGCGTATGGGAAGTCTGAAGTATAACCCACGCAATGGTGAAATTATTTTTGGATTTTGAAAATTTTTTAAATGTTTATTTTAATGCCTGAAAATTAAAATAAAAGTTAAAATTTTTGGAAAAAATAAAATGCAGGAAATGAACATGAAATGCATAAAACTAAAAATAAAATGCATTCAGTATGATGCTATCCTATTCCGAAAAAACCGAAGATGTGAGGTTTTCATGCATTCAACCTAACCTATTGGACTTGCAACACAAGCACAATCCGGATAAGCTAAGTGCTAGCTTCTAGGGTTTTAAATGAGGTTTTCAGATTTAGACATTCGCATGAAGCAACCAAGAAACTTGTATAAACTCCATTTACAAGCCTAAAATCTGAAAAGGGAAAAATAGACATTTAATCTTGCATGCAAAAAATGACTCCTTTCTTGTCCATAAGATGCAAATTTCTAAAAAAATTTGTATTAAAAATTTGTCATTTTACAATAACAGAAGTTTATGGTTTTCCCAAACCAGTCAATGGAAGAAAAACAGCTCGAACAGGTCCAGAATGGCCCTCTTGCCTTAGAATTTGCAAAACTACTCACGGTAGTTTCCAAACCCCTCTAGCCTCTTTGAATGGCGTATTTAAACTTCTAAAAAAATTGTTTCTCCTTCCATGACGATTCGTTTCATTTTCCAATGGTTGTTCGTTTCACCTTCCCTGACCGTTCGTTTCATTTTCCAATGGTTGTTCGTTCCACCTTCCCTTGTGCATGCATGTGCTTTGGTTTCCATTTTGTGGCCCTTCACCGTGAAAATGTAACATGTCATGATATCGCAACACTTTTTCCTCCTTGCTCTCTTTTGTTGCTTTTAGCCACGAAAATGTAACATGTCGCGATATCGCAACACTTTTTATTTCTTGTTCTTTCTTTTCTCGTTTGGCCATGAAAATGCAACATGTCGCGATATCGCGACACTTTTTATTTCTTCTTTCTTTTCTCTTCTCTTTTGGTCACGAAAATGCAACATGTCGCGATATCGCGACACTTTTTCTCTTTTGATCGTGAAAATGCAACATGTCGCGATATCACGACACTTTTTCTCTTTTGACCGCAACCATGCAACATGTCACGATATCGTGACACTTTTCTCTTTTGGACGCGGCAATGCAACATGTCGCGATATCGTGACACTTTTTTCTCTTTTGGCCGTGAAAATGCAACATGTCGCGATATCGCGACACTTTTTCTCTTTTGGCCGCGACCATGCAACATGTCATGATATCACAACACTTTTTCTTTTTTGGTCATGAAAATGCAACATGTCGCGATATCACGACACTTTTTCCTTCTTGGCTTTTCTCTTTGCTTTGAACCACGAAAATGCAACATGCCACGATATCGCGGCACTTGTTCTCTTTTGGCCGCGAAAATACATGTCGTGATATCGTGACACTTTTTCTCTTTTGGCCATGACCATGCAACATGTCACGATATCGCGACACTTTTTCTCTTTTGGCCGCAAAAATGCAACATGTCGCGATATTGCGACACTTTTTCTCTTTTGGTCACAAAAATGCAACATGTCATGATATCGTGACACTTTTTCCTTCTTGGATTTTCTCTCTACTTTGAACCGTGAAAATGAAACATGTCGCGATATCACGACACTTTTTCTCCTTGCGGTGTTTTGCTTTTTCTTTGATCTTTAGCATATGGGCCACTTCGGTCTTCTTGGAAAACATGAAAAAAAGGTGGGTCCCCAATTTTGGGGTACGTTGTGGAGCAGCCACAATAGGGGGTAAGCCTATCCCCCAAAGAGCAATCTGACTACATTACCCTTCTCAAATAAAAGGAGGTTTTTGCATGGTCCTACAAAGACATGTTGGGGCTAGATCCGCAGCTAGTCACGCATAATCTAACGCTTGATCCGACAGTCAAGCTAGTTAAGAAAAAACTACATAATATGCACCCAATAGTGGCCTTTATGGTCAAATACGAGCTACAAAAGCTTTTGGATGCACAGTTTTTCATCTGCATGAATTACCCACCATGGTTGTCCAACATAGTGCCTGTCAAAAATCCTGATGGGAAGATTCGCATATGCACCGATTTTTGAGATCTAAATAAAGTGATTCCTAAGGATGATTTCCCCTTACCTAGCATTGATGCATTGGTAGATGCTACAATGGCCCACAAAATGCTTTCCCTCATGGATGGTTTCTCGAGATACAATAAAATTTGTATCAATCCCGAGGACCAACTAAAAACGACATTCACAATGCCTTGGGGGACATTTTGTTATAAGGTCATGCCCTTTGGCCTTAAAAATTTTGGTGCCACCTACCAACGTGCCATGACATACATCTTCCATGATCACATGCATAAAACTTTGGAAGATTACATGGATGATTTGTTGGCAAAATATCTTTTGTGCCTAGATCACGTCGGTGACTTAAGCAAGATCCTAGATCACCTCATCGAACACAAAGTCAGACTGAACCCTAAGAAGTGCGTATTTGGCATCACATCTAGAAAACTCTTGGGTTTCATAGTCTCAAAGTGAGGCATCAAGGTGGACCTAAACAAATTCAAGGCAATCCTTGAAATGCTTCTCCCAACTACCATCAAGCAGCTCAGAAGCCTGCAAGGAAAGGTCACATCAATCAAGTGCTTCATAGCGTAGATATCTAACAAGTGCCAACCCATGAATAAATTATTGCATAAGGGGGTAGCATTTCGTTGGGATGACGAGTGCCAATCAGCCTTCGACGATATTAAATAATACTTGTCTTCGTCACCAGTATTGGCACCACCTAGACCAGGAGTATCATTCTACTTATACATCTTAGCTACTAAGGTGGCACTGGGCACCATGCTAGCCTAGAAAAATGAACTACACAAAGAATAGGCTACTTATTATCTTAGCCACACCTAGTCAGTTATGAACTTAACTATGCATATGTTGAGAAGCTCTGCTTGGCAATGGTGTTTGCTATCAAAAATCTATGCCATTACATGTTGAGCAACACAACGTATGTTGTGTCTAAGGAGAATCCATTACGGTACATGATGAGTCGTACTTATCATAGTAGCCACACGGTGAAATGGATCATGTTGTTGATGGAGTTTGACATCGAGTTCATTGGATAGAAATCCATCAAAGGTCAAGTCATCACCGATCAACTAGCAGAGGCTCCTCTCGAAGATGATCAGCCTTTGACCATAGAGCTACCCGATGATGGGGTCTTCCATGTCTCAAAATCACCAAATTTTGATGATCCTGAGTCATAGGCCGACATAACCCTATTTTTTGATGGTTCTAAATGTGAGCAAGGGGGTGGTGCAAGAATTGTATTCTTCACACTTCAAGGGGCTCCAATGCCTCTATCATTTAAATTAGATTTCCCATGCACCAAAAAAAATACAGAATATGAAGCCTTGCTCATAGGTCTTTAGACAACCATCACCATGAACATCAAATGCTTAAACATGTTTGGTGATTCATTGTTAATTATCAACCAAGTCAAATGGGTATTCAAAATTAAATGCCCAATTCTACAGGCCTACAAATCCCTTATGGATAAATTCCTAGAAAAAATTGAATGGTACGACATCGAGGCACTCCCTCGGTCATCAAATCATTTTGTGAACACTATGGCCTCCTTGGGGTCACTAATCTTGCAAGAAATTTTTGGTGATATGACAACCATTCAAGTCAAAACACTATCGTAATCCGTGATGGAGCGTGCAAGCTCTGACTTAACACCAGGAATCCACCTGATCCAGATTGAACCATCCTCGAAAAATTTCTCTCGAATCCATGATTGTCTGAATCACACCAACTAGGGGTCCTTGTTCTCCCCTACTCCCCTTAATAGCAACACAATGCTATTATTACAAGTTCTTTCCCGCTCAACTTTTGCTAGGGATGAACTTCAAGAGGGATTGGCTATTCATACTTTCAAGGTTTTCGATCAACAAGATTGGTATACACCCATACAATATTACCTCAAGCTAGGTAACCTCCCACTTGGATTGATGCATGTCGTGAAATGATCATTCAAACAAAAAGTGGCTAAACATATCTTGTTAGGAGACATTTTGTACCGTTGGAGCTACGAAGGGATCCTCCTTCATTGATTGGACCAATAGGAGTCCACTTGGGCGATCACCCAAGCACATGATGGTACATGCAATGGCCACTTTAGCAGTATGGCCATCATAAAGCACATTCTCCACATGGGCTATTATAGGTCATATTTAGAGCGAGATTGTTGCACCTATGTAAAGAAGTGCATGAAGTGTTAACACCATACTAATTTGACACACGTACCTTCCCAGGCCTTGTAGCTGATCCAGTCGACTTGGTCGTTCTCGTAGTGGGGCTTAGATCTAATCAAAAATATCTCCCCTATGTCGTCAGGTCATCACACGTTCATCATAACGGCCATATAGTACTTCACTAAGTGGGTGGAAGCAATTCCGCTAACCTCTACGACTGGACCCCGCATTTCGGAGTTCATTTTACATAACATCATATGTCATTTTGGTATTCCATCCAAGATCATCTCGGATAATGGGACGTAATTCAAGAACAAATACATGCATGCTTTGACCATAAAGTAAAAAATTTAGCATATTTTTTTGACACCCTATTATCCGTAAGAAAATGGGCAAGCAGAGGCGTCAAACAAAATACTAGTCACCATCCTAAAAAAGATAGTCGCAGATAGTCATAAGGATTGGCACATTCAAATCCCACTTGCTCTATGGGCTTATCGCACTAGCATTCGGACACAAACTAGGGCAACTCCATTTTCACTGGTGTATGGCTCTGAGGCAGTCATACCTCTAGAGTTGGAAATACCTTCCCTATGCATATCAATGCAAGAGTTCATCGATGATGACACTACATGGCAGGCCCGATTAGACCAACTTATGTTGCTCGACGAATGATGCGTTAATGCTCTTGAGAATTTTTGTATCTATTAAGAGCGACTTAAGAAAGCATACAACATGAAGGTTCACCTGAGGGACTTTCAGGTTGGTGACTTGGTCCTAAAAGAGAACCAACAAAACTCTAACTTACTGCCCCATCTAAGGGACAAGTTCACAAAAAATTGGTTAGGTCCTTATGTAATTGACAATAAAATAGGACCTGGAACATACAAGCTCGCTTCTCTTGATGGAATCAAGGAACTAGAACCCTTGAACATCAGTCATTTATGGCCATTCAATATTTAAAAGAGCCATAGCCCAAACCAAAAGCTCCAAGGATTACCACAATCGCTTGGTCAAACCCCCCAAAATCCCCCAAAGGTGTCCATAAACCCTTTGGTCAAACCAAAAGCTCCAAGGATTCCCACAATCGCTTGATCAAACCCCCCAAAATGCCCCAAAGGTGTCCATAAACCCTCTGGTCAAACCAAAACACCCCAAAGGTACCCATAATCCCTTTGGTCAAACCAAAAGCCCCAAGGATTCTCACAATCACTTGGTCAACCCCTAAACGCCCCAAAGGTACCCATAATCCCTTTGGTCAAACCAAAAGCTCCAAGGATTCTCACAATCACTTGGTCACCTAAAAATTCCCCAAAGGTGCCCACAAAACCTTTGGTCAAACCAAACTGCCCCAAAGGTACCCATCATCCCTTTGGTCAAACCAAAAGCTCCAAGGGCTTCCACAATTGCTTGGTCACAAATAAGAAAATTCAAAAAAAATAAAATCATAAAAAATAACAAAAATTTGCATCTCATTTCCATGCATACTCAAAATCATCACAACAATAAAGAACTCTTTTGCATCTCATTTTCATACTCACAAAAAACAATCAATCGAAAACACAAAAATAATAGCTGCATTTAGCATCACATCCATACATTGCATATTTGTTGGTCATACAGGTCAAAGGCACCACAGACTGTCATCACTTAGCAAACCCATCATTTTTCACATTTCTCCACTCTATAAATAGTCCATCAAAAATAAACGCCATTCACATATTTTTTGCCCTATCATAGTCAGTTGTCTTCTAATGTATCAAGAGTTTTTGTCATTCAGCTGTCATTAGCTTTCTAGCCAAATACTGTACAAAGTCAGATAGATTTTACAAAGGTAGAGTTCTACTTGGAATACACCTTGTTATGTAGCATCCCAATACAAATTAAAACACATAAAAAGTCCCAGGTTATGTGAACGAAAGATGAAACCTGCAAAGCAATCCTGGATACCATCTAGTGAAAAGGTTATCTTCCTCATCCCCCTGTGCGAATGGCCCAAAAAATGCTGAGAGTTGGCAAAAGGACAAGCATCTTCCCTACCCAATTCCCCAAGAATCCCAAGTTCTCAAAAAGTTGCAAAAGTCAATACTACAAAGTTTGACATCAAATCCCACAAAGTGCATACATCAAATAGCATAGGCAATAGTGATTCTAATCACTCAAAAGAAAAAAATAAAAATAAACAATGATTTTTATCACTATATAAGAGCAAGTATCCCAATACAATTGAAGAAAATAAGGGAGTCGAACTTGAATCCCTGGAACTCTTAGCATTCATAAGGTCATGAGGTAAACCTCAATATCGGTTTGGTGGATAGCCTATCGGTCACTGGTGGCAAACCTCTCGCATGATGATATATCTGTCACATTAAATTGTGTGCAGATCAATGTTTGCATGTGTATGAGCTAGCTTATGATATCCTAGATAGCATCGTAGATTAATTTGACTAAATACAACAAAGGAGTTAGTGGAGCTAATTAGGTGATCCTTAGTATAGGTTTGGTTGACAACCTATCTGGCACTGATGGTATCCTAACAAATACCACATAAAAAAACTCAATTGCACACACAAGGATATGAAATCACTTGGTCAAAGACAAGTCGGATTCATAACTTGTTCAAAAGTCTTGTAAGATAAAAGTACAGTCTTGGATAGTTAGTTAAAACATCTGAGAAAACCTTAAATATATTCTACACCAACTGTGATATCTTTCATCCTTGCATCGCCATCAAAAATTACAAAAAGCAACATGTATACATGAAAAGTCATTTACCACAACAATCACCTAGGACAAAAAACCACAAGTTCTAAATAGTCTATGGTGCCACCACCAAAAATCACAAATTCATTTCATCCATTCCATTTGCATATCATATAAATTAGAAACATTAGCATTCATCGTAACATATCCATACATAATATAAATTAACATACATCCTTCAAACATCGGTCACTGTGCATAAAATCAAATCACAACACGTGTATAAACAAAATAAAGTCATTTGTATATATATATATCATCAAAAATTCCTGCAAGCTACAATAAGCCGGTCCTCTGACCTCACAAAAAGTCAAAACCTCAAAAACCCCCAAGCCTAGGGCATCGGCCACCATGATCATGCAGGATCAATGCGACGAGAACTACCCCCCATGGTGTGGGTCCTATGGGACCCCTCAGGGCGGCTGCTGCTAGCCCCTGCATCACACCTACTAGCACCTCCCTCATCCAGTCGCCTGCATCGAGAGGATGCTGACTACTCAGTATCGTTCATTCTCATGCGGTGCAATGATCCACCTCCACTAACTACAAGGATCTGGCCATCGAGGTAGATAATCTCTACCTCCAGCTCAAATCGATGCCAAATCAATTCCATCTCCCGCTAATGAACCGTCGCCAAGCTATCATTACATTGTGCCAGCTACGTCCGTAGGAGATTCATCTCCCGCATAGCATTTGTATCCCCATCTCATCGACGATACATATCAAATGTGCTCTCCCTCTCTAAAAACTACGTCTACAAGAGATCCCTATCTTACAACATGCAACCCTACCTCTGTATCCTTCGAGACTGCCTGAGGCATCGACATCTCCGAAACGGTAGCCTGCTATGGCTCCCACTACTCTGGGACGTATTACATCTCTGGCTGCTCTGGAACCCCAAAATCCTAACCCACCTCATCAACCTCCACCATGTCTACATCATCCAGCGGAGCCCCCCGACCTTCTCCTGGTGCCTCTACACCCTCGCCACCTACTACTATTGCCTTCAAACCCCCTAAAGGCCCCTCACCTCACCATCGCCGCAACGTCCACCACTGCTCGTACTCAATAGTAACCCCGACATCATCCATGTATGGGATGTCAATCATTGTATCCGAATCCTCACCCAATGGTGTAATAACCAACCAGTCTAGTGTCCTCTCGTCGCCCCAATGTCGATAGATCAAGGGCTCCCTAGGAAATCCTTGGTGCACCCCAAACTGTCATGTCACCCGATCGTACAGGAATAACTCCTGCTTAGTCCCATGTCGCCCGATCATCCACATTCCCCTGCGAACCCGCCAGAGCCACTCCCCAGCCTTAGGCTAAGATGGACAATCCAGGTATGGCCACCACACTACCTCCCCAGGAGCAAGTCATGAGAAGGCATCAACATAGTTCCCCACGATGCCTGCCCATCGTCGACTGTGCCCCTGCTCCTCTGACCAGTACCATAGTGCCCAATACTCGATCTCTCTGTCTACCATCTCTGCTCAAGTCATCCATGGCAACCCCACCGGCATCATGATAACTATGTGCTACCAGGCCCAGCACTACAATAGGTAATTGCATCCAATACCCTTTCACCTCAGAAAGTGGACCTCGTACAACTCATTGTAGAGCATTGCTAGCAGTGTCTGACCCCATCTCATAATCAGGGGATCTATGGTCAAACACTCCACCAACCTGAAGACCACCTCCAATAGGTTCCACGGGAACCTCGCACCCGAAGAGTCGGGTAGCAACATGTTAAAAATGAGGCTCATCAGTAATATGTACCTCACTCCCAACATGCCCCTCTCTAGCCATCGTCATACCAAAATTGTGCCAATTTGGCAGTCGCCCTCTCCACTGGGCTATCCCAACTCCTCCCCATGCCTGAAGCATTGCATCAATATAGTTGTCTGCTGATCACATGGCATCGTCGTGATTTGGAGCCCGTATATCGAAACCATAGAATTCGATAGACATCCTTTAGTCACTGTCATCTCCCTTGTTGGGATATGGAAGGTATTGGTGCGGGGATCCCATACGTTGATCAGCATGGTCAGGTACGCTCGATCCCCCATCGTTGGATCTAGTCGTGTCACATGCTTGAGCCTAAGGGCGTCAAGCCATTCCAAATTCACCAAATTCAATGCCCCTTGGGCATCAGAAAACATCGTCGGTTGACAGTATCGGCTCTTAACCACTTGCAAAACAAAACAACAACAAAAAAAACATTAAAAACATGATAAATTGTACAACAATAACATGAATATATAGCAATGCATAAAAAAATGTATAGCTAAAAATAGACAAATCATAAGCAACAAAAAATTCAAAAAAACATTTGTCAGTCTTAGGGTTTTTAACTCTAACGTTCAACTGATAAATAAAAACAAAACAAAAAAATTCAAAAAAAACATTTGTCAGTCTTAGGGTTTTTAACTCTAACGTTCAACTGATAAATAAAAACAAAACAAAAAAATTCAAACAAACATTTGTTAGTCTTAGGGTTTTTAACTCTAACGTTCAACTGATAAATAAAAATAAAACAAAAAAATTCAAACAAACATTTGTCAGTCTTAGGGTTTTTAACTCTAACGTTCAACTGATAAATAAAAAAAAAACAAAAAATTCAAAAAAACATTTGTCAGTCCTAGGGTTTTTAACTCTAAAGTTCAACTGATAAACAAAAACCAAAACAAATTCAAAAACAGTTTGTCAGTACCTAGGGTTTTTAACTCTACGTTTAAACTGATAAATAAAAACAAAAAAATCAAAATCAAAATAATAGTTTTTCGTTAACCTTGGGTTTATAACTGAAGTTAACGAAAATACAAAAATCAGAATAAAAACAATTTTTCTAAAGCTAGGGTTTTTCTCTAAGTTTAACCTAGGGTTTTAGTTTAAAAAAAAAACAAAACAAGAACGCATTTCAATCTAGAGTTTTTTAAAAATAAAAATACAAAAATTTAAATTAAAATAATTTTTCTAAGCTAGGGTTTTGCTCTCAATTTAACCTAGGGTTTTAGTTTCAAAACAAAACAAAACAAGAACACATTTCAATCTAGAGTTTTTTAAAAATGAAAATACAAAAATTTAAATTAAAACAATTTTTCTAAGCTAGGGTTTTGCTCTCAGTTTAACCTAGGGTTTTAGTTTTAAAACAATAAAAACATTGCATTTAAACCTAGGGTTCTTTTATATAACCTTAACAAAAATACAAAAATAAAATAAAAAAACATTTCTTTTTAGCCTTGGGTTTTACCTTAGTTTAAACAGAAAAACAAATTGCAAAATACATTACGGTTCTTTAACTATAAAACAAAACAAAAGCAAATAACGAAGAGGAGCACTCACCGGTCTCACCTCGGCTCCGCCATTGGAAGACCCGATTCGTGAACTCATGGTGTCGGGAAAAAATTGGTAGCGCTTCGCTTTGCAGACTCGACGACCTCCTCCCCAGAGCTCTAAATCACTAGAAAAATCAAATGCAAATGAGCCCAAACACTAGTTTTGGCCCTTAAATAGGCTTTTAGGTCTGTAATAATTCCACACTGGGACAAGCACTCTAGTTATCACTCATCCCACCTTGGTATGATTACAAAACTAGTATTCGTCCCACCCAGGGATGATTACAGAGCAAAAATTTCAAAAATAGCAAAAACTGCATAAAATGCACAAAAACAAGCAATAAAATTGTCCAATAAGAGTGCTTTTGCACTTGACATTATGAGCATGTAAAACAGACATCGGGGTCACAAATCCTCACTATCCTACTCCCAAATAAGGCTACCATAGCCGTACCACTCCATGAGAGGACATATTGTCGAGAATTTCATCCCCAAACGACATCCCAAAAATGTCCAAACCCACCCAAAAATAACAATAACATTGTCGAACAAGGCGCCTTTGTGCCTCTACTTCTTGGTATGCAAAATAGATGTCGGGGTCACAAATCCTCACTATCATACTCCCTAAGAATGCTACCATAGCTGGAATTCTCCATGGGAGGACAAATTGTCGAGAATTTCATCCCCAAACGGTGCCCCAAAAAGGGTCCAAACCCACCCAAAAACAAGCAATAACATTGTTGAACAATGCGCCTTTGCGCCTCTGCTTCTTAGCATGCAAAATAGATATCGAGGTCACAAATCCTCACTATCCTACTCCCTAATAATGCTACCATAGCCGGACCGCTCCACGGGAGGACGGATTGTCGAGAATTTCATCCCCAAATGATGTCCCAAAAAGGGTCAACACCCACCCAAAAATAGGTCAAATTATTTGGAAACTGCTCAAGCATTAAACAGAAAAAAATTGAAAGACACCCTTACATAAGTCATCTTGGGTGAAGTGACTCATCGTTTTTCTCATGTCGATCATTCCCTCATCGATTCGTCACTTGAGGGGGTAGTCACACTTAGTCACCAATCAACAAATACACACCCAATCAAGGAAATGGCACGCATTCAAAGAATCATTGACAAAGATAATCACACCCCTACTTGGGGCAGTAAACAAGCAATAATAACAAGTTGATCAAACAACTTGGCATTCGTGAATCATGAACTCAAGGTTCCCACAGACAAAAGGTTGTGCCCTTTGCCTATTCATGACTAATCAATGTCCAAGCTCAAGTAACACCTCATCGAAAAAAGGTTAACAGTTGAATTAAGTTCCTTAGCTCGTCAGAAGAAAGGATTTAAGAATGTGTGCCCTTTCCATACTTGGGGCATCAAAATTTGGTTAGGTTACTGAGAAACCCTAATCATTAGTGCTTTGGTTATCTATTTTTGCTCAACACTGCGCCATGCACAATGCTTCCCAAAAAGGGGCATCTGTAGACACCAAAATAGCACCAATCTGATTATGTGACTGCAAACACTGATCAAGATGATGCACACAGCCCCAAGGGTAGCCTCCAGAGGTTAAACAGTGGTCCTAACCACTCTCATAGTAGTTTTGGAAGGTCAGAGGTCAATTTGGCACCTTTCAGGCACTCTACTCCATACTCGTTCCACCCAGGGATGATTAGTAGTATTCGCTCCAGGGTGGGGAAAATAGTAGGTTTGACTGGAAAAAGGTCAAATATCAACAAATGGCAGCCTAGATCCACCACTTAACTCCTCCTTCATTGCATGGGAGTGCGAGTGAGTGTTTTGGAGCACTAGAGGTAGTCATGGAGCCCTTAATCAGGGAGGAATATTCTTCCCCTGGAAAGGCATGATTGCCAAGTGGCACCTCTGCATGATCATACATAGAGACCGTAAGGTCTATAAAATGGTGAGTCTTCTCACCCCAAAAAAAGGGATAGATAAGGAGCATTTTGAGCAATGAAGTGCTACCGTTTTACATACTCGCTTTTGATTTTGCCTTTCACATTCTTGATCTCTCTTTTGGAAGGGAGGTCATTGGGTGGTTATTGGAAGCGCAATCCGAACCCCAAACCCGAAATTTGGTCATAGTATCCCACCCAAATTTTCCTACAACACCCCACAAGAGGTTTTGGACCCATCCCAAGTGGATTGGTGCCGATATTGAGCCCCAAATGGGCGTCCTGCCCCTCGGGTGCCCCCCACACTACTGCAGTCCTAATCGCCCCACCCCGGAGTGATTAGAAATCTGTAGCAAATTTTAGTTATGTTCTTTTTGCATTTTATTCTAGGTTTCTTAGATAGGCTTGCATTCAAATTTCATGTAATTCTGAGCAGTTTTGATCATGTTTTTGTTATTTCTCGCCTTCGCTAACATGCAGGTAACATCATCAAATTCCTGGAAATAGAGGCCAAATTGGCAAAATCTGACTTTTTGGGTCCTTCCAAAATACCCCATTTTACCTAACCCCCAACTTTACAGGTGATGTGGAGCCTCCCGGATGGGACATTTGTGATAGTGCTTTCTAATGTATTGTTGCAGGTCTAATCGTCGCACCCCAGAGCGATTAGAAATCCGTGGTGAATTTTTTGACTGTTCTTTTTGCAGTGCCTTCCCAATGATGTTTTCATTCCTTTGTCAAATTTTCAGCTCATTTGGATCTCTTTTAGTTGTCGTTTTTTTTTTTTTTTGCATGCACTAATCTTAGGCTTGGGGATTGCATGTTTCATTTCATACGCAGGTGCTAATGATTGTTTTATGTTTCCTTGAACACAGGATATCGACATCGGAGGAGCAACAAAGAATCAAAGACCCTTTCATGCAAGCGACGACAATGTTTGGTCCGCCCATTTTACATGTGGGCACACGAAAGAAGGCATATCACCCATGGTGTAACGAAACCTTATTTAACGCTCCTAGCCCTTGAAAAGGGAGGATACGTGTTGTAACCGATATTTAAATCAAACTAATAAAAAGGGTTGTATTCCATATTTTCTTTCTATCTGGTTTCGATTCATTTATGTTTCTCTCCTTTCATGCATTTTCAATTCATAGGATTTAGTGTTATCTTTGGATTCGCTTGCATCGCACTTGGTGTTTCCTTTTTGCTTCCTTATCCTCGTGCTTTCAAAATTTTCATGGGCATAGCCCATTGCTCACCAACTAGATGGTCTCTTCTTGGAATGATGGTTGGGTGAGTATTGGCTCTTGGTCTTTCCAAGTTACAACGGAGCTCATTAGTAGAACCACTGGCCTGGTCTTAGATGGAGCCTATCATAATTGTGATAGAAATTCTCTATTGCAAGAGATCGGTATCTTTCTTGACAAGGAGTTATATCTACCTAGATTCTAGAATGGTTTTAGTGTTGCGGCTTTGCCTCATCCTTAGAATAGAGTTTCCAGGGTTATCATGGACTATTTTACCCTTGATCCTTCTTATGAAATTGTTAGGAGCTATTGTGTCATGTTTTTAAACCATCTGAGATGCAAAGCCTGTATGAATATTCCTTTGTTTCTTTTTCACTCCATGAAGAAATATTTTTTGAATGTTCAAGGTGGCCGTGGTGATGCCCCTATTCACCAAGGTTTGGCTTTGTTGGTGTTTGAACATGCTGCTCTTGAGAGGGGTCTTAATACTAATTATTTTCTAAAGCCTTTTGCAAATATTTCTAGTCCCTTGGTGCATGGTACCAAGTTGATGGTGGAGTCCCCTTCTCTAGGTGGTGGCTCTCGTTTGGCTATGGGGATGGATTCTAATGATAGTGAAGATACTTATTCCTTCACCTTTAGCTCTAGCCCGAAGTAGATCTCGAGAAGGATTCAATTATCTTCCAAAGGAGTTTGGTGTAGGACTTCGGATGTGGAAGTCATTGCCCATTCGTCTAGTCCTATTATAAATTTTGGCATGTTGCCTAAAGTGATTATGGAAGACATTGTTGAACCAAATTAGAAGCCTTCTTGTTCAGTCGCTATTGGTGATCGTCATAAATCCAAATGGTTATGTTGTAAAAATTGTAAGGGTGTTGATACCTCCCTTCCTTCTGCCCTTTTTGATTCTGATGTTCTTCATAGGTTTCACTCCTGGGAGAAATATGTGGAGAAAATTTTTGCTCTGATTACTCCTAAGGATTTCAAACATGCTATTTTTCATGACTTAAAACTTATTGATGCTTATAAACATAAGGTCTAGTGTTCTTTAAAGTTGGACCTGGATTGGTCTGAGAATGTAACTCATTTAGTTGTTGATGTTACTCAGGGTTTGGATAAGCTGGTATAGAACTATCTCAGTTCTCCCTATTTTCAGGACTTAAGGTTTGGGTGTCTACAGTTCTTTTTGTCTACCTTTGGTCTATCTTTTGAGGTTTTGTTCTATCTTTCTCGCCTATATGGCTTTATTTTTAGCGGTTGTGGGATTCTGTTAAAACCCTCTTCTCTTTTAATTTTACAAAAAAAAATATACCTTTCATATAAAATTAAAATTTTAGTTTTCGAGGGTTAGGTGAATTGGCAGTTGTCTATTTTTTCAGGTACTTAGCAAGAAAAAACATAAGTTCCATAACATACCCTTCATATAATATAAATTTTTAATTTCCAAGGGTTAGGTGTTGGTAGTTGTTTGTCTAGAAAGGAACTTACAGAGAAGAAACTTAGGTTCAAACATTGGGAGTGTGTCTATTGAAAAGCGAGGCACTTACAAAGAAGAAACCTAGGTTCAAACATTAGGAGCGTGTCTATTGAAAAAGTAGTAGTTTGATCTGAATATTTTGAGTGCTATTAGAGTAATATTCCATCATTTTGGAATATTTACCCCATTTCCTACATTAGTAGATTTTATTTATTGCATGGTAAAAAGTAGCCTGTTACTTTTTACCACTAGTATTTACTTTTTACTATTTACCATTGGTTAGTTAGTCATTGTAGTCATTTTGACTACGTTAACTATCCTACCTAGTTGGTTAGTAGGTTAGCGTGATTTCCTAGACTAGGTTAGTTTTTAGCTACGTTTAGAGTTACACAACTCATAACACATTAGTTAGCGTTATATTAGGATAATATATTTAAATATTATTATGAAGGCTAATCATAGCCTATTTGTTAAACTATTTAAACACTACCTAATTATCAATACAAGGTTCACTTCTTATGGTTTAATTTTCTTGCACTTACATTTACCATCATTGGCATCAAAGCAGGAGGGGGCTGAGGTTGTGGAAGCACGAACATCTTATTTCCATTAGAGAAGGCGAATATTTATCTTTGTTCCACTGGAGAAGATGAAGGCTGGTGACTTTCATTTATTTTTTTTCCCTTCAGCTCCTAAGTTCCTAAGTTTTGCACATTAATTTCATTTTCCCTAAGCTCGAAGGCAGAGGAGGTGGACATATGGATATTTTTTCTAGGCCACCTCAACCCTACATCCCAAGCTAAGGCTATGGGAAGGGCCCATAGGTCAACCCATAGGAACTGACCTACAGGTCAGCCCGTAGGAGCCAACCCATAGGTAGATCACTGACCAGCCCATGGATCAACAATCAAAGATTTTTCTCTTTGGCCCAGCTGTGGTATCGGTGGCCAAACTCAAGGCAGGCCACTAGAGTAGAAACTTCAGTGATAGTCTCAAGAAATCATGTTATTCAATGATCGAACGTGGCCATGTGAAGATCGACAATCGATGGCTCACATCCAGTGATCGATATCTTTGAGGGCAGGAGCACCCTCCAATATCTGATGATTGGTTACATGGACAACCTAAAACTTGGCCATGATCCATGAACATGACACATGGAAAACCCTAGATTGACTAGACTGGGCATGATTCCCAAGGACCTAACATGTCGACCTAGCTGGCAGTACTAACTAGGCACTGACTGGACTAAGCACGTGTTATGAGGGACACGTAAGTGAACAGTTGACTAGACAAACTTGTGTGATGTGAACAACTGACTTTACAAACTCGGGTGATGTGGCACCTACAGGTGGTGCGCATTAATTGGTCTGTGTGGTGGTCGTGACGCAGGTTGTGATTGGATGGAATGGGCGACAAAAGTCTAGTTGGCTAGATTACCTGCAGGCAATCAAAATTTAAAGGGCACATTTGCAATTTTAAATAACAAAAATGCATCCATGGGATGCATGTGGGATAAACTCCTACTAATTTTTGTTCCCGCCCTATCACATCCCCACTACTAGAGATTAATTTTCTTAGAATAATGTGATTATGCTATTAGTGTTTGTGATGTAGGTGTAGATATTGGGGTAGGTAGATTGAGGAACACCCACCCCATTAACCGAGGCAGCAAATCAAAAATTCCAAGTAAGTGGATATGATGTTGTGCCCCTGGCACCTTGGTCCATGGGTACATGGACACCCACAATAGGATTTCATTGCATTCTACCTATCATAGATTGAACAAGTGTTGCATGTTGATATTGCTTTTGTCAGTTTGTTGTTCTTTGTATGCAATTTTTTTTTTTTAACATGGTGGAATTGGTAGCCACCAAGAATCTGGGCAGGCTGTCCAGCTTTTATGGCCGCCACAATATTCTGTGTTGTTCTCCCTAGAAGCCGCCACACAGATCTTCGCGTAGTTCACCCCTATAACCACCATGCCACAATCATTTTAAACCGTTTACGCCACTAAAAGCAACAGGAAAGGGACAAGCATTCAGTTTGACGAGGCCCGAGATTTGAACCTTGGACCTCCACCCCCCTTATGGGGTTTGGATGAAGCAATTGGTCTACACATCGGACCTTGTATGCAACCTTTGTAAATAATAATATATGTATATTAAAAAGTACATATAATATTAATATATATAATTATTTTTGGAAAGTGAAATAAAAATAATTTAAAATAATAAAATAGCAAAATAAGAATTAACATCAAAATTATTCATAAGTGTAACATTAAAAATAAAATATGTAATCACATTAATATATAAACTAAAATGTTTATAATGCAATGTAAATTATTATTAATAATAATTATTATTAAATTAAAACTAAATGTTGGTTGTATCAAGACCAACGAATCCTAAGATAAGACTAATGAATTTCATACTCTAGCCAAGTGTAATTAATCCTAAGTATTGTCTAAGGAACTTTGTACTCTAGCTAAAATGCAACTAAAAACTTATGGAAATTATAATCCAAAGATTTGCATTGCAAATAGTTGCACACTAAAAATTGATGAATTTAATAAGGAATTTGTCTTATGCTTTCATATAGCTGCTATATTCCTTCATTATGAGATGTAATATTGTCTGCGTATGTCTATGTGTCTGTTCTGGAAGTAAAATTGCACTGAGAATTGATGAATTTAATAACGGATTTACCTTATGCTTTCATAAATTTGAGATGTAATAATGTCTGTGTGGCTGTTCTGGAAGTAGAAATACATTGAGAATTGATGAATTTAGTAAGGGATTTGCCTTATGATTTCATATAGCTACTGTATTTCTTCATTTTATATTTTTGTACGAATGTCTGCATGACTAATGGAAGTAACAATGCCAAAAACTTTCTTTTTCAGATTTATGACACAAGGGTTTCTTTTTATCATCTACAATTGCATTATTTCATAAAATCGTTGATTGATGAGTGTGCATATGTGAATGACTGCATGACCTACCCTATGTGAGTGTCATAAATACATTATGGAGTTTGCATGTAGTTGAGTGCATGGACTGGTTCTACATGTATGTCATGTAGATATTATGGGCCAAGTCTGACCCCTCTAAAACCTCGGCTCTATTCCAATGGATAATGTGGATGGGTTGGAAACGCTCTACCCATCGCTCGAGAGTAGCGTGTTTGGATGGCACTTGGATGTGATGGTATCAAGCCACGTTCAAGGGCAAAAGCTTATTTATTGAAAACTTTGAATGAAATTCATGAAGAACCTTTACTAAGTCATATTTTAAACTGACTGTTGCTGAAGAAAACATATTCTAAAAATAAAAAAATGTTGGGATGGTTTTACCTTATGTATGACTCGTAAAATTTATTAGTGATTTTGATTATTATTAAACATAGCCATGGAGAGATTAATAGCAAACGTATGGAAACATATTATCTCATTATAATTGACAATGCACTTTGAAAATTAAAGACGGATATGGTTTTATGAAGAAATATGATGTGTTGTTGATAGAATTTTTATAAAATTTTATGGTATGTGCATGCTGTATGATTATTATTATATAGTGGATGATATTGTGTAGTGAGGAATATTAAATATACTATAAAGTATTTCTTATTTAGTTTCAAGAAATTTCATTAATGATTTTTAATAGATTTCTTTTATGGGTTCTTTTAAAATAAAAGATTTTTTCTAGTATGATTTATAATAGGGTCTTTAGAATAAAAGAGTTCTTTTGTTTTGAATGAAGATCAATATTGTATTGAAAGATTGAAGTTTATTATTAAATACCAATATTTTGTTTATAGTTTTTATAAGTCTATTCAAATGAGTATTATTACCATTATGTGTTATTATTGTTCAATATTTTATTGATTATTATAGAAGTTTTATGGGCTTGGTCATATTGATTTTATTATTATTCAGTATGGATTTCTGGAATGAAGTTCTTTTATATTGAGATTTAATTTGAAGTTGAGATACTGTGATTATTTATCTCTTATTAATATAAGGTTTTTAAAAGAGGATAATTTGTTAATAAACTTAAACCCTAGAATGACCATGAACCTAAATTACTATCTAGAGTTGGAACATTTGCTCAAAAAGGAAAAGTCAAGTTGGTACTTTCTCCTCTTATACACTAAGTCCTGAGGTGACTTATGTGAGGTTGTGTCGCTGTAAACCAGTAATTTAAGAACATAGGTCCAAATTCATTGAGTGTAACAAGTGGTGATATGGGATGTCACCCTAGGTGAATAGCCTGTTAGTGGTGGTGGTAATTTATCATTCCACTTGGACTAAGGATATGTCGATGGGGCCAGTGATCACCTCATGACATTCCAGCGATAGATGGTTATGGGTAGCATTTCTATCAGTTTGGGAGTGAATATGGTTATCTAGCCCTAAGGCCTTGTGATGACAGGCTATAGTTAAACCTTAGTGGAGGTCAATGACTAGCATCGACATACAAACACTAGTTTCAAAGTTTGAGCAGTATACTCAAAAAATAACTGAGAGTTCTTACAACTTTGGTAAAGGGAGAATAGCATACCTTGCTCAAGTGATATAGGCTCTGAATGGATAACCCTTCACCAAATTCCATGAGGACTTGTGGGAGAAGTCAGGATCATTAAGGTGAGTTGCGAGGCTTGGTCAGTCTCGAGCACTTAAGACACCAGCTGTAGTGGTGATAACTCTTGAAGTGCATTTATGTGTATGCTAGAACTAATAATATATTGGGTTACCAAAAAATTATTCATGTCTTTGTGTATTGTTAAAAAAATATGTGTGAAAATTTTGGGTTGTGACAGTTGGTATAAGAGGATAGGTTTACGAAAACCTGGTTAAAAAAACTCTAACAAAAACTCTTAATGTCAGATGGCAGGTACTTCTATGATACCTTGTATGAGTCTGCAAGAGGAAAGTGTAGAAGGTCTGAGGAGGGTACTTAGACGACTCATAATAGAGTCAAAAAGAGCACAAACTGTTGAAAAACCACGACACGTGGTTAGTAACGAAAAGGAGCCAGTAGCGGGGACTACCTCTAAAGATGGAAATATGGCTCAAATGTTCTAGCTCATGCAAGAACAATTTAATCAGCAAAAATAACTGATGGAAAACCAGAGGGCTTAAATGAATGAGCACATGGAACAACAACAGGCATAGATAGCCCAATAGTAGGAGCTCATTTCACAATAACAAAAGGTTATTAAGAACCTGATAGAAAAGAAAGTGAATAGTAACATAAATCAATTACCTGAAGGATCCACTAGAAGAACCGTGGGTGAGGAATTGCATAAGGAATTAAAGAAACTAGATATTTCCAAATTTTATGGGAGCGGTGATGGAGAAACCACTCTCAACTGGATAAGTGAGCCCAAGGGATACTTTGATATCAACCCTCTTAGCCCCGAAGGAAAAATCATTTGGGAAGTTGCTCACTTTGAAGGTTCTACTAAGACATGGTGGACCACATATAAGAAAGCCATTAAAAAGGAAGCAATTGATATTCCTTGGGAGGAATTTGTTAAATAATTCAAGAGTCATTTTCTTACTGAACAATTCTTCACTGAAAAACATGCTAAATTTATTAACCTGCATCAGGGTAATATGACAGTAATTGAATTCTATAAAAAAATTGTCCAGTTACAAAAATATGCTCCTAAATTTGATAATTAGGAAAAACTTAAGGCACGTAAGTTCATTATAGGGTTACACCCAAAACTTAGTTTTCATGTGGGGGGAAAAACTTCTCAAACCCTGATTGCGGCTTATGATGCAGCTCGATTCTTTGAGTCAAGTCAAAAGGAGGTGAAAGATTTTTATCAACAAGAGAAGGACAACTCTAGGAAAAGAAAGAATGCTGAGCAAAACTGTGGTTCTGACCAAAATCATAGGTATAGGCATAAGGATTGAGAAAGATATAATAACCACAACAAAAATAGAAACCAAGGAAATAGAGGACAATTTGACCAAAGAAATTTCTAGGATAAGAAATCTAACAATAGTAGCCAAAACAATACTGGAACTCGTAATCAGATAAATGATAAGCCGAGGAATGATGGACCTAATGCCTACTATGTATGTGGAGCATTGGATCGCTTTGCAAGATAGTTCCCCAAGAAATTCGATCCCAAGAATCCTTCTGAAGAGGCCTCCCAAATTTTTTTTGCTGCTACAGGTAATCCTAAATTGGAAGGACAAACTACTCCATTTTTTATTAAAGAAAAATTTGGAAAGAGAGATGTGAAAATTTTAATAGATAGTGGTGCTACTGATAGTTTTATTTCAAATAATATTTTGAGGGATATACCTATTAGACCTGGGATCATGGCAAATGGTTGGCAAGTAGAATATGGCTTGGGACAAACTTACTTAGTAAACCAATGCCTATTTGATTCAACAGTAGAATTACCCCAAGGAAAAATTAATTGGCACTTGTATGTGGCCGCTTTACATGCATTTTATGTAATTCTGGGACTAGATTGGCTTAAGGCACATAAGGATATACTAAATTTTGAGGAATTGTGGATGGATTACTCTAATAAATATAATAAAAGAATTCGCATTCACTGTAATAGATCCCCTTTTGAGCCCAATTTGATAAGTATAATGCAAGCTAAAAGGGCTTGGAAAAAGGGATGTTGATTATATGTAATTAAAATTAATAAGAAAGAAGAATCATAATTGAGCTCGACACTATTCCAAAAATACCCAGTGTTAGGAGAATTTAGAGATGTGTTTCCAGAATATCTTCCTGGATTACCACCAAGAAGAGAATTTGATTTGTCCATTGAATTAGTGCCTGTAGAAACACCAGTAGTTCAAGCGCCATATAGAATGACACCACTGGAACTACAAGAACTCAAAAACCAAATGTAAGACTTGTTAGATAAAGGGCATATTAAACCTAGTGTGTCACCATGGGGGGCACCAATATTGTTTGTCAAAAAGAAAGATGAAACTTTAAGGTTATGCATTGATTACAGAATGCTTAACAAAATGATTTGATTGACCAGAATGGTAACACTGAGAATTAAGAATAAATATCCTTTTCCTAGGATCGATGATTTGATTGACCAGCTCAAAGGAGCTACCATATTTTCTAAAATTCATCTTAGGTCAAGATATCATCAACTAAGAATCTAGGAAGATGACACTTACAAAAAGGCTTTTAGAATAAGATATGGGCACTATGAGTTCACAGTGTTACCTTTTGGTTTAACCAATGCCAAAAAGTGAAAGTCAAACATCATCACCATGGTGGAAAACTACATTTATTTGATATACCAGAGTATAAGTGACAAGCAGTTTCCATGGATTTCATTGTAGGACTTCCTAAAACCTGATTTCATAATAATGCTATATTCGTGGTTGTAGATAAATTGACCAAGGTAGCACATTTCAGACCTAGTAGTACTCATGATGATGCCACAACAGTTGCTCATAAATTTGCTCAAGAAATTGTAAGACTTCACAAATTTCTTTAAGTTATTATATCAGATAGAGACTCTCGGTTTACATCTAAATTTTGGCAAGCGTTGCATAGATCCTAGGTGGAGACACCAAAATAGCACCAATCTGATTATGTGACTACAAACACTGATCGCTTTGACACACACAGTCCCCAGGGCAGCCCTCAGAGGTTAAATAGTGGTCCTAACCACTTTTGTAACAATTTTGGATGGTTAGAAGGTAATTTGGCACATTCAGGAACTTTGCTTAGTATCCGTTCCGACCAGGGATGAATTCAAATTGGGATCCGTCTCACCCATGGACGAATTCTGAATTCGCTCTGAGTCAAGATGAATTCTAGGTTCAACGAGAAAAAAGAAAAATGGCGCCAAGTGGCAGTTGAGGACAGTCAATTAATGCCTCCTGCCTTGCATGCGCATGTAGGTGGGCAGAGTAGGCATTAGAGGACTGTCACAAGGGCAGTCATGGAAGCCCAAGTTAGGGAGGAGTCTCCTCCCTCTTGAGAAGGCATTTTATTTTGCCCGTTGAACCTAGAATTCGTCCTGACTCAGAGCGAATTCAGAATTCGTCCCTGGGTGAGACGGATCCCAATTTGAATTTGTCCCTGGTCAAGACGGATACTAAGAAAAGTGCCTAAATGTGCCAAATTGCCTTCTAACCATCCAAAATTTCTACAAAAGTGGTTAGGACCACTGTTTAACCTCTGAGGGCTGCCTTGGGGGCTGTGTGTGTCAAAGCGATCAGTGTTTGCAGTCACATAATCGGATTGGTGTTGTTTTGGTGTCTACACTAGGGTACGAGGCTCAATATTAGCACTGCATACCATCCTGAGATGGATGGACAGACCGATAGGGTCAACCAAGTATTAGAATACATGCTACGCATGTATTGCATGGATCATCAAAGCAAATGGGAGGATTATCTCTTCCTAGTGGAATTTTCTTACAATAATAACTACCATACCATATTGGGCATGGCCCCATTTGAGGCTCTATATGGGCATAGGTACATGACACCATTAACGTGGGATAATTTGGATGATCATGAGGCGATCAGTATTGAACCTATTAAGGAAATGGAAAACCAACTGAAAGTAATCCGTCAGCATTTGCGTGAGGCAGCTGACCATCAAAAAAGTTATGCTGACTTAAAATGAACACCCCAAGAATTTAATGTAGGAGACAAGGTCTTCCTTAGAGTCAAACCTATAAAAATCTCAATTAAGTCTACCAAATTAAGCCCTAGGTATGTAGAACCTTTTGAGATAACTGCAAAAATAAGTCCCATTGCCTACAAGCTTGCACTACCGCCAAATTTTTCAAAACTCCACAATGTCTTTCATGTATCCCTACCTCGAAAATATGTTGTTGACCCAACTCATATCTTGGATACTGCTCATTTGTAGATGTCGGACCCATAGCACATTGAAGTATGACCTGTTAGAATTTTGGTTTTTAGAATCAAACTCAGGAAAAGAGCTGTGGACCAATGTAGAGTGCAGTGGGAACAATTTTCTGAAAGAAATGCCACCTGGGAGGATACCACAAGCATGAAAAATTAATTTCCTTACTTGTTTGAGACCTAAAAATTGAAAAGAAAATGTTATTAAATTTATGATGCATATATATATGCCTTGATATGTATATATAATATTTTGATATGTACATTTTCTTCAAAGAATGTGATTCTACTGTTAGTGTTTGTGATGCAGGTGTAGATATTGGGGTAGGTAGATTGAGGAACACCCACCCCATTAACCGAGACAGTGGAACGAAAATGCTAGGTAAGTGGATATGATGTTGTGCCCCTGGCCCACAATAGGATTGCATTGCATTCTACCTGTCATATATTGAACAAGTGGTGCATGTTGATATTGCTTTTGTCGGTTTGATGTTCTTTGTATGCAACCTTTTTAAATAATAATAATATATGTATATTAAAAAGTACATATAATATTAATATATATAATTATTTTTGGAAAGTGAAATAAAAATAATTTAAAATAATAATATAAAAAAATAAGAATTAACTTCAAAATTATTCATAAGTGTAACATTAAAAATAAAATATGTAATCACATTAATATATAAACTAAAATTTTTATAAGGCAATGAAAATTATTATTAATAATAATTATTATTAAATTAAAACTAAATGTTGGCTGTAGCAAGACCAATGAATCCTAAGATAAGACTAAGGAATTTCATACTCTAGCTAAGTGTAATTAATCCTAATTCAAATCTAAGGAACTTTGTACTCTAGATAAAATGCAACTAAAAACTTATGGAAATTATAATCCAGAAACTATAAAGAAGCTTTAATAAATTAAAGTACTGTCGGGAGCAATACATGGAGAACGTTTGGACGTTCTAACTGGCCATCTAGGTGAAGTGTCAACTACCATATCATTTTTAAGGAGAATGTCTTGAAACGAAGGGGGAAGAAAAAGTTTGGAGGAAGTATTTCACTTGGGAGTGTGCAAGCTAGACTACAGATGAAGGTAACACGAGGGCGACCTATGCTCTGCAAGGATAATGTCAGGTTGCTCATGATAAGCTATTAAGAATTTTTTATATAATGAATTCATTAAACAAATAAAAAGGAATATGGCCACTAATTTACTTACCAGTTTGTAAGTGGAATAATAAGAATTGCAGTGTTTTATAGTGTGTTGTCTATGAATTTTGAGTGAAGTATTTGTGTATTAATAATATAAGCATTTGAAATGGAATGAAAAATAGTAACTTAGAATGTAATTGTTTGGCATTCTATTCTGAGAAGGTGACCTATTATTTAAATTCAAATATGGGATGGAATTTAAAAAAAATATCCAAAGATTTGCATTGCAGATAGTTGCACTGAAAATTGATGAATTTAATAAGGAATTTATCTTATGCTTTCATATAGCTGCTATATTCCTTCATTATGAGATGTAATATTGTTTGCGTATGTCTATGTGGCTATTTTGGAAGTAAGAATGCACTGAGAATTGATGAATTTAATAAGGTATTTACCTTATGCTTTCATATAGTTGAGATGTAATAATGTCTGCATGGTTGTTCTAGAAGTAGAAATGCATTGAGAATTAATTAATTAATTAAGGTATTTGCCTTATGCTTTCATATAGCTACCGTATTTATTCATTTTATATTTGTCTATGAATTTCTGCATGACTGATGGAAGTAACAATGCCAAAAACTTGCTTTGACAAATTTATGATGCAAGGGTTTCTTTTTATCATCTACAATTGCATTGTTTCATAAAATCGTTGATTGATGAGTGTGCATATGTGAATGACTGCATGACCTACCCCGTGTGAGTTTCATAAAGACATTATGGAGTCTGCATGTAGTTGAGTGCATGGACTGGTTTTGCATGTATGTCATATAGATATTATGGGCCAACTCTGACCCCTCTAAAACCTCGACTTTGTTTTGTTGGATAATGTGGGTGAGTTGGAAATGCTCTACCCATGGCTCGAGAGTAACATGTCTGGATGGTGCTTGGATGTGATGGTATCAAGCTACGTTTGAGGGTAGAATCTTATTTATTGAAAAATTTTAATGAAATTCATGAAGAACCTTTACTAAGTCATATTATTTAACTGACTGTTGTTGAAGAAAATGTATTCTAAAAATAAAGAAATGTTGGGATGGTTTTCCCTTATGTATGACTCTCTTAAACATTGTTAGTGATTTTGATTATTATTAAACATAGCCATGGAGAGATTAATAGAAAACTTATGCAAAAATTTTATCTCGTTATAATTGACAATGCACTCTGAAAATTAAAGACGGATATGGTTTTATGAATAAATATGATGTGTTGTTGATATAATTTTTATAAAATATTATGGTATGTGCATGTTGTATGATTATTATTATATAGTGGATGGTATTGTGTAGTGAGGAATATTAAATATACTATAAAGTATTTATTATTTAGTTTTAAGTAATTTCATTAATGATTTTTAATAGATTTCTTTTATGGTTTCTTTTAAAATAAAATAATTTTTCTAGTATGATTTATAATAGGGTATTTAGAATAAAAGAGTTCTTCTATTTTGAATGAAGATCAATATTGTATTGAAAGCTTGAAGTTTATTATTAAAGACCAATATTTTTTTATAGTTTTTATAAGTCTGTTCAAATGAGTATTATTACCATTATGTGTTATTATTGTTCAATATTTATTGATGATTATAGAAGTTTTATGGGCTTGGTCATATTTATTTTATTATTATTTAGTATGGACTTTTGGAATGAAGTTATTTTATATTGAGATTTAATTCGGAGTTGAGATACTGTGATTATTTATCTCTTAAAAGAGGATAATTCATTAATAAAATTAAATCCTAGAATAACCATGAACCTAAATTACTATCTGGTGTTGGAAAATTTGCTCAAAAAGGAAAAGTGAAGTTGGGACTTTCTCCTCTTTTACACTAAGTCACAAGGTGACTTATGTGAGGCTGTGTTGCTGTAAACTGGTAATTTAAGGATAGAGGTCCAAAGTAGTTGAGTGTAATGGGTGGTGGTATGGGACATCATCCTAGGTGAACATCCTATTAGTGGTGGTTGTAATTCGTCATTCCACCCGGATTGAGGATATGTCGATGGGGCCAGTGAGCACCTCATGACATTCTAGTGATAGATGGTTATGGGTAGCATGTGAATACGATTATCTATCCCTGAGGCCTTATGATGGTGGGCTCTAGTTAAACCTTAGTGGAGGTCAATGACTAGCACCGACATACAGACGTTGGTTCCAAAGTTTGAGCAGTATACTTAAAAAATAACTGAGAGTTATTACAAATTTGTTCAAGGGAGAATATCGTACCCCGTTTAGGTGATATGGGCCTTGAACAGATAACCCTTTGCCAGATTCCATGAGTACTTATGGGAGAAGTTAGGATCATTAAGGCGAGTTGCAGGGCTTGGTCAGTCCTGAGCACTTAAGACACCAGCTACAGTGGTGGTAACTCTTGAAGTGCATTTATGTGTATGCCAGAACTAAAAATATATTGGGTTACCAACAAAGTGTTCATGTCTCTGTGTATTGTTAATAACAAAAAAAAAATGTGTGTGAAAATTTTGGGTTGTGACACTCCCGTAGGTAGGAAAGCCTTCAAGAGAAGGCAACCCCCCTTCCAATTTTAGTCTGGCTAGCTAGCCCGACTGGCGAGGGAAGCTTGGAGCTAAGGCTCCTGACAGGGAAGGTCAAGAGTTAGACCCACGTCGGGGGGTATTTACTTTTGCTCCACAAAGAAAGACCACGGGGCAATAGAAAAACAAGGTAAACTTTAATTTTTTTATTTTAATTTTGCATTTTAATTAAAGTTTTTTGTTTTAATATTTTTTTAATAATTTAAATTTGAATAATGTTTTATTATTATTAAATCAATTTATTTTAAACCTTTAAATTTATTTATTTAAAATATTTATTTTATTTTTATTATTAATTAAAATGTTTTAATTAAACTTTCTTTAAATTTTGCAAATTAGAATTAAAAGAAATAGAGTTATTTTTTTGCAAACTACAAATCAAAGTGACGCTTTTGTTTTCTCCAAGTGGGGATATAAGACATAGAAGAGCACTTTTTTTTTTGGCAAATTAGACAACCCTACATTCTTCTCAGAACTTGTTAATTTGCAAACTTAAAAGTGGATAAAATCAAACACATTTGATTCTTTATTGCAAATTTGGAAACCAAGGAGACTCAAAAACAAAATTTTGCAAAACATCCAAGGCAAAGTGTGCATTTGTTTTCTCAAACGAGGATATAAAAAATAAAATTGTGCATTCTTGTTTTTGTTAACTTGAGAAGAAATTGTAACCTTGGGCCCATAAAAACTAAGTCGTGTGTCAACTAGTTCTGGAAGCCTTTCAAACGCGGGTCGTGTGTCGACTTGTCTTGAAAGGAGTGTTATTTGTTAAATTTGCAAAACAAAGGGGGAAAAAAAGAAATTGTATTTCTTTTGCAAATTTGTAACACAAAGTGAGGAGCACTTAAAACAAATCAAACTTGTTTATTTTGCAAAATTAAAAAATATAGGCAATTGTTTATTGTCACATTATTTGTAAAATTGTAAAACAAGGAGGATACATAACATATCATTTTTTTGCACAACACACATTCATATTTTGTTGCAAAAATTAAAAGGTTCATTTTCAATTTTACTTGACACCTTTATTGGTAAATTAGGTGCATTTTAGGTTGCATTCGACACCTAGGTGATAAGAATTTTGTGGGCATTCTTGTTTCATTATTGCATTATTTCTTTTGCAATTATAAGTCATAGAATCAAGAACACTCCATACCCCAAAATTTCACTAATAAGTTTGTGTTAACCATTGCACAGATTTAAATCCAATATTACTTTGATATTCTCTCCTAAAATCAACAAAACCCCTAATTCACTCTTATTTCTTTGGCTTAATTTCCTCAAACTGATTATCCCTCTTCAAGATGATTTTCAGGAAGGTGCCATTAAATATCTTTTAGGGTGAATTATCTTTCATCTCTTATTTTTTTGGCTTAATTTCCTCCAACTGATTATCTCTCTTCAAGAGAATTTTGAGGTAGGTGCCATTAAATATCACTTAATATTGAAAGAAATATCATCTTAGTACAAATTGTAGGACCTTCATCATGGCAATTATCAATAAATACTTAAGTGATACAAAATTGCTAAAGGGTCCTAACTATTCAACATGGAAAACTAAGATGAAATCCATCTTGACTGTAGAGGACATGTGGGATTTAGTTGACGGTACTGAATCAAGACATCTGCAACAACAGGAGTAGATAAAAAATCTTGGAATAAAAATAACAATTGTCTTCTCATGTTAATACTCCTGGAAACTACTTATGAGATCCAACCTCACATAAGTGAAGCTAAAACTGGTAAAGAGGCATGGGATGCTATTAGTACCATTTTTGAAGGCAAGAATCAATCAAATATTCTAAACCTTCAAACATAACTTCATACACTCCATATGAAGTCAGGTGAATCAGTAGAACTATTCCTCCATAGAGTGGCAGATCTAAAGTCTAAGCTTAATGCTTTAGGGGCCAAAGTAGAAGACACCATTTTGACTTCTGTAATTTTGAGATCTCTTCCTGAATCCTACAAAATGTTGATTACATCTCTTAATGTTTCACAAATAGTTGTCACCTTTGTGGAGTCAGTCAATTTTCTTCAAACTGAGGAAGCAAATTAACTCCAAAATGATGAAGTGTCGAACAATGCACTTTATTCAAACTATAAGGGTGATAAGAAGAAATAAAAATTTCAAAAGGGGGGATCATCTTCAAAAGGTAAGGGAAAGAAATCTCAAAAGAGGTTTTTCTCGTATTGTAAAAAGGACAACCATGACACCAATCGGTATTGGTTCAAAAACAAGCAAAACAAGAAATACAAAGACATGGAAGCAAAACAAAGGTAGTATTTCTAGTGAAGTGTCTAGTTACAATTCTGATTATGGTTAAGAAAAAGCATACAAAGTGCTTATTTCTAACACAATATTGTAGAGGGAAAACACATTTGTCACCTTGAGCAAAACACCATTTCCTCTCTTTTTTTTAGGCTTTATAAATAACATAAGTTTTTGTTTGAAGTACTTGTAATAAAGGGGTGTTTGTACGTCTTTTAGGCTTCATAAAATAGCAAAATCTCATTGTTTGAAGTTCTTGTAACAAAAGGAGGGAATTTTCTGGTGTAAAATTGCCTAGGAGGCATTATTGGTAAAATCCTTCACAAATATTCTTAAGTTGCACATTTTTTGCAGTTAAGAGGGGATATACTTTCTTTTCTTCACAAATGTTTGTAAAAATGGAAGAAGACTTATAAGGGTGCATTTTCGGCAGTTACTGACACCTTAGTCATACTTATTTCAGAAATTAAATACATGTTTGGCAACAAGAACGGGGGAACTTATAAGGGTGCATTTTCTGCAGTGACCGACACCTTAGCTACCTTACCTTTTGCAAATTCATTGTGTAAATGAATGAACCTTGTATGAAGTTATCTACTCTACTACACCTATCGATTGCAGCAGATGGTTACCCATGCAATTTTGTTGGATGATGAGATTACTATAAGGACATTCGTTGGTGTGAATACAAAGTGAGGAATGACCCATTTTTTGCTTAGGAGCAGCCAGAGCACTGTGACAGAGCAAGAACTAGCAGATCGATATTTTATTCCACTATATTGAGATAGTTATATACTTTACCCAAATATTTTTGTAAATGAGGATAGGTATACATTACCCAAATAATGTAATAAGGTGAGATGTTAGAGTAATATTCCATGATTTTGGGATATTTACCCCATTTCCTACATTAGGTAGATTTTATTTATCGCATGGTAAAAATTAGCCTATTTCTTTTTACCACTAGTTTTTAGTTTTTACTACTTACCATTGGTTAGTTAGTCATTGTAGTCATTTTGACTACATTAACTATCCTACCTAGTTGGTTAGTAGGTTAGCGTGATTTCCTAGACTAGGTTAGTTGTTAGCTACCTTTAGGGTTAGGCAACTTATAACACGTTAGTTAGTGTTATATTAGGATAATATATTTATATTATTATAAAGGCTATTCATAGCCTATTTGTTAAACTATTTAAACACTACCTAATTATCAATACAAGGTTCACTTCTTATGGTTTAAATTTCTTGCACTTACGTTTACCATCAAGTGCCTTACCATGATGGTATGAATCCCGAGATAGTGATGGTCCTCTTGTTACATGTCAACAATAACCAGGTGACATAGGCTTGTTGGGAGCAATCCTTGTGCTTTGAACCTTCCACTTGGCAGTTACTAAAAATAATGTGAATTTATAGTTTTCTATCTAGTTAGGCACTTAAACAAAAGATACCTATATTCAAACATTGGGGGCTTGCCTATTGCAAAATTAGTAGTCTGAATCTTTTGAGTGCACACCATATTGACAATGATGGCATGAATCCTGATATACCAGTGGTCCCCTTGTTAAATTTTAACAATAATGGGATAGCTTAGGCTTGTTGGGAGAAGCCCCTATGATTTGAACCCTCCACTTGGAAGTTACTAAAAATAATGTGAATGTAACAAACTCCCCTATGTATTAAAAAAAAAAACTAAATGTTAGGTATATGGAGAATGCTTGTTTAGACTTGATAATATAGGTGTGTAGAATAGTCTCAAAGTGTAGACACCAAAACAACACCAATCCGATTATGTGACTGCAAACACTGATCGCATTGACACACACAGCCCCCAGGGCAGCCCCCAGAGGTTAAACAATGGTCCTAACCACTCACACAGTAGTTTTGGAAGGTCAGAGGTCAATTTGGCACCTTCAAGCACTCTGCTCCATACTCGTTCCACCCAGGGATGATTACAAACTGGTATTCATTCCACCCAGGGACGATTAGCAGTATTCGCTCCAGGGTGGGGCGAATAGCAGGTTTGACGGGCAAAAAGTCAAATCTTGACAAATGGCAGCTCAGATCCACCACTTAACTCTTCCTTCATTGCATGGGAGTGTGAGTGAGCATTTTTGAGCATTAGAGGCAGTTACAAGGGCAGTCATGGAGCCCCTAATCAGGGAGGAATCTTCTCCCCCCTGGGAAGGCATGATTGCCAAGTGGCGCCTCTGCATGCTCAATCACAAGAGACCTCCAGGTCTATAAATTGGTGAGTTTTCTCACAACAAAGGATAGAGAGAAGGAGCATTTTGAGCAATGAAGTGCTGCCATTTTACTTCCACACACACCTTTTGATTTGTGCCTTTCACATCCTTGATCTCTTTTGGAAGGGAGGTCATAGGGTGGTTATTGGAAGCACAAATCCGAAACCAAAACCTGAAATTTGGCCACAAAATCCTACCAAATTTTCTGAAAACACCCCACAAGAGGTTTTGGACCCATCCCAAGTGGATTGGTGCCGAAATCAGGCCCCAAACGACGGGCGTCCTGCCCTCGGGCGCCCCCCACACTGTTGCAGTTCTAATCGCCCCGCCCCGGAGTGATTAGAAATCTATGGTAGATTTCCTTTCTATTATTTTTGCATCTGATTCTATGCTACTTAGATAGGTTGTCATTCAAATTTCACATCGTTTTGAGCATTTTTTATCATGTTTCTATCATTTCCCGCCTTTACTAACATGCAGGTAGCATCATCAAATTCCCGGTGATAGAGGCCAAATTGGGAAAATATGACCTTCTGGGTCTTCCCAAAATACCCCCATTTAGCTAACCCCCAACTTTGTAGGTGATTTGGAGCTTCCCGGATGTGACATTTGGGACAGTGCTTTTTGACGCTTTGTTGTAGGTCTATTCGTCCCACCCTGGAGCGAATACGAATATGTGGTGAATTTTTTGACTGTTCTTTTTGCAGTGCCTTCCCGGTGATGTTTTTATGCCCCTGTCAAGTTTTTAGTTCATTTGGATCTATTTTAGTTATCATTTTATTTATATTTTGCATGCACTAATTGAAGGCGTGGGGATTGCATGTTTCATTTTATCTACAGGTGCTACTGACTGTTTCTTATTTCCTTGAATGTAGGGTCTTAACATCAGAGGAGCAGCAAGGAGTCAAGACTCATCAATGCAAGTGATGGTGATGTTTGGTCCACCCACTTTACATGTGGGCACGTGGAAGAAGGAATGGCATCCATTGATGTGACAAGAACACATTTTAACGCTCCTAGCCCCTAAAAATGGAGGAGGCAAATTGTAACTAAGTTCTGAAGCATATTAATAAAAAGGTCTATCTTCCATATTGGATTTCTATTTGGTTTTGATTCGTTTATGCTTCTTTCCTTTCATGCACTTTCAATTCATAGGATTTAGCGTTATCTTTTGTTTCGTTTGCATCGCATCTTGGATTTTCCTTTTTGTTTCTGTATCCTCATGATTTCAGTGGCGATCATGGTGGGACCTTGTCCTCTATTTTTAAGATCAGAAATCTGATCAAAACTTGATTGTTTTTGCTTGCAGGTACCAAGTTTTCAAACACGGGACTGCTGTTCGTTCCAGTCTGTGACGAATACAGAGCTGGAATTCATCTTACCCAAGGATGAATGGGCATTCATCCCACCCTATGATGAATATAGTTCTATTATTCATCCCACCCCAGGATGAATAGCTCTCTGTGCATTTTCAAGATAGAAACTCAGAACCAACAGATTTGGGCAGAGAAGAGGTAAGGGTCCTAAACACCTTCTATCATTTTTTGCTTTTAGTTTTCTATTTTCTGGTTACTTGCTTGCTTAGGGAAAGTTTTACTGCATGTTTACTTTCTTTCATGCAAAATAAAAAGAATCCCACACATCACATGGCAATATAAACACCAAGGAGCTGGTCGTAAAACCCCAGCCCTTGATCAAGACCAACGGTGGATTTCATCACCACCTTGGCTTGAATTTTTGCATCCATAACCCCGATCGCTACTGTTGCTAGATGTAAATCCTGATGAAAGCTGACCAAGTGTAGCTGGGGTGATTCCCAGTACATGAGGATAAGTCTTCTATGGTAGGTGTCAAAAATAGGGTGATTCCCCTTTCGTACCGCCTACGTTCCATGTACCATCTGCTCTCACGTACCAATAGTTTCCCTCACGTAAGGGCGGGTATATAGAGAGGTTGGTATATCGGCCTGGCAATGGTATATCGAAGGGGCGACCATTTTTGGGAGTCATAAGAGCCATCATATTGCATTTAAACATTCTTTACAAAAGCTTTCAAAACAAAAATCAAAACACACTAAACCAGATTTAGGGCACACTTTTAATCTTTAAATGAGATAATCATTGCTTTGTGTGTGTGATATTTTCTATTTAGTGTAGCATAAAAATCATAAAAAGAAATAAAAATCTACGCATCTTGTAGGAAAACACCACCATGGTGTACACCCGTAGCCAAGCCCAATCACGGGCAGGAGCTACGGAGAGTGTACAAGGGGGCACAAGTCACCTCCGCTATAGCCCCAAGGACTTGGTCATACCACCTTGGCGGCCTGACCCACAAGAGAGTCCACATCATGCCATTTCAGAATGGGACTATAGAGGCACCCCTTCGAGGGGCACTCCCATCCAACATAGACCCTTTCAGGAGGAGTCCTTACATGTGGCACTCAATATAAATGGGAAGGCTCCCTTAGAAGCTTGGTATGAGTGGCCATCATGTGATGAAGCACTAGAATAACATAGGGTCCATGAGGAGAGGCCACATGATTATGTCATCCCTCCTTTACCCCCCATCACTATTAGGAATAATAAGCCAAATCCAGAGCACAAGGCTCTTCAAATAGGGCGAGCCAACTCTGCCCGCCCCTTTCACATATACGAAAGGGAGCATGAGGAAGACCATTACATTCCTCAAGAGCAATACATAGCATGGGAGCAATGCACCTCCGCACCTGCTATCTACTAGAATCACCTACTGAGGCCAGAGCCTCGAGTGAATGCCACCAACCTCGATAGAGGGAAGCGACCTATAGAGATCTCGGATCATCATGATCGAGATAAATGCGTAGGAGAGGCATCTAGGCCTCCTAGACTCAAGATGGCAAAACAAATTGACCTGGAAGTCGCCAGACATGCCGCCCACCAAGCGTAGATCACGCAGCTTGAGCAAGACCAACAACAGCTAGAGCATCTATATCACCTTAGCAAAGAGCGCATTCGATGCCAAATAGATGAGCTACTCCATAACATTGTGCCTGAGAGGGTTCCAACCCCTCACACCCAAAGAGTAGAACCATATGAGAGGTGCAACCCCTTGGTACGAGATAGGTCTCCATGACCTTACCAAGTGCTACCTCCGAGACCTCCTAGACCTGAGCGGGAGGCCACTCCCAGGAACAATGATGGGCACCCCCTATGGGGACCCACCCATGGTTATAGGTCTCATCCAAAAACTCCTCAAGAAGCCTATGAGGAGTATGAGCAAGAAGAAGAGCAGGCCGAAATGCCCTACCAAGGCGGAGGGGCTGCTATCCGGCCACCCCTCCATAGGCCTCAAGTTTCCCACAACCCACAATGGGAGCAAACTAAGGAGGAAGAAATTAAATCTTTCGATGCATATAAAGTATTGTTAGAGCGCTTGGAGTCTATGGAGACCAAGACTTCTGGGCCCCAAAATCCCACTTTACGCCAACTCCATAGTCATCCTGTGCATCCGTCAGTGTCGGCACCCCCTTACCCTGAACACTTTAAACTGCCTCAGTTGGCAATATTTAGAGGGGAGGAAGATGCCCAAGAGCATGTGACTAGATTCTTGAGCCAATGCTTTGGCATTCAGGACAATGATGCTTTGCTATTAAGAACATTCATCACCACGTTCGTAGGCCCTACCTCGGATTGGTTCACTCAATTGCCAAAGCACAACATTAGTAACTTAGATCAGCTAGTGGATGCGTTCCTCGAATGCTTCACCTTCAACACCAAGAAGAAGGCATCACTAAGCGACCTAGCCAGCCTCAGGAAGTATGAGGAAGAAACCATGGCGGCCTATGGGAACCGGTGGAGGACTTTGCTTTCCAAGCTACCCTACCTCCCTCCTATGTCCGACCTCACCCAAATGTTCTCAAAGAGCTATTTGAGATCGATCTCTATGCTATTGTAGCTACAACAATATGCCACTTTAGAGGAAGCTCTGGCACAAGCTAGAATCATTGAGGAGATCAAGATTCAGGATGGCGAGATAGCCAAGCCAAAGAAGAAAGAATGGTCTAAGAACACCAAAATAGGGACCACACAACAGAAACCCACTGTGGTCAATCAGGTTGCTATAAACGTCCCTAAGCCTACACAAGCAACACAGCCCCAAAAGGCTAACTATCAGGCAGTGCCTCTTAACAGTTATGATAGAGAAAATCAGAGGCAAGAACAAAATCAGTAGCGTCACCCTAGGCGACAATTCACACCTTACACAGAGTCCAGAGACTCCCTGTTTGACCACTTGTCAATGGCAAACTTGATCAACCTACCCGAGATTCAACCCATAGACCCCAATGCACCAAAACCTAAGGGCTATAGGGAAGACTTGTACTGCAGGTTCCACATACGGAAGGGACATGACCTTAATGCATGTTGGAAGTTTAAAGGCTTGGTGCAAGACTTAATAGATAACAAGACATTAGCGGTGGATAATCCCGTGGCACCAAGCAATCAACAAATGGAGGTCTTCAAAGACCCCTTGCCTACCCATGATGCATAGGCAAAGACCCTACAAGTCAATGAGGTCACACAGAACTGCCCCATGCAGGGGTATGTAGGGATGATCAGTATAGTGACTCGAAACAAGAGGTACCCGAGCACAGCTGCCCCATGGCAGCTACAGGAGAGGTGCCAACAACGTCACAACCACAATAGCACCTTGCACCACCTCCTCCACCTAGACCAGTGGCCACAATTCGAACCAAACTCACCCAGAGTTTGAGGACCACATCGGCTAGGCTCTCCATCTACGAGCTCATACAACAATCAACGCCCCATCGGGAGGCTCTAATGGAGATACTAAAAGCCATCGAGTTGCAGCCCCATGAAGCAAACTCCTTCAACAACTTCGTGGGACATGTCAAATGATGCACTGAGCCAGTCATCACCTTTCGAGAGGACGAATTGAAATCAGTGGTTGGTGACATGGCGGATCCACCCCTGCACGTCATCGCGCGGGTCAACGGGATTCCATACAAAAGGGTATTGGTGGACACTGGCTCGTCCAGTAATATCATTACAACAATGGCCTTGAAGCACCTCAAGTTGCCCGCATCTCACATAGTGGCCTCCACCTATACACTGCGAGCATTCAATGATGCAATATGCTCGACAGTTGGCACAATTGTCCTACCCATCCAAGTGGGACAAAAGACTATACCTACATTGTGCCACATCTTAGAGGGTGAGATGGCCTATAACATCTTGTTGGGTCAGCCATGGATCAGGGACATGAAGTGTGTCCCTTCGATAGCTCATCAGTGCTTAAAGTATACATTCGAAGGGCAGGTGCATGTAGTCCCGACGGACTTGGAACCCTTCAAGTATTGCAATGCGGTGCAGCTGATGCCGCAATCGACCCTTCCATCAATGCATTTGGATTTTTAGTTGAATCCATCTAAATAGGGTCCGATTCCATAGGCATCCCCATTGACAAGTCCATCAAATCCCCAACCGGGTCCATCTTCATCGTCTGGTCCTTCACCAACGATGCCACCTATGGTGGCCACATAGAAGGACAAGGGGAAGAAACCTCTGGAAGAGGCACAACCTCTGGAAGAAGCACCGCCATCAGTCTCAACCATCTCTACTGAGGAGATGCCTAGTAGAATGGAAGTCGAGGCTCCTAGTTCACCCGACATGGAGTGGACTCAGGAAGAACTTCCGTTCCCCCCCTCAACCGCCAACAATCACTGTTGAAATGGCCAATACGGGCCTGGGGGAGTACCTGGTGTGGAATATTGTAGCAACACCCGCACTTGAGTCCATGCAGGACATGGGGAGACCTCGCCTCCCCATCGGTACTATTGTTCCTCTAGGCTACCCACCAAACCAGACAAATTTTGTGTATGGGGGCCTTGATCATGGTATTGAACCATACATGCAAGAGGACGAAGATGAAGAGCCTTTTATTGAAGATGTCAATTATTTGTCCAACCCAGATTTCGCTTTGAGATACCTTGGCCAATGCAATTGGCATGGATATGGGTTAGGCAGATATGAGCAAGGAGTGCGTGTCCTTTGCCAACCAAGATACCAAATGCCATACGACAAGTCAGGAGTAGGGTTCAACCATCCCCTACCCTTGGACATCTTGGTAGAGAACATGCAAGGCCTAGGGATAGGCAACAAGGGGGGATTGGCATTAGATCCATATGCCAACCCTAACACGACATATACACTGGGGGATTATCTCCCATTATTGACAACCAACCTTGTTGACCTCAACAACCCTTTCCCTTCGCTCGAGAGAGGAGAAAGTTCGAGAACTCACCTACAAGAGAGGTATAGACAAGGTCAGGAAGGATCTTTCGAAGATGAGTCAGAATATGAGGTAGCACCATGGGACCCCTTCGAATCGGATAGCAATCACTCACAAGTGACCCCCATGGATGATTATCAAGAAAGCCTCTTGGCAATGTTCCCTTTGGATGCTCCAATCGAACAAGTGCCACCTCAAGAAAATCAGGTCCCCTCGTAGAGAGCGGAACAACCCCAATGGGGCCAGATCAATTTGCTCGAGCAAGATGAGCCTCTAATGCTGCAAATAGTTGTTGGAACCAACGAAGGCCTTTGGATCTCCAAACAGTGATTATGAAGATGAAACTAAGATGGCGTATCTCAATCACATGCGGTAGATGCAACAACAATACCCCCTGGATATTGACGACATGTTTGAACAACTAAACATAGTGCCAGGGCATGAGTGGCACATAAACCCAGTGCAGTGGGACCAAGTGTTGAATCCACCACTTTGGGCATACGGAGAGCACCTACCGCCCAGAGACCCTATAGAGATATCAGTGTCGAGGGTAGACCCTGTCCTCCTATCCGCACATAGGGCCGATCCATTCGTGCCAATACCTCCAGAGCCAGATCCGGAGCACAAAGATCATCCAGAATGTTCGAGTCATCACACCCATGGTAATGGAGACCAAAATCATTTCATCAACATGATCTCCATTGACTTAACCGCCCCCATCCACAATCCGACCGATCCAACATAGTCATTGTATCTAGACATAGATGCCATAGACTGGGATCGCGTCAATTCACCACCATCCCCATCAGAGTACTGGCCTTTCGGTGAGATGCTTCATTTCACCCCAAGGGCCAACTCAGGATATCTTCCATGCTGAAGAGGGACCCGAGGTTCCTAACGATGATCTAAACTCAACAAATGATATCCACTTGATCCCAACTCCACACCAGTTGGAGGACGGATCCCACATGTCGATCGAGGAGATGACTGACGTAGACATCGGCTCGGATCCAATGAATCCATAGATTATCAAGTTGGGGGTAAGTCTATCCCCCGAAGAGCAAGCCGACTACATTGCCCTTCTCAAAGAGAAGAAGGAGGTTTTTGCATGGTCCTACAAAGACATGTCGGGGCTAGATCCATAGCTAGTCACGCATAATCTAACGCTTGATCCGACAGTCAAGCCAGTTAAGCAAAAACTATGCAAGATGCACCCAACAGTGGCCTTAATGGTCAAAGATGAATTACAAAAGCTATTGGATGCACAGTTTGTCATCTACGTGGATTACCCACCATGGTTGTCCAACATGGTGCCCGTCAAAAATCCTGATGGGAGGATTCGCATATGCACTAATTTTTGAGATCTAAACAAAGTGAGTCCTAAGGATGATTTCCCCTTGTCGAGCATCGACGCATTGGTAGACGCTACAATGGGCCACGAAATGCTTTCCCTCATGGATGGTTTCTCGGGATACAATCAGATTCGTATCAATCCCGAGGACCAACTAAAAATGGCGTTCACAATGCCTTGGGGGACATTTTGCTATAAGGTCATGCCCTTTGGCCTTAAAAATGCTGGCGCCACCTACCAACGTGCCATGACGTACATCTTCCATGATCACATGCATAAAACTTTGGAAGATTACATGGATGATTTGTTGGCCAAATCTCTTTTGCGCCCGGATCATCTCGATGACTTAAGCAAGATCCTCGATCGCCTCATGGAACATAAAGTCAGAATGAATCCCAAGAAGTGCGTATTTGGCATCACATCTAGAAAACTCTTGGGTTTCATAGTCTCAAAATGAGGCATCGAGGTGGACCCAAACAAAGTCAAGGCAATCCTTGAAATGCTTCCCCCAACTACCATCAAGCAGCCTCGAAGCCTGCAGGGAAAGGTCACGTCAATCAAGCGCTTCATAGCGTAGCTATCTGACAAGTGCCGACCCATGAATAAATTATTGCACAAGGGGGTCGCATTTCACTGGGATGACGAGTGCCAGTCAGCCTTTGATGACATTAAACAATACTTGGCTTCGTCGCCAGTATTGGCACCACCTAGACCAGGAGTGTCATTCTACTTATACATCTCAGCTATTGAGGTGGCACTAGGTGCCATGCTAGCCCAGAAAAATGAACTACACAAAGAACAGGCTACTTACTATCTTAGCCGCACCCTGGTCAGTTATGAACTTAACTATGCATACGTCGAGAAGCTCTGCTTGGAAGTGGTGTTTGCTACCAAAAAGCTATGCCATTACATGCTGAGCAACAAGACGTATGTTGTGTCTAAGGAGAATCCATTATGGTACATGATGAGTCATACTTATCATAGTAGCCGCATGACGAAATGGATCATGTTGTTGATGGAGTTTGACATAGAGTTTATTGGATAGAAATCCATCAAAGGTCAAGTCATAGCCGATCAACTAGCAGAGGCTCCTCTCGAAGATGATCAACCTCTGATCATAGAACTACCCGATGAAATGAGCCCCATGCCGCGACATAACCCTATTTTTTGATGGTTCTAAATGTGAGCAAGGGGGTGGCACGAGAATTGTATTCTTCACACCGCAAGGGGCTCCAATGCCTCTATCATTTAAATTAGATTTCCCATGCACCAACAACAATGCAGAATATGAAGCCTTGCTCATAGGTCTTCAGACAACAATCACCATGAACATCAAATGATTGAACATCTTTGGTGATTCACTGTTAATTTTCAACCAAGTCAAAGGGGTATTCCAATGTAAATGCCCAGTTTAGTAGGCCTACAAAGCCCTTGTGGACAAATTCCTGGCAAATCTTGAATGGTACGACATCGAGGCACTCCCTCGATCATCGAATCATTTTGTGGACACTATGGCCTCCTTGGGGTCACTAATCCCGCAAGACATTTCTGGTGATATGACAACCATTCAAGTCAAAACACTATCACAATCAGCGATGGAGCGTGCAAGCTCTAACTTAACACCAGGAATCCACTTGATCCAGATTGAACCATCCTCAAACAAGTTCTCTCGAATCCATGATTGTCTGAATCATGCCAACTAGGGGTCCTTGTTCTCCCCTACTCCCCTTAATAGCAACACAATGCTATTCTTACAAGTTCTTTCCCGCTCAACTTTTGCTAGGGATGAACTTCAAGAGGGATTGGCTATTCAGACTATCGAGGTTTTCGATCAGCAGGATTGGTATACACCCATAAGGGACTACCTCAAGTTAGGTAACCTCCCACTTGGATTGACGCATGCCGCAAAATGATCATTCAAATAGAAAGTGACAAAGCATGTCTTGTTAGGAGACATTTTGTACCATCATAGCTATGAAGGAATCCTCCTTCATTGCTTGGACCAACAGGAGTCCACTTGGGTGATCACCCAAGCGCACGATGGTACATGCGGTGGCCACTTCAATGGTATGGCCATCGCAAAGCGCATTCTCTGCATGGGCTATTATTGGCCATATTTAGAGCGAGATTGTTGCGCATATGTAAGGAAGTGCATGAAGTGTCAACACCATGCCAATTTGACACACGTACCTTCTCAGGCCTTGCAGTCGATCCAATCGGCTTGGCCATTTTTGTAGTGGGGCTTAGATCTAATCGAAAAGATCTCCCCTACGTCATCAGGCCATCACACGTTTATCATAATGGCCACAAAGTACTTCACCAAATGGGTGGAAGCAATTCCGCTTACCTCTACGACTGGAACCCGCATTTCGGAGTTCATTTTACATAATATCATATGTCATTTTGGTATTCCATCCAAAATAATCTCGGATAATGGGACGTCATTCAAGAACAAAGACGTGCGTGCTTTGACCACAAAGTACAAAATTTAGCATAGTTTTTTGACACCCTATTATCCATAGGCAAATGGGCAAGCAAAGGCGTCAAACAAAATGCTAGTTGCCATCCTCAAAAATATAGTCGTAGATAGTCATAAGGATTGGCACATTCAGATCCCACTTGCTCTATGGGCTTATCGCACTAGCATTCGGATGCCCACTAGGGCAACTCCATTTTCGCTCGTGTATGGCTCCAAGGCTGTCATGCCTCTCGAGTTGGAAATTCCTTCCCTACATATATCAATGCAAGAGTTCATCGATGATGACACTGCGTGGTAGGCCCGGTTAGACCAGCTTACGTTGCTCGATGAACGACGCATTAATGCTCTCGAGAATTTACGTATCTATCAAGAGCGACTTAAGAAGGCATACAACATGAAGGTTCACCTGAGGGACTTTCAGGTTGGTGACTTAGTCTTAAAAGAGAACCAACAAAATTCTAACTTGCCACCCCATCTAAGGGACAAGTTCACGGCAAACTGGTTAGGTCCTTATGTCATCGATAGTAAAATAGGACCTGGAACATACCGGCTAGCCTCTCTTGATGGAATCAAGGAACTAGAACCCTTGAACATCAATCATTTGAGGCCATTCCATATTTAAAAGAGCCATAGCCCAAACCAAAAAGCTCCAAGGATTCTCATAATCGCTTGGTCAAACCAAAAATGCCCCAAAGGTGCCCATTATCCCCTTGGTCAAACCAAAAAGCTCCAAGGATTCTCATAATCGCTTGGTCAACCCAAAAGCTCCAAGGATTCTCGTAATTTCCCTTTGGTCAAACCAAAAAGCTCCAAGGGTTCCCACAATCGCTTGGTCAAAAATAAGAAAATTCAAAAACAATAAAATCATCAAAAATAACAAAAATTTGCATCTCATTTCCATGCATGCTCAAAATCATCACACCAATAAAGTTTTTTTCTTCTTCTTTCTCCAAAAATAAATCCACAAAAACACAAAAATAATAGCTGCATTACGCATCACATCCATACATTACATATTTGTGATCATACGGGTCAAAGGCACCATAGACTGTAATTATTCAGCAAATTCATCATTTTCCACATTTCTCCATTCTATAAACAGTCCATCCAAAATAAATGCCATTCACATCCTTTTCGCCATATCATAGTCGGTTGTCTTCTAATGTATTAAGAGTTTTCGTCATTCAGCTGTCATTAGCTTTCTAGCCACGTACTGTACAAAGTCAGATAGATTTTACAAAGGTAGAGTTCTACTTGGATCACACCTTGTTACGTAGCATCCCAACACAAATTAAAACACATAAAATAATTCCCAAGTTGTGTGAACGAAGGATGAAATCTGTAAAGTAATCCAGGTCACCATAAGTGAAACGGTTATCTTGCTCATCCCCCTGTGCGAATGACCCCAAGAATGCTGAGAGTTGGCAAAAGGACAAGCATCTTCCCTACCCAATTCCCCAAGAATCCCAAGTTCTCAAAAAGTTGCAAAACATCACAAATTTGCAAAAGTCAAAACTCCAAAAATTTGACATCACCACCAAAGTGCATACATCAAAAGGCATATACAATAGTGATTCTCATCACTCAATATTCAAAATCCCTTGCTCAAAAGAAAAAAATAAAAATAAAAAAATAAATAGTGATTTTTATCACTACAAAAGAGCAAGTATCCCAATACAATTGAAGAAAAGAAGGGAGTCGAACTTGAATCCCTGGAACTCTCAGCATTCAGAAGGTCATGAAGTAAACCTCAGTACCGGTTTGGTGGATAGCCTATCGGTCACTGGTGGTAAACCTCCCGCATGACGATATATCTATCACATTAACTTGTGTACAGATCAATGTTTGCATGTGGATGAGCTAGCTTATGGTATCCTAGATAGCACCGTAGATTAATCTGACTAAATACAACAAAGGAGTTAGTGGAGCTAATTAGGTGATCCTCAATATAGGTTTGGTTGACAACCTATCTGGCATTGGCGGTATCCTGACAAATACCACATAAACGAACTCAATTGCACACACAAGGATGTGAAATAACTTGGTCAAAGACAAGTCCGATTCATACCTTGTCCAAAAGTCTTGTAAGATAAAAATATAGTATTGGCTAGTTAGTTAAAACATCTGAGTCTCAGAAAACCTTAACTACATTCTAAACCAACTGTGCAATCTTTCATCCTTGAATTGCCATCAGAAAATACAAAAATAGCATGTATACATAAAAAGTCATTTACCACAACAATCGCCTAGGACAAAAAGCCATAAGTTCTAAACAGTCTATGGTGCCACCGCCAAAAATCACAAATTTAATTCATCCATTCCATTTGCATATCATAAAAATTAGAAACATTTGCATTCATCATAACATATGCATCCATCACCATAAATTAACATGCATACATACACATTCAACAATCATTGTGCATAACATCAAATGCCGACACGTGTATAAACAAAATAAAGTCATCTGTATATATATCATCAAAAATGCCCATAGGCTACAATAACCGGTCCTCTAACCCCACAAAAAGCCAAAAATATAAAAAACCCCAAGCCTAGGGCGTCGGCCACCATGATCATGCAGGATCGGTGCGACGGGAACTACCCCCCATGGTGTGGGTCCTATGGGACCTCTCAGGGTGGCTGCTGCTCGCCTCGCATCATGACCGCTAGCGCCCCCCTCATCCAATCACCTATGATGAGATGATGTTGACTACTCAGTATCACTGCCCCTCGTCTAGCGTGAAGACCCACCTCCAGAGGGCTCAGGTATCTACCCCTCGAGGTAGATTATCTCTCCCTCCAAATCCATCCGATGCCAAAACCACTCCGCCTCCCATCGATGATACAAAGCTACTACATCGTCGCACTATGCCAATGCCTTCTCCCTCTTTGCCAACTACGTTCATAGAAGATCCCTCTCCCATGCAGCATCCTCGAGCTCCTCATCTCACCTCTATAGTAGGTCCTCCAATCATGCTATCTCAATGTGATGCCTCACCTCCTCTCCCTCCGAGACTGCCCGAGGTATTGACATCTCTGGAACAGCAGCCTTCTCTGGCTCCCACTGCTCCGGAACGTCCTGCATATCCAACTGATCCAGAACCCCAAAATCCACACCCACATCATCCACCTCCACCATATTCGCATCCTCCAATGGAGCTCCCCAATCATCTCCTGGTGCCTCTCCACCCTCCTCGCCTGCTACTACTGCCTCTGTGCCTCCCAGTGGTCCCTCTCCCCGCCATCATCGTAGTGTCCACCACTGGTCATACTCCATGGTAGTCCCGATGTCATCCACATCTAGGACATCAATCATTGTATCTAAATCCTCACCCAGTGGTGCAATGATCGGCCAAACTAGAGTCCTCTCGTCCCCCCAATGTCGATAGATCAAGGGCTCACTAGGAAACCCCTGGTGCACCCCAAACTATCATGTCACCCGAAATAAGGAGAAGAACTCCTGCTCGGTCCCATGCCACCCAATCAGCCATCTCCCCCTATGAACCCATCGAAGCCACTCTCCAGCCTCAGGCCAGGCTGGACAATCTCGGTAGGGGTGCTAGAACACCTCCCCTGGAGTAAGTCGAGCGAAGGCATCAGCATAGTGCCCTATGACACCTGCCCACCATCGACTCTACCCTTGCTCCTCAGACCACCGCCACAGAGCCACATAACCTATATCCCTATCCACCATCTCTGCTCGAGTAGTCCATGGCAACCCCATCGACCTCTCCATCGCTATGTGCTGCCAAGCCCAACTCTGCAATAGATAGCTATAGCCAATCCCCTTCCGCCTCCAACAGTGGACCTCATACAACTCATCATAGAGCTATGCCAGCAGTGTCTTCCCCCACCTCATAATCAAGGGCTCATGCGTCGGACACTCCACCAATCGAAAGACCACCTCCAACAGGTTCCATGGGAACCTCGCACCCGAAGAGTCGGGTAGCAGCATGTTGGAAATGAGGCCCATCAATACTGCATGCCTCACTCCCAACATGCCCCTCTCTAGCCACCATCGTACCAGAATGCCACCAATCTGGCAGTCACCCTCTACCCTCTCCACTGGGCTATCCACACCCACCTCCTCCCCATGCCCAAAGCAACGTGTCAGCACTGTTGTCTCGTTGATCCCGTGGCGTCATCCTGATCGGTAGTCCATCTATCAAAATCCGTAGAATCTGATAAACGTCCTCCAAGGTCACTGTCATCTCCCCTATTGGGAGATGGAAGGTGTTGGTCCAGGGATCCCACAAGTTGATCAGGGTCATCAGATAGGCCCGATCCCCGACCACAGGCTCCAACGAGTCACCTGCTTGAGCCCAAGGGCATCAAGCCACTCCCAGTCAGCCAAAGTCAGTGCCTCTCGTGCTTCTAGAAAATCGTAGGCACACGGTACCGGCTCTTCACAATCTGCAAAAGAAAACAAGACAAAAACATTAAAAAACATGATAAACTGTACAACAAACATGAATATACAACAATGCATAAAATAATGTACAACTAAAAATAGACAAATAACGAGCGACAAAATTCACAAAAATTCAAAAAATAAACAATTTTTCAGTCCCTAGGGTTTTTCACTCTAAGTCTAAACTGATAAATTAAAAACAAAAAAATTCAAAAACACCGTTTGTCAGTCCTAGGGTTTTTAACTCTACGGTCAACTGATAAATTAAAAAAACACAAAAATACAAACAAATTCAAAAACACCATTTGTCAGTCCTAGGGTTTTTAACTCTACGGTCAACTGATAAATTAAAAAAAAAAATACAAAAAAAATTCAAAACCAATTTTTTAGTCCTAGGGTTTTTAACTCTACATCTACACTGATAAATTAAAAAAAAAAAAAAATCATAAATAATTTTTCAGTTCCTAAGGTTTTTAAATCTAAACGGTCAACTGATAAATTAAAAACAAAAATACAAGAAAATTCAAAAGCAATTTTTCAGTCCCGTGGGTTTTTAACTCAAAAAGTTAACTGATCAATTCAAAAAAACAAAAACAACCACAAACAACTAGGGTTACACTAAGTTTTAAGCTAAGTTTTGGTCTTTGTTAAACTCGGGTTAGGCCAAGTTTTTAAGCAAAGTTTTAAACGAAGTCTTTTTAAGTTAAGTTTTGATTTTTGTTAGACTAGGGTTTCTTTTAGTTTATCACAAATTCCAAATAAACATGGTTTCCACTAGGGTTTCAACCTAAGTTTTAATGAAGCCATACAAAACACAAAAAAAATTCACACATAATCACACACATACAAAACAAAACAACTTCTTTTTAAGGTTTCATTTTTAATTTGAAAAACAACCTACAAAACAAACAAATAAATTACGGTTTTAAAACTGCAACACAAACAATAAAGAGGAGGCGCACTCACCGGTATCGCATCGGCTCCACCACTTGATGACCCGGTCCATGCACTCATGATGTTTGGACAAATTTCGGTAGCGCTTCGCTTCGTAGAATCGACCTCCTCCTCCTCAGAGCTCCAAATCGCCAGAAAAAAAGAATGCAAATGAGCCCAAACCCTAGTTTTGGCCCTTAAATAGGCTTTTTAGCCTGTAATCGTTCCACCCTAGGATGAGCACTCTAGCTAGCGCTCGTCCCACCCTGGGACGATTACTAAACTGGTATTCGTCCCACCCAGGGACGATTACAGAGCAAAAATTTCAAAAATAGCAAAAAAAATGCACCAAAATGCACAAAAACAAGCCATAAAACTGTCCAATGAGAGTGCTTTTGCACCTGACATTTCGGGCCTGCAAAACCGACGTCGGGGTCACAAATCCTCACTATCCTACTCCCTAAGAAGGCTACCATAGCCGGACCGCTCCACGGGAGGACGGATTGCCGAGAATTTCATCCCAAATGGCGTCCCAAAAAGGGTCAAAATCCACCCAAAAATAGCAATAAAATTGCCGAACAAAGGCGCCTTTGCGCCAGACATTCACTGGCATACAAAACCAATGCTGGGGTCACAAATTGTCACTATCCTATTCCCTAAGAAGGCTACCATAGCCGGACCGCTCCATGGGAAGACGAATTTTTGACAATTTCAGCTCCAAAAAGCATCACAAAAAGGGTTAACACCCACCAAAAATAGGTCTAAATGTCGAAAACTGCACACACATTCAACGATAAACATCTGAAGGCACCCTTACACAAGTCATCTTGGGTCAAGTGACTCATCACTTTTCTCATGTAGGTCATTCCCTCATCGATTCGTCGCTTGAGGGGGTAGTCACACTTAGTCACCAATCAACAAATACACACCCAATCAAGGAAATGGCATGCATTCAAAGAATCATTGACAAAGACAATCACGCCCCTGCTTGGGGCAGCAAACAAGCAATAATCACAAGCTGATCAAACACTTGGCATTCGTGAATCATGAACTCAAGGTTCCCACAGACAAAAGGTTGTGCCCTTTGCCTATTCATGACTGATCAATGTCCAAGCTCAAGTAACACCTCACCGAAAAAGGTTAACACTTGAATTGAGTTCCTTCGCTCGTCAGAAGCAAGGATTCAAGAATGCATGCCCTTTCCATACTTGGGGCATCAAAAGTTGGTTAGGTTACTGAGAAACCCTAATCATTAGTGCTTTGGTTATCTATTTTTTCTCAACGTTGCGACATGCACATCGCATCCCAAAAAGGGGCATCTGTAGACACCAAAACAACACCAATCCGATTATGTGACTGCAAACACTGATCGCATTGACACACACAGCCCCCAGGGCAGCCCCCAGAGGTTAAACAGGGAAGCCCCTATGATTTGAACCCTCCACTTGACAGTTACTAAAAATAATGTGAATGTAACCAGCTCCCCTATGTATTAAAAAAAAAAGCTAAATGTTAGGTAGATGGAGAATGCTTGTTTAGACTTGATAATATAGGTGTGTAGAATAGTCTCAAAGGTTGGGTGGATTGGTAAGGTTTGGCACTTATCAAGAGGAGACCCAGGTTCAAACTTTGGAGGTAAGCTTTTCTTGGGTTAAATGTAGTAGATTGTCCACTTCTTTGAGGGTATGCCAACCCAGTCTCAAGATGCAAGTGGTCTCTCTTAGGCTAGGTCGATAATAGTAGAAAATGAAGGAATGTTACCGATTCTCAAAAAAGTATGTAGAATGATTGATATCAAGTAAAATAGAATATAATAAAATAGGTAAGAATGTTTGATTCTAAAAAGTAAAAGACGAAGAGATGTTAATAAAAAAAAAATATAGGTATGTAGAATGTTGTATCTCAAGTCAAATAGGATATAATACAATGGGTATAGAATGTTTGATTTTGAGTATAATACATCCTACGATACTTATGTAGGATGTTTGACCTATGGTAAAATACATCATCATATAATATTAAAAAAATACCTGCCTGCGTACACTCGATACTAATTCCACATGGCCATAGGCAACATTTCCTCGGGACCCTCTAACCAACACCCAGGAAAATGAATATCCAAAAATAAGAGGAAATGGCTAGTGAACATACCGCCACCGACGGGGAGAGTGTGGTGGGTATTATTTCCCAAAGCAAGACACACGTTGAATATACTTGGCAGCTGTCCATGTATTACAAACGAGGTGCCTACCACCATGTAGAAGCTATCGATAATTCTCACTGTAGAAGCAAAACCGGGAACGCCGGGAAGTTTGATGGAAGATTGGTAAAGCAAGCACTGTATCGTTTTCAAAACTTTTGACCTAAAATTGCTGTATCCACTACAGTAATACGACTAGATCCATTGTATCGCATCCCTCATGATTTAATTAATTAAAAAGCATATGATCAAAACCCTGACAAAGAAATTTACGACTGTTAGGAAGCGACAAACTTGTTGAAAGATTTGCCATGAGAATAAATCAACTTTGTATGTCATTGAAATAATCTTTTAATCGAACACCAAATGCTGGCCATTTTCTTCGCAAACAAAGTTGGCATGTGATTCCGCCAATAGAAAATATAGAAAGAGGTCAATATCAACAGATAATATCAACAAGAAGGAATGAAAACTTGATAAGCTGAACATGGAAACGTTTCTCAGAGTCTCAAGTGGCTCGTACATGAACAAATTGCACAACTTGACCAAAGCTAAAGTAAGAAGACATCCACAAGAGTTGAATCGTAATAAATAGGTCACCGCTTGCGTCTTCTGACAATTTTAACCATTAAAATACTTAATTTAATGTCAAGAGCGGAGAGAAGTTATAATTTTTCACTTCGGTTGGAAATCAAATGTTTTAATAATTTCACTTTGATCTTGATATGCTACAATATCTACGCATATCATATTTTTATTTCAAATCACCTCTACGCCTTTTAATTTTTCGCACCGACATGGAAGCAATTTCATTTTAAAAGCTGTCTCCACGCGCTTTTTGTTACGGAAATGTCCTCCTTTCACACGATAGATGTCATTACATAAATAAAGCCTTTACCTGCCGTGCTCTATCAAGAAACTTCTACCAAGCCAACTCGGGACGCTGCGAATCCCTATAAATATCATTCCAGAGGTAAGCTTGTTATCCCATTCTTGAAAGCCTCGACGTCTCAGAAAAGATGAACTCCATTTCCAACTTGTTGCTGGTTCTCATTGCAGCCTACATTTTGGCTGCGGCTCCATCATATGCCACATACCATACTGGTCCTCCTCCAAAGCCGTACGACTACAAGTCTCCTCCTCCTCCATTGCATTTCCCTTCTCCAGTTCCTAAGCCTTCTCCCATAACTCCTCCACCGGTAGGCAAGCCTCCGGTAATAGAGAAGCCACCCCCTGTTCATATTAAACCTTCCCCAAAGCCATCACCAGTTCCCAAGCCCCCGATTGTGCAGAAGCCGCCTCCAAATCCAGTGTCTCCCCCTCATTACGTTTATAAATCCCCACCTCCACCTATTCCAAAGGTTTCTCCCCCAACGCCAACTCCAACATTTCCTCCTCCTCACCACAAACCTTCACCAGTTTACACTCCACCCAAGCCATCCCATCCTCCTCGTTCACCAGTTTACACTCCCCCCAAATCATCTCCTCCTCCACACCATGAGAAGCCATCAAATCCCCCAACTCCATCCCCACCAATATCATACACAAAACCTCACCCTCCTCCTGTGGTAACTCCTACCCATCCAAAACCAGTGCCAGTTTCTCCACCTCCACACTCAAAATCTCCAGTGTACCCACCACCTGCACATCACTACTCGTACAAGTCCCCCCCTCCTCCACCTCCATACTAGCTGCAAAAATACCTAATAGGATAGGTATGTTGTTCTCTACTGTACATTATGTACATTTAATCTGTCATGAGCCCTGATGAATGGGTTTTACTATAGATGTTATCAAGCCTGATATCTATTGCATTGCATAGCATCATGGAATCTGTCATATCTAGTTGCTTAATCTTTATTTCACATTTGTTTTCTTTAAATATTGTCTTGCGTAACAACAATTCTTCACTTGCAGCATTTATTTAGATTCTTCGAGATTGCAATCTGCGCTCTGAAAGTTCAAGTCTCCGAGGAAAAACGAAAATAAAAGAACTGTAAGCTGCATTCATGATTCAAAGGCTTGAGTACAATGTTATCAGATCTCCAAGAACATTCACTTTGATACTATGATTTCGTGGATGCTGCTGCAACTGAGCTTTTTAGTATACTCAATATAATAAAATATATCTCGCTTTCTACTAAGCTTCTCGTTTCTCTGGACCCCATTCCCATGCTGCTTTTTAAGTAATTTACTGCTTTACTATATCTTCACTTCAAAATATTTCTAAGAGATAGCCTTCCTAATTTTATAGAAGTCTGAATTATGAAGCTAAATTTTAACACATAATACACGTAATCAAATCTCACAGAAGCCAAATATAAATTAAGTTCTCCAAAATTTCTTTCCCATTGTACAAGATAGAGCTTTTTGTTGAAGTTTTTTCAGTCCGTTTTATATATCATTTCTTGGGTCATCGATGGTTCAACACACTTCAACCCGTAACCTCTTTTTGAAGTTCACGGAACGGCCTTGTCACATTTTCACCAATAATCGCTATTCATGAAAAGGGATGCAATAGGGAATCCGATAGAGTATTCAAATCATGCCATAATAAATTATAAAAGAAAAATGAGAGTCCACACCTACAAGCTCAATAACATACACATAAAACAATCTTATATTTATTTGGTCTATCATTGAGAAGGTCCTTATTGTAGACACCAAAACAACACCAATCCAATTATGTGACGACAAGCGCTGATCGCATTGACACACACAGCCCCTAGGGCAGCCCCCATAACATACACATAAAACAATCTTATATTTATTTGGTCTATCATTGAGAAGGTCCTTATTGTAGACACCAAAACAACACCAATCCGATTATGTGACAACAAGCGCTGATCGCATTGACACACACAGCCCCTAGGGCAGCCCCCAGAGGTTAAACAGTGGTCCTAACCACTTCCAAAAGTAGTTTTAGAGGTCAGAGGTCAATTTGGCACCTTGCTCTCTGCTCGTCCCACCCAGGGATGAATACAAACTGGCATTCATCCCACCCAGGGACGAATAGCAGCATTCACCCCAGGGTGAGGCGAATAGCAAGTTTGATTGGCAAAAAGTCAAACCTCGGCAACTCCGCCAATTAACTGAGGCTTCAGGCCATGCAATTGCGAGGAATAGCTTTTATTCAAGAAGAGAGACTTCAGTCATGCATGTCTTTATTTTAGAGACCTCATGCAAGGAGATTCTAAATCAGGGAATTAGCTTTTCTCTGAAAATAGGACAATTAACTCAAGTGGCGCCCTCGCATGCGCAATTCAAACAAGGAGACCCTAGGTCTATAAATTGGTGAGTTTTCTCACCCAAAAAATATATAGAGAAGGAGCATTTGAGCAACGAAGTGCTGCCAATTTACATACCTACTTGCGATTTGTGCCTTCACATCCTTAATCTCTCATTCGAAAGGGAGGTTATTGGGTGATTATTGGAAGCACGAATCCCGACCCAAAACCCGATTTTTGGCCACAATATTCCACAAAATTTGTCGAAAACACCCCATAAGGAGTTTTGGACCCATCCCAAGTGGATTGGTGCCGAAACAGTGTCCCAAACGGTGGGCGTTCTGCCCCGGGCGCCCCCCAAACTATCACAGTCCTATTCGCCCCACCCCGGGATGATTAGAAATATGTGATATATTTCTATGGTTTTTATTTTGCATTTTATTCTAGATATGTTAAATAGGTTACAGTTTAAATTTCATTTCATTCTGAGCAATTTTGACCAGGTTTTTGTCATTTCTCGCCTTTACTAACTTGCAGATGGCACCATCAAAATCTGGGTGATAGAGGCCAAATTGGAGAAATATGACCATCTGGGTCTTCCCAAAACACCCCCAATTAGCTAACCCCAACTTTTCAGGTCATTTGGAGCTTCCTAAGTAGGACATTGAAGAGGGTGCTTTTTGACAAATTATTGCAGGCTTATTCGTCCCACCCTGGAGCGAATACAAATCTGTGAGGAATTTCTAGACTGTTCTTTTTGCAGTGGTCTTCTGGTAACATATTTATGCTTCTGTCAAAATTTTAGGTCAATCCGAGGTCATTTGATTATCGTTTTAATATTTTCATGCATATACTGACAGTAGGCCTTGGGAAATACATGCTTTATTCTATCTGTAGGTGCTACTAATATTTTCTGTTTCTTTGAATGTAGGTTTTCGACATCAGAAGAGTAGGAAGGAGTGAAAAATCATATACACAAGTGGTGGTGACGTTTTGGTCCGCCCATCTTACATGTGGGCACGCGGAAGAAGGATTGCTATCATGGATGTGATCAAAAACATATTTAACGCTCCTATCCCCTAAAAAGGAAGGAGACGTATTGTAACACGACTTTGAAAGCACATCAATAAAAAGGACCTTATTCCATATTGCTTTTATCTTGTGTCGATTCGCTCATGTTCTTTCCTTTTTATGCATTTTTCAATACATAGGCTTTTGGCGTTAAGTTTGGTTTTAGACGCATCGTATTCAGCATATTCCTTTTTGTTTCCGTATCCTCGTGCTTTCAGTGGCGATCACGGTGGGACCTCTGTCCCTTGATTTTTAAGATTAAATTTTTGATTAAAGTTGCTTGTTCTTTTGCTTACAGGTACCAAGTTTTCCAACGCTGGACTATTTTAGAGCAGAAATTCAGAGACATCCGATTTGGGCAGAGAAGAGGTAGAGGTCTTAAACACCTTCTATCAAAATTTTGTTGTTTGTTCTCTGGTTATTTTCTTGCATAGGAGAGTTTGAATGCTTGTTTGCTTCATTTATGCAACTTAAAAAGAACCCCACACACCACGTGGTAAGTTAAAACAACAAGGAGTTGGTCGTAAAACCCCAACCCTTGAGCAAGACCAACGGTGGATTTCATCACCACCTTGGCTTGAGATATTGCATACATTACCCCGATCGTGACTGTTGCTAGACGTAAATCCTGATGAAAGCTGACCAAGTGTAGCTGGGGTGATTCCCAACGCATGAGGATAAGTCTTCTATGGTAGGTGTCATAAACAGAGTGATCCCCCTTCCGTACCGCCTATGTTCCACGTACCATCTGCTCTCACGTACCAATAGTTTCCCTCACGTAAGGGCGGGTATATAGAGAGGTTGGTATATCGGTCTGGCAATGGTATATCGAAGGGGCGACCATTTTTTGGGAGTCATAAGAGCCGTCATTTTGCATTTAAACGTTCTTTCACAAACTTTCAAAAACAAACATCAAAAACACACTGAACCAGGTTTGGGGCACACTTTTAAATCGTTAAACGAGATAATCATTGTTTGTGTGTGTGATACTTCCTGTTTAGTGTAGCATAAAAAATCCTAAAAAAAGATAAAAATCTACTCGTCTTTAGGAGCACATCACCATGGTGTTCACTCGTAGCCGAGCCCAATCACGGGCAAGCGCTGCAGAAAGTGCACCAAGGGGGGCAAGTCACCTCCGATATAGTCCTGAGGACTTAGTCATCCCGCCTTGGTGGCCTGACACACAAGATAGTCCACATCATGCCATAACAGAATAGGACTATAGAGGCACCTCTTTGAGGGGCACCCCCACTAAGCATAGGTCCTTTCAAGAAGAGAACCTACACGTAGCACTCAACATAGACAGGAGACCTCCCTTAGATGCTCGTTATGAGTGGCCTAGTGATGAAGTGTTAGAACAACAGAGGGTCCAGAAGGAGGGGCCACATGATTTCTTCATCCCTCCTCTACCCCGCATTATTGTTAGAAACACTAGACCAAATCTAGAGTATCAAGCTTTCCAGACAGGGCAAGACAATTCTGCCCGCACCTTGCATGCATATGAAAGAGAGGACGAGGAAGATTACCACGTTCCTCAAGAGTAGTACACAACATGGGAGCGATGTACCTCCACACCTGCCATGTATCAGGATCACCCATTGAGGCTACAGCCTCGGGTTAATGCAGCTAACCTCGATAGAGGAAAGCAACCCATAGAGATCTCGGATCACCACGGCCGAGATAGACATGTAGGAGAGGCATCTAGGCTTCCTAAACAAGAGACGATGGAACAAAGTGACTTGGCATTTTCCAGACATGCCGCCCGCCAAGCGCAAATCATGCAGCTTAGGCAAGATCAAGAATAGTTAGAGCATCTTTGTCGGCTTAACAAAGAGCGCATTCAGCGTCAGACAACCGAATTGCTTCATAACAATGTGCCTACGAAGGTTCCAATCCCTCACGTGCACATAAAGTAGAAGTGTATGAGAGGCATAACCCCTTGGTATGAGACAGGTCCACGTGACCTTATCAAGTATTGCCTCCGAGACCTCCTAGACCTGAGCGGGAGGCCACTCCCCGAAACAATGATGGGCACCCTCCGCGGGCACCCACCCATGTGTATAGGTCTCGACCAGGCACTCCTCAAGAAGCCTATGAGGAGTATGAACAAGAAGAAGAGTGGGCTGAAATGCTCTACCAAGGCAGAGGGGGTGCTATCCAGCTACCTCTCAATAGGCCTCAAGTTCCCCGCAACCCACAATGGGAGCAAACTAAGGAGGAAGAAATTAAATCCTCTGATGCATATAAAGCACTGCTAGAGCGCTTAGAGTCTATGGAGATCAAGACTTCTGGGCCCCAAAAGCCCACTTTACGCCAACTCCGTAGTCATCCTGTGCATCCGTCAGTGTCGGCACCTCCATACCCGGAACACTTTAAACTGCCCTAGTTGGCACTCTTTAGAGGGGAGGAGGACGCCCAAGAGCATGTGACTAGATTCCTGAGCCAGTGCTTTGGTATTCAGGACAATGATGCTTTGTTATTAAGAACATTTATAACCACATTCGTAGGCCCTACCTCGGATTGGTTCACCCAATTACCAAAACATAGCATCAGTAACTTGGATCAGCTAGTGGACGCGTTCCTCGAATGCTTCACCTTCAACACTAAGAAAAATGCGTCATTAAGTGACCTAGCTAGCCTCAGGAAGTATGAGGAAGAGACCATGGTGGCATACGGGAACCGGTGGAGGACATTGCTTTCGAAGCTGCCTTACCTCCCTCCCATGTCAGATCTGACCCAAATGTTCTCAAAAAGCTGTTTGAGATCGATCTCCATGCTATTGCAGCTGCAACAATATGCCAGTTTAGAGGAAGCTCTAGCGCAAGCCAGAGTCATTGAGGAGATTAAGATACAGGATGGCGAGATTGCCAAACCTAAGAAGAAAGAATGGACAAAGAACACTAAACTAGGGACCACGCAACCGAAACCTGCTATGGTTAATCAGGTTGCCATCAACGTCCCTAAGCCTGCACAAGCAACACAACCTCAAAAGGCTAACTATCAGGCGGTGCCTCCTAACAACTATGAGAGAGAAAACCAAAGGTAGGAGCAAAATCAGCAACGTCGCCCTAGGCGACAATTTACTCCTTACACAGAGTCCAGGGACTCTCTGTTTGACCGCTTGTCAGCGGCGAACTTGATCAACCTTCCAGAGATTCAAACTATAGACCCCAATGCACCGAAGCCTAAGGGGTATCGAGAGGACTTGTACTGTAGGTTCCACAGGCGTAAGGGACATGATCTTAATGCATGTTGGAAGTTCAAAGGTTTGGTACAAGATCTCATTGACAACAAGACATTGGCAATGGACAACCCCGTAGCGCCAAACAACCAACATATGGGAGTATTCAGAGACCCCTTGCCTACCCACGAGGCACAGGAAAAACCTCTTCAAGTTAATGAGGTGCAATAGAATTGCCCTATGCAGGGATATGTAGGGATGATAAGCATAGTGACTAGGAACAAGAAGTACCCAGGAGCTGCGCCCGTGGTAGCCACAAGAGAGGTTCCATCGACGTCACAAACTCAACAACACCCTACGCAACTTCCCCCACCTAGACCAGTGGCCACGATTCGAACTAGACTTACCCAAAGTCTAAGGACCACGTCGGCTAGGCTCTCCATATACGAGCTAATTCAACAATCAGCGCCCCATCGGGAGGCTCTAATGGAGATTTTAAAGGCCATCGAGCTGCAGCCCCATGAAGCGAACTCTTTCAACAATTTTGTGGGGCATGTAAAACAATGTACAGAGCCAGTCATCACCTTTAGAGAAGATGAATTGAAAATAGTGACTGGTGATGTGGCGGATCCACCCCTGCACGTTATTGCGTGGGTCAACGGGATTCCGTATAAGAGGGTGTTGGTGGACACTGGCTCGTCCAGTAATATCATCACTACAGCAGCACTGAAACATTTGAAGTTGCCAGCATCTCACATCGTGGCCTCCACTTATACACTACGAGCATTCAATGATGCAATCTGCTCGATAGTTGGCACAATTGTCCTACCTATCCAAGTGGGACAAAAGACTATTCATACATTGTGCCACATCTTGGAAGGTGAGATGGCTTATAATATCTTGTTGGGCCGGCCTTGGATTAGGGACATGAAGTGTGTCCCTTCAATAGCTCATCAGTGCCTAAAGTATACATTTGAAGGATAGGTGCATGTAGTCCCGATAGACTTGGAGCCCTTCAAATACTGCAATATAGTGCAATTCATGCCGCAATCGACCCTTCCATCAACACATTTGGATTTTTAGTTGAATCCATCTCAACAGGGTCTGATTTCGTAGGCATCTCCAGTGATTAATCCATCGAGTCCTCAGTCGGGTCCATCTTCTTCCGCTAGTCCTTCCACAACGATGCCACCTACGGTGGCCACATCCAAGGACAAGGGAAAGAAACCCTTAGAAGAGGAACCACCTCTCGTCTCAACCATCTCGATAGAAGAGATGCCTAGCAGAATGGAAGTCGAGACGCCTAGTTCACCCCACATGGAGTGGACTCAGGAAGGACTCCCATTCGCTCCCCCTCAACCGCCAACGGTCACCGTTGAAATGGCCAACACGGGCCTGGGGGAGTATCTAGTGAGGAACATTGTAGCAACACCCACACTTGAGTCCATGCAGGACATGGGGAGGCCTCGACTCCCCATCGGCTCAGTGGTTCCTTTAGGCTACCCACCCAATCAGACAAACTTTGTTTATGGGGGCCTGGATAATGGCGTTGAAACTTGTATGCAAGAAGATGAAGATGAAGAGCCCTTTGCGGAGGATGTCAACTATCTATCCAACCCTGATTTTGCTTTAAGATATCTAGGCCAATGCAATTGGCATGGATATGGGTTGGGTAGGTATGAGCAAGGAGTGCGTGTTCTTTGCCAACCGAGATATCAAATGTCGTATGACAAGTCAGGAGTAGGGTTCAACCACCCCTTGCCCCTAGACATCTTGGTGGAGAACATGCAAGGCCTAGGGATAGGCAACAAGGATGGGTTGGCATCAGATCCATATGCCAATCCTAACACAAACTATACATTGGGAGATTATCTCCCATTGCTAACAACCAACCTTGTTGACCATAACAACCCTTTCCCTTCGGTCGAACAGGGAGAAAATTCAAGGACTCACCCACAAGAGGGATATGGACAAGACCAAGAAGGGTCTTCAGAGGATGAGTCGGAGTACGAGGTAGCCCCTTGGGATCCTTTCGAGTCTGATAGCAATCATTCACAAGTATATCCCATGGATGATGATCAGGAGAGCTTCTTGACAATGTTCCCATTGGATGCTCCAATTGAGCATATGCCACCTCAAGAGAATCAGGTCCCCCGTAGAGAGCGGAACAACCTCGATGGGACCACATTAATTTGCTCGAACAAGATGAGCCTCATATGTCGCAAACCACTGTTGGAGCCAACGAAGGCCTTTGGATCTCTGACAGTGATTACGAAGATGAAACCGAGATGGCCTATCTCAACCACATGCGACAGATGCAACAACAGTATCCCTTGGACATAGATGACATGTTTGAACACCTACACATAGGGCCAAGGCATAGGTGGCACCTCAACCCGGCGTAGTTATAGCAATTACTGCACCCGCCACTCTAGGTACACAGAGAGCATCTTCCGCCTGGAGACCCTATCAAACCATCAGTGCCTAGGGCAGACCCTGTCTGCGTGTCCGTGCATAGGGCCGATCCATTTGTGCCAGTACCCACAGAGCCAGATCCGGAGCACAAAGATCATCTAGGATGTCCAAGTTACAACACCCACGGTAATGGAGACCACAATCATTTCATCAACATGATCTCCATTGATTTAACCGCCCCCATCCATGATCCAGCCGACCCGACATGGTCATTGTATCTAGACCTAGATGCTATCGACTGGGATCATGCTGACACACCGCCATCCCCATCAGAGTATTGGCCTTGTGGAGGGATGTTCCATTTCACCCCAGGATAGACTCAGGATGTCTTCCATGTCGAAGAGGAACCTGATGTTCCAAACGATGATCTAAATTCGGCAAATGATATCCACTTGATCCCAACTCCACACTAGTTGGAGGACGGATCCCACATGTCGGTCGAGGAGATGACTGACGTAGACATCGGCTCAGATCTAGTGAATTTGCAAATCATCAAGCTGGGGGTAAGTCTATCCCCCGAAGAGCAAGCCGACTACATTGCCCTTCTCAAAGAGAAGAAGGAGGTTTTTGCATGGTCATACAAAGACATGCCGGGACTAGACCCACAGCTAGTCACGCATAATCTAACGCTTGATCCGACAGTCAAGCCAATAAAGCAAAAACTACGTAAGATGCACCCAATAGTGGCCTTAATGGTCAAAGATGAGCTACAAAAGTTGTTGGATGCACAGTTTGTCATCTGCATGGATTACCCGCCATGGTTGTCTAACATGGTTCCCATCAAGAAGCCCGATGGGAGGATTCACATATGCACCAATTTTTGAGATCTAAATAAAGCGAGTCCTAAGGATGATTTTCCCTTGCCAAGCATCGATGCATTGGTAGACGCTACAACGGGCCACGAAATGCTCTCCCTCATGGATGGTTTCTCGAGATACAATCAAATTCGTATCAATCCCGAGGACCAACTAAAAATGGCATTCACAATGCCTTGGGGGACATTTTGCTATAAGGTCATGCCTTTTGGCCTTAAAAATGCTAGCGCCACCTACCAACGTGCCATGACGTACATCTTCCATGATTACATGCACAAAACTTTGGAGGATTACATGGATGATTTGTTGGCCAAATCTCTTTTGCGCCCAGATCATCTCGATGACTTAAGCAAGATCCTCGATCGCCTCATGGAGCATAAGGTCAGACTAAACCCCAAGAAGTGCATATTTGGCATCACATCTAGAAAGCTCTTGGGTTACATAGTCTCTAAATGAGGAATCGAGGTAGACCCACACAAAGTCAAGGCAATCCTTGAAATGCTTCCCCCAACTACCATCAAGCAGCTCAAGAGTCTGTAGGGAAAGGTCGCATCGATCAAGCGCTTCATAGCGCAGTTATCTGACAAGTGCCGACCCATGAATAAATTATTGCATAAGGGGGTCACATTTCACTGGGATGATGAGTGCCAGTCAGCCTTTGATGACATTAAACAATACTTGGCTTCACCGCCAGTATTGGCACCACCTAGACCAGGAGTGTCATTCTACTTATACATCTCAGCTATTGAGGTGGCACTGGGCGCCATGCTGTCCCAAAAAATGAACTACACAAAGAACAGGCTACTTACTATCTTAGCCGCACCCTGGTCAGTTATGAACTTAACTATGCATACGTTGAGAAGCTCTGCTTGGCAGTGGTGTTTGCTACCAAAAAGCTATGCCACTACATGCTCAACAATACGACGTATGTTGTGTCTAAGGAGAATCCATTGCGATACATGATGAGTCGTACTTATCATAGTAGCCGCACGACGAAATGGATCATGTTGTTGATGGAGTTTGACATAGAATTCATTGGACAAAAATCCATAAAAGGTCAAGTCATCACCGATCAACTGGCAGAGGCTCCTCTTGAAGATGATCAGCCTCTGACCGTAGAACTACCGGATGATGGGGTTTTTCATGTTTCAGAATCGCCAGATTCTGATGAGCTTGAGTCACAGGCTGACATGACCCTATTCTTCGATGGTTCTAAATGTGAGCAAGGAGGTGGCACGGGAATTGTATTCTTCACTCCACAAGGGGCTCCAATGCCTCTGTCATTTAAATTAGACTTCCCATGCACCAACAACAATGCAGAATATGAAGCCTTGCTCATAGGTCTTCAGACAACAATCACCATGAACATTAAATGTTTAAACATCTTTGGTGATTCGTTGTTAATTGTCAATCAAGTAAAGGGGATATTCCAATGTAAATGTCCAGTTCTACAGGCCTACAAAGCCCTTGTGGACAAATTCCTGGCACAACTTGAATGGTATGACATCGAGGCACTCCCTCGATCATCGAATCATTTTGCGGATACTATGGCCTCCTTGGGGTCACTAATCCCGCAAGACCCTTCTGGTGAAATGACAACCATTCAGGTTAAAACATTATCGCAATCCACGATGGAGCGTGCAAGCTCTGACCTAACGCCAGGAATCCACCTGATCCAGATTGAACCATCTCAGGATAGGTTCTCTCGAATCCATGATTGTCTGACTCGAGCCAACTAGGGGTCCTTGTTCTCCCCGACCCCTCTTAATAGCAACACAACGCTATTTTTACAAGTTCTTTCCCGCTCAGCTTTTGCTAGGGATGGACTTCAAGAGGGATTGGCCATTCATACTATCGAGGTTTCTGATCGGCAGGATTGGTACACACCCATTAGGGATTACCTCAAGCTAGGTAACCTCCCACTTGGATTGACACAAGCCACGAAAAGATCATTTAAACAGAAAGCGACAAAGCATGTCTTGTTAGGAGACATTTTGTATCGTCGGAGCTATGAAGGAATCCTCCTCCGTTGCTTGGACCAGCAAGAGTCCGCTTGGGCGATCACCCAAGCACACGATGGTACATGTGGTGGCCACTTCAGCGGTATGGCCATCGCAAAGCGCATTCTTCGCATGGGCTATTATTGGCCATCTTTAGAGCGAGATTGTTGCGCATATGTAAAGAAGTGCGTGAAGTGTCAACACCATGCTAATTTGACACACGTACCTTCTCAGGCCTTGCAACCGATCCAATCGGCTTGGCCTTTTTCATAGTGGGGCTTCGATCTAATCGAAAAGATCTCCCCTGCATCGTCCGGTCGTCACACGTTCATCATAACGGCCACAGAGTACTTTACCAAGTGGGTGGAAGCAATTCCGCTAACCTCTACGACTGGATCCCGCATTGCGGAGTTTATTTTGCATAACATCATATGTCATTTTGGTATTCCATCCAAGATCCTGTCGGATAATGGGACGTCATTCAAGAACAAAGATGTGCATGCTTTGACCACAAAGTACAAAATTTAGCACAGTTTTTCAACACCCTATTATCCGCAGGCAAATGGGCAAGCAGAGGCGTCAAACAAAATGCTAGTCACCATCCTCAAAAAGATAGTCACAGACAATCATAAGGATTGGCACATTCAGATCCCGCTTGCCCTATGGGCTTATCGCACTAGCATTCGGATGCCCACTGGGGCAACTCCATTTTCGTTGGTGTATGGCTCCGAGGCAGTCATGCCTCTTGAGTTGGAAATCCCTTCCCTACGCATTTCAATGCAAGAGTTCATCGATGATGACACCGCATGACAGGCCCGGTTAGACCAACTGACGTTGCTCGATGAATGATGCGTCAATGCTCTCGAGCATTTGCGTATCTATCAAGAGCGACTTAAGAAAGCATACAACATGAAGGTCCACTTAAGGGAATTTTAGGTTGGTGACTTGGTCTTAAAAGAGAACCAACAGAATTCTAATTTGTCATCCCATCTAAGGGACAAGTTCATGGCAAACCTGGTTAGGTCCTTATGTCATTGATAGTAGAATAGGACCTGGAACATACCGGCTTGCCTCTCTTGAAGGAATCAAGGAAACAGAACCCTTGAACATCAGTCATTTGAGGCCATTCCACATTTAGAGAGCCATAGTCCAACCAAAATCTCCAAGGATTCTCATAATCGCTTGGTCAACCCTAAATGCCCCAAAGGTATCTATAAACCCTTTGGTCAACCCAAAAGCTCCAAGGATTCTCACAATCACTTGGTCAACCCAAAATCCCCAAAGGTATCTATAAACCCTTTCTTAAGGTTCTCAATCTCACCAAAACCTCAAATTTATTTGGTCAACCCAAAATGTCCCAAAGGTATCTATAAACCCTTTGGTCAAACACCAAAAGCTCCAAGGGTTACCATAACCACTTGGTCAAAATAAATATTCAAAAAAACAAAAACATCAAATATTCAAAAACAATAAAATCATCAAAAATAACAAAAACAAATTGCATTTTAATTTCATGCATACTCATAAAAATCAAAATACAAAAATATAGGTTGCATTAGGCATCGCATCCATACATTGCATATTTGCTAGGTCATACAAGTCAAAAGCACCATAGATTGTCATTACTTGGCAATTCCATCATTTTCCACATCAAATCCATTTTATAAATGCATACATCCAGAATAACACCATCACCATTTTTTTTAGCTTAGTCAGTTGTCTCCTAATGTATATAGGGTTTTCGTCATTCAGTTGTCTTTAAATTTCTAGCCAAAAACTATACATAGTTAAACGAATTTTACACGGGAAAGTTTTACTTGGATCACGCCTTGTTACGTAGCATCCCAACACAAATTAAAACACATAAAATAATTCCTAAGTTGTGTGAATGCAAGAGAAACCTACAAAGCAGTCTAGGGTACCATAGGTGAAATATTAGCCTGTTCATCCCCCTGTGCGAATGGTTCCAGAATGCTGAGAATTGACAAAAGGACGAGCTCTTCCCCATCCATTCCCCCTAATAAATAGTGGTCTTCACCACTACCCAAATCCCAATCATCGTTGGTCCCCAAAGTTGTAAGGATTCGTACTACACGTCCCTGCCAAGGATGGGTAGTCATCCCCAAGACCTAAAAGGATCAACGCCATTCAAAAACAAAATTCCAACAAACCATCATCACAACCATCTCCACTCACCTTTGGTCTCAAAGTTGTAAGGATTCGTACTACACGTCCCTGAACAGGATGGGTAGTCATCCCCAAGGCCTAAAATATCAATGCCCTTACTTCATAATCTCCATCATCCCCTTTGGTTCCCAAAGTCGTAAGGATGGTTTTTATTCCCAGGCCCAAGGATCAAGGCCATTCATAAGCCACAAACTTACAAGCTCAACCTTACAAAGCTCAAAATACAAAATCAAATAACAGTGGTTATCACCACTATTCAAAATCATTGCTCAAAAAGAAAAACAAGAAGAAAAATAAATAGTGATTTTCATCACTATGTATACGAGCAAATATCCTCAACCCTTGAGCAAATAACAAGCCTGAACTTGAATCCCTGGAATTCTCAGCATTCAAAAACCATCTAGGTGATCCTCATTACGGGTTTGGTGGACAGCCTACCTGGCAATGGCGGTATCCTAAACGCATGACGATATGTCTGTCACATTAGCTTTGCGTGTGTGCAGACCAATGTTTGCATGTGGATGAGCTAGCTTATGGTACCTTAGATTGTCCCATGGATTAATCTTACTAAATACAACAACGGAGTTAGTGGAGCTAATTAGGTGATCCTCGAGTACAGGTTTGGTTGATAGCCTATCTGGCATCGGCGGTATCCTAAAAATACCACATAAACGAACTCAATTGCACACACAGGGATGTGAAATAACTTGGTTTAAATTCAAGTCGGATTTATACCTTGTTCAAAAGTCTTGCGAGATAAATGTACAGTCTTGGCTAGTTAGTTAAAATATCTGAATCTCAGAAAAGCTTAACTACATTTTAAAACAACTGGTACATTTCATTCCGTACATCACCATCAAAAAATATGCAAAATACAAAAACAAAGTTTTCACATGCAAAGTCATTCCACAAAGTCATCCCATTAGTACAGCAAGTCAGTCAAATCTTGCACAGTCTATGGTGCATCGACAAGTTATCAAACAACTCATTTCATTCATTCCATATGCATACATCATATAAATTAGAAACATCACATTCATAATAGCATATGCATACATCAATGTAAATACATGTACATAAAAACAAACCATGAAAAGTGCATAAACACCAAAAAAGAGTCATCTATATATATATCATCAAAAATACCCACAGGCTACAATGAACCGGTCCTCTGACCCCGCAACAAAAAGCCAAAAACTCAAAAACCCCAAGCCTAGGGCGTCGGCCACCATGATCACGCAGGATCGGTGCGACGGGAACTACCCCCCATGGTGTGGGTCCTATGGGACCTCTCAAGGCGACTACTGCTCGCCCTCGCATCATGCCCACTAGTGCCCCCCTCATCTAGCCACCTGCGATGGGATGATGTTGACTGCTCAGTATCGCTGTCTCTCGTCCGACGTGAAGAGCCACCTCCAAGGGGCTCAGGTATCCGCCCACCAAGGTGGATAATCTCTCCCTCCATATCCATCCGATGTCGATGCCACTCTGCCTCCCGCGACCCCACTCTGCCTCCCGTCGAACCCACTCTGCCTCCCATCGATGGTAGTAAGCTACTACATCATCGCATTGTGCTAGCTGCACCCGTAGGAGATCCCTCTCCCATGCAACATCGGTATCCCCCTCCTATCGGTGGGATGCAGCCCATGCGTTCTCCCGCTTCGCCAGCTAAGTCCATAGGAGATCTCTCTCCTACAAAGCCTCTCCCAGCTCCCCATCTCGTCTCCATAGCAGGTCCTCCAATCGTGCTATCTCAGTGCCATGCCTTGCCTCCACATCCTCCGAACCTGCCTGAGGCCTCGACGAATCCGGGACAATAGCCTGCTCTAGCTCCCACTACTCTGGGACGTCCTGCATCTCTGGCTGATCTGGCACCCCAAACTCCCCTCCAACATCCTCAACCTCCACCATGTCCGCATCATCATGCGGAACACCCCAACCCTCATCTGGTGCCTCTATACCCTCATCCCCTGCTACTGCTGCCTCGCACCCCCTAGAGGCCCCTCGCCTCGCCATCGTCGTAGAGTCCACCACTATCATACTCGGTAGTAACCCCGAAATCATCCACATTTGGGACGTCAATAGCCATATCTCCCCCGTTGGGAGATGGAATGTGTTGGTCCGAGGATCCCACAGGTTGATCAAGGGCGTCATATAGGCCCGATCCCTGACCACCGGCTCCAACCGTGTCACCTACTTGAGCCCAAGAGCGTCAAGCCAGTCCTAGTCAGCCAAAGTCAGTGCTGCATGCGCTTCAATGAAAATAGTAGGCACCCGATACTGGCTCTTCACCACCTGCAAAAGAAAACAACACAAAAACATTAAAACATTGAAAACAAAAAAACCTGTACAACAATACCATGAATGTACAACACAAATAATAATAATAATAATAATAATAATAACAACATTCAAAAACGTAATTTTTTAGATCTAGGGTTTTTAACTCTAACTGATAAATTAACAACAAAAAAAATTACAAAAACAAAACCTAATTTGTCAGATCTAGGGTTTTTAACTCTAACTGATAAATTAACAACAAAAAAATTAAAAAAAATCATTGGTCAGTTCTAGGGTTTTTAACTCTAACTGCTCAATTAAAAAACAAACAAAAACAGTCACAAAATAATTTTTCAGACCTAGGGTTTTTAACTTTAAACTGGAAAATTAAAAACACAAAAACAAAAAATAACTAGGGTTCAAGCTACGCTTTTCGCTTAGTTTTACCCTACGTTTCTCACCTAAGTTTTGATCTTGGTTCAATTCAGGTTAAGCGAAGTTTCTAAGTTATGTTTTACACTCATTTTTTCAGCTAAGTTTCAAACTAAACTTTTGATCTTTGTTTAACTAGGGTTACACTAAGTTTTAAACTAAGTGTTCATATTGATAGACTAGGGTTTCATTTTTACACTTTAAAAACCAAAAAAATATATATATATATATATATATATATATATATATATATATATATATATATATATATATATATATATATATATAAAAAACAAGAAATAAGCACCAACTTGCAGTTTTCAAATTGCAACACAAAATAATAAAGAGGAAGGACACTCACTGGTATCGCTTTGACCTCCTCCTCCTTAGAGCTCCAAATCGCCAAGAAAAACAAATGCAAATGAGCCCAAAACTCGGCTTTGGCCTTTAAATAGGCCTTCTTGAGCTCATACTCGTTCCCCCTGGGATGAGCACTCTGTTAGCACTCGTCCTACCCTCGGGATGAATACTAAAGAGGAATTCGTCCCACCCAGGGACGAATACGAGCAAAAATTTCAAAAAGCTAATGCACAAAAATGCACCAAAAACAAGCCCTAAAAGTGTCCGATAAGAGTGCTTTTGCACTTGAAATTCTAGGCATGCAAAACATATGTCGGGGTCACAAATCCTCACTATCTTACTCCCTAAGAAGGCTACCATAGTCGGACCACTCCATGGGAAGATGTATTTTTGAGAATTTCATCCCCAAACGGCGTCACCAAAATGGGTCAAAACCCATCCAAAAATAGCAATAACATTGTCGAACGAAGGCGCTTTTGCACTTGACATTCTTGGCATCCAAAATAGACATTGGGGTTACAAATTGTCACTATCCTACTCCCTAAGAAGGCTACCATAGCTGAAATTGGCAAAAATATGTCCTCCCGTGGAGCGTTCCAGCTAGTCTAAACTACGTTTCTAGCTCAGTTTTCAACTAAACTTTTGATCTATGTTTAACTAGGGTTAAATTAAGTTTTTATCTAAGTGTTCATAGACTAGGGTTTCATTTTTACAATTTGAAAAACCAAAAAAACAATATAACACACGAAATAAGCACCAACTTGTGGTTTTTCAACACAAAATAATAAATAGGACAGGCACTCACTGGTATCGCTTGACCTCCTCCTCCTTAGAGCTCCAAATCGCCAAAAAAAACAAATGCAAATGAGCCCAAAACTCAGTTTTGGCATTTAAATAGGCCTTTTGAGCCTGTACTCATCCCCCCTAGGATGAGCGCTCTGGTTAGTGCTCGTCCTACCCTGGGACAAATACTAAAGAGGAATTTGTCTCACCCCGGGATGAATACAGAGCAAAAATTTCAAAAATAGCAAAAAAATGCACAAAATGCACCAAAAACAAGCCCTAAAAGTGTCCGATAAGAGTGATTTTGCACTTGAAATTCTGGGTATACAAAATAGATGTCGGGATCACAAATCCTCACTATCATATTCCCTAAGAAGGCTACCATAGTCGGACCACTCCATGGGAAGATGGATTTTCAAGAATTTCATCCCTAAATGACATCACCAAAATGGGTCAAAACCCATCCAAAAATAGCAATAACATTGCCGAACGAAGGCGCCTTTGCACCTGACATTATTGGAATCCAAAATAGACATTGGGGTTACAAATTATCACTATCCTACTCCCTAAGAAGACTACCATAGCTGGAACACTCCACGGGAGGACATATTTTTGCCAATTTTAGCTCCAAAATGCATCACAAAAAGGGTTCACACCCACCAAAAATAGGTCAGAATGTTCAAAAACTGCTTTCACATTCAATGGTAAACAACTGAAGGCACCCTTACCTAAGTCATATTGGGTCAAGTGAATCATAACTTTTCTCATGTCGGTCATTCCCTCATCAATTCATTGCTTGAGGGGTAGTCACACTTAGTTGCCAATCAACAAAAACATACCCAATCAAGGGAATGACACGCATTCAAAGGATCATTGACAAAGACAATTGCACCCCTGCTTGGGGCAGCAAACAAGCAATTATCAAAATATGATCAAAAACTTGGCATTCATGAATCATGAACTCAAGGTTCCCACAGATAAAAGGTTGCACCCTTTGCCTATTCATGACTGATCAATGTCCAAGCTCAAGTAACACCTCACCGAAAAAGGTTAACACTTGAATTAAGTTCCTTAGCTCGTTAGAAGCAATTATTTAAGAATGCATGCCCTTTCCATACTTGGGGCATCAAGATTTGGTTAGGTTACTGAGAAACCCTAATCATTAGTGCTTTGGTTATGTATTTTTGCTCGGCACTGTGCCTTGCATAGCGTTTCCCAAAAAGGGGCATCTGTAGACACCAAAACAACACCAATCCGATTATGTGACGACAAGCGCTGATTGCATTGACACACACAACCCCTAGGGCAGCCCCCAGAGGTTAAACAGTGGTCCTAACCACTTCCAAAAGCAGTTTTAGAGGTCAGAGGTCAATTTGGCACCTTTTTGGCACCTTGCTCTCTGCTCGTCCCACCCGAGGATGAATAGCAGCATTCTCGCCCAGGGTGAGGCGAATAGCAAGTTTGACTGGAAAAAAGTCAAACCTCGGTAACTCCACTAGTTAACTGAGGCTTCAGGCCATGCAATTGTGAGGAATAGCTTTTATTCAAGAAGAGAGACTTCAGTCATGCATGTCTTTATTTTAAAGACCTCATGCAAGGAGATTCTAAATCAGGGAATTAGCTTTTCTCTGAAAATAGGAAAAACAACTCAAGTGGCGCCCTCACATGCACAATTCAAACAAGGAGACCCTAGGTCTATAAATTGGTGAGTTTATTCACCCAAAAAGGATACAGAGAAGGAGCATTTGAGCAACGAAGTGCTGCCAATTTACATACCTACTTGCGATTTGTGCCTTCACATCCTTAATCTCTCATTCGAAAGGGAGGTTATTGGGTGATTATTGGAAGCACGAATCCTGACCCAAAACTTGATTTTTGGCCACAATATTCCACAAAATTTGTCGACAACATCCCATAAGGAGTTTTGGACCCATCCCAAGTGGATTGGTGCCGAAACAGTGTCCCAAACGGTGGGCGTTCTGCCCCGGAGCGCCCCCCAAACCGTAACAGTCCTATTCGCCCCACCTCAGGACGATTAGAAATATATGATAGATTTCTCTAGTTTTTATTTTGCATTTTATTCTAGATATGTTAAATAGGTTACAGTTTAAATTTCATTTCATTCTGAGTAATTTTGACCAGGTTTTTGTCATTTCCCGCATTTACTAACTTGCATATGCCATCATCAAAATATGGGTGTTAGAGGAAAAATTGGAGAAATCTGACCATCTGGGTCTTAACAAAACATCCTCAATTAGCTAACCCCAAATTTGCAGGTCATTTGTATCTTCCTAAGTAGGACATTGAAGAGGGTGCTTTCTGATAAATTGTTGCAGGCTTATTCGTCCCACCCTGGAGCGAATACAAATTTGTGAGGAATTTCTAGACTGTTATTTTTGTAGTGGTCTTCTGGTAACATATTTATGCTTCTATCAAAATTTTAGGTCAATCCGAGGTCATTTGATAATCGTTTTAATATTTTCATGCATATACTGACAGTAGGCCTTGGGAAATACATGCTTTATTCTATCTGCAGGTGCTACTAATATTTTCTATTTCTTTGAATGTAGGTTTTCGACATCAAAATATTAGGAAGGAGTGAAAATTCATATACACAAGCGGCGGCGACGTTTTGGTCTGCCCATATTACATGTGGGCACACGAAAGAAGGATTTTTATCATGGATGTGATCAAAAACATATTTAATGCCCCTATCCCATAAAAGGAAGGAGACGTATTGTAACACGACTTTGAAAGCACATCAATAAAAAGGACCTTATTCCATATTGCTTTTATCTTGTGTCGTTTTTCTCATGTTCTTTCCTCTTTTTATGCATTTTCAATACATAGGCTTTTAGCGTTAAGTTTGGTTTTAGACGCATCGTATTCAGCATATTCCTTTTTGTTTTCGTATCCTCATGCTTTCACTTATACACAATATTTGTTTTTGTTTATTTATTTTTGGAAAACATCCCAAAAGGGATGCCACTTTTGGGTAAGACCCAAGGAGGCAGGGGTATCCAAAACTAATTTATAGTGGAAAACACCCCTTTTGAGGTGCCACTTTCAACAGGTTGGGCATAGGAGGAATGGAGTCTTTTCGACCTCTATCAGCACATTAGACATTCCTAACTATATCATATATCTACAGGATGGAGACAAGGGGAATGTAACCTAGGTTGGCCTCTACCAGCACCCAGGGCATTTACCACTACACCACAACAAACAGATGTCCTTATACACAATATAAAAGGTTTCACTTTACACAATTATTTCTTTGAATCAATGATATAGTAAAAATCCTTCAAACACAACCTATCCAATAATGATGTACTCTTTCTTTAGCTAGTTAGCTTTTTTTAAGCCATAAATGTTCTACATGTCTCTCACTTGGTTACTTACTTGAATTGTAAAGTGCTCATTTTCTTTTATAAAGGGGAGTATCTTGAATTGTAAAGTGCTCATTTACTTTTATAAAGGGGAGTATTCCCAATTTATAAGTGGATCTAGATATTTCATGGATGAATCAATATGTATAATCAAAGTATGATATGATTTTAGATATTTTTTCTTTGGACTTTTTTCATGATAATTAATAATTGTACAGGATAATAAAAGATTATATGGCTTTAAATATTTATTTGTATTCATTTTTCATGTTATTTTAATATTTATATTATACTTCAAAAAGTATCTTCTACTTTTGACACATTTTAGATATTGTGTGATACTATTATATACTTAATTATTTAAAGAATATCCTAATATACTTTGACTCTATGAAAAATATATTTTTCGATAATGATGACACTTACTTTCATCATTAATGTTTACTATTAACTTTTAGTTTTTACTATAATTTATAACAATATTCTTATTATATTTTTTAAACATATATTGTATAGGTAGTATTTATATTTATTTGACAATTAGAACAATATTATACTATGTTGTAATCAACTAGAATAAGCTTCTATAAAATAATATTTCCAAATAAGCTACCCAATATTATATTATATACTCATTATACCATTACACATGCAAGTAAATATTATGTCAACTTATATCCCCTCTTACTTTATATTATGTCACTTCAGTAAGCATGTCTTCTTCTATAGGATCATATAGCTTGAGTATATCATGATTGTTCCATTTCTTTATAAGTATGTCCATCCTATTGCATAACCATATAATTGTCTTTATCATCCATTTTTTCTAGTATGTAAGAATCCATTCATTTTAAAAGCAACCTATTATATTTTCTTTCATGATGACCTTTTCCTAATACTAGGTCATGTTTACTTCCTTTGATAAATGAACCAATTATTGACCTACTTAACCTTTGATAAATGAACCAATGACCTACTTAAGATCGGGGTTATATACATAGTGGTTAATCATTTTTTTAATTTACAAGGTGGAATCGGTAGCCGCCAGGTAGCTGCCACGAATCCGGGTAGGTTTTCCAGTTTTTATGGCTGTCATAATATTCTACGTTGTTCATCCCATAAGGCATCACATAGTTGTTTGCGTAGTCTTCCCCTATAACCACCATGCCACAATCGTTCCTAGTGCCGAAAGCACTAGGAAAGGGACAAGCATTTAGTACGATGAGGCTCAATATTTGAACCTTGGACCTTCGCTCCCCTTACGAGGTTTGGTCAAACAAATTGGTCTACACCTCGCACCTTTTGGCTAATCATTATTAATTAATATTTTGATTTTTAAAATTTAGAATTGGCTAATATTGGGGACCCTTGGCCAAGGCCCATTAGCCCAAAAATTTTGGGTGTAAATTTTTTTGGAGTAGACTCACCGTAATTTTATAATAATTAAACCATTTTAAGTTTAAATATCCAATATTACCCCTAATAATATGGGACCTTTTCACTTTGAAATTATAAATAATTTTGAATTTTGAAACGAATTTACCCTATTTTTATAAACACGTTTTAGGTCCAACGTCTTACGCATAACCCATCTTAAGATATAGTCTTATTTTATGCACTCACATGAGCTTTTCATATATACCCATGTAGTACCTTCTTCGGAATAGTAAAAATCATTCAATAGTATTTTCCTCTTATCAAGATTGGGAAAATCTAAATCCATAGTTTTTTATATTTTGTTTTTTTTTTTTAATTTATTTTATCTTTGTTTCTTATGCATCAATTGCATCCTCAATAATTGCTACCACTTGCTTTGTCTGAGAATCCATCAAGGGTTGATCATTCCATGTCCTTATAAATGTAAACATTGTCTTCCATCTTAATGCTCTATTGTTTGTTTCTAAGACTTTCTAATGCAATTTTATTGTATTTGTAAAAAGAGCACTAACAACGGAATTGCATGTGGTGGATAGTCTCATCCTCCTAATATAGGATAAGGTTGGACTAAATTTTTTACTCCTTGGGTAGGAAAATAGTAAACCATGTTGGATGGTGGTTTTGGTTTTATTCTCTCATCTAGTTTGTGATATTTCTACCAATTTTTCTTGTTATTTTTGCTTGCAAAATTTCTCAAATATCTAAAGTAAGCATGAAGGTACAGTTATAGAATATTTTCACACTTTTCTTCTAGAGCATATTTTAATAATCAACAAAGTCATAATTATTGTTTTATGTAGAAATCATGACCATTGGTTGATTTTTAGGATTTTTAATATATAGTCATCATCGAAGCATGTTTTTATACCTAGGGTTAACATGATGTATCATTTTTACTAATGATTGCTATTTTTAGCTCTATCAAGAATGTAATCTAGTAACTGACCTCAAAAATGGAAATTATATTCCATGTGTTATAAATACTGATTTCTTCTCCTCATATATTCACTAGACATATAACTATCAATCATTTTAGTACCAATATTATTTTCAGCAATCTTATATTAATTGTCTCTACTACTACCATAACACACAACCTTTTTATTGCTCCCTTTGTCTCTCTTATTCTTGCATGTATGACTAAAGTCATTTACCTTTAATTCACTTTCTTCTTTAGAGGAGGATGGAATGCTCCATTAGTCTTTATAGTTAAAGATTGAAGTTACTACTCAGTGACTAATTTTCAAGGTAACTCAAGTCCCCTATATTGATCCCACATGTGATCCTTTATTGTGATAGTGGTGATGTTAGGAGCAAGATAGATTAATATTAAGCATTTATCATTATTATTATTGCCATATATATGGATGCTATGGTCCTTATTGCCCTAGGTTATCAATTATTTGCTCTTCTACATTAGGATTTAGTCTTGCATATATTTTGTGAATGATCTTAGTGTAGTAAGTTGTTTACTTGTATTCATTAATATTTGCTTTGAATAGGATAGTTTTAGATTAGTTATCACATGATTGCTTACTATATTGATTTAAGTATTATGATATAACCTTTAGTAACTCATGTGATTGTATGAGATATCTAATTTTTCCTTAAAAAATTTTTGTGAACCTAACATGAAATCATCTTTCAAGGCATTCACATTTAATTTTTCAACCCCTAGGGTTTAGTTGGTTAGTTGTCATATTTTTTGTATTGTCTACTACTTTTTCTTGTAAGCTAATTAGGTCTTGCTATGGTTTTTATATTTCTATGAAGCATTATTTTGAAATCCATCTTGTTTGGATATGAGATTTTATGGTAGTTTGTTGCCTTAGTGATTTGCTCGAGGATAGAGACTTTGTCAAAATCCTACTTGCCTCTAAGTAGATTTTTGCCTTGACTTATGGATCCTTTAAATTTTTTTCCAAGGTATTGGGATGAGTATTATTTCTAGAAAGAACCAAATCAAAAAATAGAAGAGGATTTATATTATTCCATTCCTCAATGAAACTATGGTCTTCATATTTTTGCTCTTGGTCATGATAATGATGTCCTAATCAAATATTTGACCAAAAGAGAATTAAATTTAGATTATGATAATGATAGGGACTCAACTAAGGGTTATGATGAGCCCTATAAATTTCCCATAGGATCCTAAGGTACCCTAAGAATATTTATATTCTTCAAAGAATATGAATATCATACTTTACAATGATCATCACTAAATGTGATAATCATGATAAATCATGCACAAATACTAAGAAAAAATATAACATATTTCCCCCAATGGTCTCATCCCTTTCCTAAACCTCAAGAAAAAAATTAAATAATAAAATTACTACCCTTAGGGAATTTCTTATTAGCTACCTGATCATAGGAGAGATATTGAGAAGCAAATGGAGGTCACTAAGAGAGATACAACCAAAAAATTATATGACATTGTATAAACATAAGGAATAAAATTATGACTATAAATGGAGCCCCTATAGTATATATTATGATCCATATTTTCGTTATAAACCCTAATGCTCCTCCTTCCCTAATGAGGATTCAATATATTTGAAAGCTTGCTCGATAATTTTATTGATAACAAACATATTTATACAACTTTATAAAACCACTTGATGAGAAAAACCACTGGACCAAACTAGGAATAGAGAGATAATATTTTCAGAGATAAGGCTGATAAATACTTACACAATCCTGAAAAGCAACTTTTTTCATGATCTGAAAAACCATAAGATAAGACTGCAATTTTTAATTAAAAACCTGATTAATTTTAGTTAGTTAACTACATATAATGTTTAATTAATTAATATTATTTAATTCATCAATACTTATCTCAACCACAAAAGCATTGGACTCTAATAAAGTCGACGACCGATGGCTCACATCTGGCAATAGGGATCTGCGAGGGTAGGAGCGCCCTCCGATATTCGATGACCGATTACATGGACAACCTGACACCTGGTCATGACCCATGAACGTGACACATGGCAAACCCTAGACTAACTATATTGCATACAATTCCCAAGGACCTAACATGGTGACATAGTTGGCAGTACTGACTAGGCATTGACTGGACTAAACATGTGTTACAAGGGACATGTAACTGAATAGCTGACTGGGTGGAATTGGGTGACGTGAAAAACTGACTGGGTGGACTCGGGTGACGTGGCACCTACAAGTGGCATGTATTAATTGGTTTGTGTGGTGGTCGTGAGGTAGGTTGTGATTGGTTGGAATGAGCGGCAAAAGTCTAGATGGTTGGCTAGATTACCCGTAGGCAATCAAAATTTAAAGGGCATGTTTGCCCTTTTAAATAACAAAAATGCATCTATGGGATGCATGTGGGATAAACTCCCACTAATTTTATTTTTCCCGCCCGTAGGCAGGAAAGCCTTCAAGAGAAAGCAGCCCCCCTTCCAATTTTCGTCGGGCTAGCTAGCTCGATCGGTGAAGGAAGCTTGGAGCTAAGGCTCCCGACAGGGAAGGTCAGGAGTTCGACTCCCTTCAGGGGGAATTTATTTTTTCTCCACAAAGAAATACCACGGGGCAATAGAAAAACAAGGTAAACTTTATTTTTTAATTTTAATTTTTCATTTTAATTAAAGTTTTTTGTTTTAATATTTTTTTTAATTATTTAAATTTGAATAATGTTTTATTATTATTAAAATAATTTATTTAAACCTTTAAATTGATTTATTTAAAATATTTGTTTTATTTTTATTATTAATTAAAATGTTTTAATTAAACTTTCTTTAAAATTTGCAAATTAGAATTAAAAGAAATAGAGTTATTTTTTTGCAAACCACAAATCAAAGTGGCGCTTTTGTTTTCTCCAAGTGGGGATATAAGACATAGAAGAGCACCTGTTTTTTTTTAAATTAGACAACCCTACATTCTTCTCAAAACTTGTTAATTTCCAAACATAAAAGAGGACAAAATCAAACACATTTGATTCTTTATTGCAAATTTTGAAACCAAGGAGACTAAAAAATAAAATTTTGCAAAACATCCAAGGCAAAGTGTGCATTTGTTTTCTCAAAGGGGGATATAAGACATAAAATTGCACATTCTTGTTTTTACAAACTTGAGAAGAAATTGTAACCTTGGGCCCATAAAAACTAAGTCGTGTGTCGACTAGTTCTGAAAGCCTTTCAAACGCGGGTCGTGTGTCGACTTGTCTTGAAAGGAGTGCTATTTGTTAAATTTGTAAAACAAAGGGGGAAAACAAGAAATTGTATTTCTTTTGCAAATTTGTAACACAAAGTGAGGAGCACTTAAAACAAATCAAACTTGTTTATTTTGCAAAATTAGAAAATATAGGCAATTGTTTATTGTCACATTATTTGCAAAATTGTAAAACAAGGAGGAGACATAACATATCAATTTTTTGCACAACACACATTCATATTTTGTTGCAAAAATTAAAAGGTGCATTTTTTATTTTACTCGACACCTTTATTGGTAAATTAGGTGCATTTCAGTTGCATTCGATACCTAGGTGATAAAAATTTTGTGGGGATTCTTGTTTGATTATTGCATTATTTCTTTTGCAATTATAAGTCATAGAATCAAGAACACTCCATACCCTAAAATTTGACTAATAAATTTGTGTTAACCATTGCACAAATTTAAAGCCAATATTAATTTGATATTCTCTCCTAAAATCAATAAAACCCCTAATTCACTCTTATTTCTTTGGATTAATTTCCTCAAACTGATTATCCCTCTTCAAGAGGATTTTTAGGCATGTTCCATTAAATATATTTTAGAGTGAATTATATTTCATCTCTTATTTATTTGGTTTAATTTCCTCCAACTGATTATCTTTCTTCAAGATAATTTTCAGGTAGGTGCCATTAAATATCACTTAAGAGTGAAAGAAATATCATCTTAGTACAAATTGTAGGACCTTCATCATGGCGATTATCAATAAATACTTAAGTGATACACAATTGCTAAAGGGTCCTAACTATTTAGCATGGAAAACTAAGATGAAAGCCATATTGACTGTAGAGAACATGTGGTATTTAGTTGATGGCACTAAATCAAGACCTACAATAGCAGGAGTAGATAAAAAAGCATGGGACAAAAAGAACAATCGTCTTCTCATGTTAATACTCGTAGAAACTACTAATGAGATCCTGTTGGAATTTTTGCCACATTTATTTGATTGCTGATTATTTATGCTTAAGCTATTGAAATTCTAACTCCTCTACAGGTTTTGAAGCAAAAAATGACTAAGTCCGAAAGTTGTCACGAAATCGCAACAAAAACCAGCATGGAGAGCCAAGTCGGAAAACCATCGCAATATCGCGACATGTCGCAAAATCGTGGGTCGAATGAGGAGAGAGAAAACAAACACAAAATTGTAGCGATTTTGCGACGTGTCACAAAATTGCGATCAATGCAGTCAACGACAGTAGTTGGGAAAAACCGTCGCGGTATCACGACGTGTTAGATTTTCGCGGTCAAAATGGTCAACAGAGGGCAGAGCACAAAATTGTCGCGAAATCGTGACATAACTGAACGACGAGCGATGAGACTCAAAAGGGTAGTGAAATCGTGACACAATATGGCACAAGGCTCGTAAATCCAAAGACATCACAAAATCATGACGCGTCGCATTTTTGTGGCGTGGGTAGGCAGAAAGGTTCAAGTTGTAGAAATGGTAGCGATTTCGTGCCAGTTGAAGAATGAAGCTAAGCAAAGCAAAGAATCATAGCGAAATCTCTACGTGTTCTGTTATCATGGTCCATTGAATGAAAAGAGTCTAAGGCACGAATGGCGTAGCGATATCATGACACTTTTGAGAAAACATTCAAGCAAGCCAAAGACATCGCGAAATCACGACAGAAAGTGAGAACCGTACAAAGGAGGCAAAACTTGTAGCGAAATCGTGACATAGTGGAAGTTGAAGAAATGCTAAGGCAAAAGTTTCATGTTTTTGCGGCTCAAAAGCAGGGTCGTACAGCATGCAGAAAACTTGTAGCGAAATCGTGACATGTCGAATTTTCGTAGTGCAGAAGGGAAGATGAAGCCAGAAGATAGAAAACGTAGCGAAATCGCGCAGCGTTGTGCGAAGGATAAAAAGAAGCCAAATGTGTAGCAATTTCATGACATGGTTGGTTTTCATGGGTTCGAAGCGGTAGAAGCGTACAAAGTAGAAAGACGTCACGATTTCGCGACCTATCACGTTTTTGCGACCTGTTACAGTTTCGCGCCAGAAAGTAGTTCAAACGGCCTGATGCAGTTTTGTGAGTTCCAATATTCAAAGTGATCCAGAATTTAATATGTTGCTGCTTTTCGATGCGGTCAAGCTAGAAGAACGCGTCCAAGCTACCAGAATTGAATATTTCCAGTATTCGAAGTTGCTGTTCACGATTTTTTTAATGGTTTCATGCACATTTTCAAGAACATCATTTAATGAAAAACGACCGACTCTTCCTTATGGCATTTAATATCTGATTGTTTTGAGGTCGTTTAAGGATATCATATCCTTGTTTTTGTTGCATAATTTGTAGATCTCGAGGAGGTCCGTCGTAAATTTTAAATGCTGCCAAGAGGCAAGGCCTCTATATAAATCAATGTAAATCTCATTTGCAAGTGTCGGGAGTGAGAGATACTTTTGATGAAAGTTTTTCAAGTGCTTTGCATGAATATAAGACATTCGGCTCTCTGGTTTCGCAAGTGATTTTTTGTATATTGTCCCTTCTGCATACTGCATTCCTAATTTGTGCTCGCATTTCTTATTTGCTACTTAGTATTAATTCTATATTGAATTTTAACAATTGCTAGTAAGGGAGTGAGTTCTGGAATATTATTTTGGAGGTCATCTATGCAAGGTTGCGAGTGAATCATGTCAATGTCTTCTGTTATTTGTTTTTTGTGTACTTAGAGTTATTTGTTGTTGTTATTTCCCAATCTGATAAATTCGACCTACAACCATATTTCCCGTTTCTTTTTGCATATTTATAATTTCTTTCCTGTAACTTTGATCTTGAAAACAAATTTAGAATAGTAAGGGAACCAGCCCACTCTAGAGATTGGTCTGGGAGACATTTCTTTCTCCCAGCCTTTCAATGTTGGCCGGGTCTAGGGTGCATTTTCTATAAAAATCCTTTCCTATGGCAGATTCGTGACCAATAGTTTTTGGCACGCCCGGTGGGACAGACTTCTTCTATCTCAGAAATATACCATAGCATTGAAGGTTTAATGTTCACCTTCATACCGTAAAGTTAGAACATTTGGTGACTCTGCTGTACTAAAAAATCTTTGAACGTGGATGCAGTGAAAGCTGTACTTCATGATCACAAGATCACAGTCTAAAAAATTTGGAGATCTCATCGAGTTTTTTGAATTTGATAGCACAAGAAGTGGTGAACATTCTAGGTTGGTTCCCCCATCATAATCTACCATATCCACTCAAATCCCTGGTATTGTTACTAGTTCTCCATCATATTAGATACATACACTAGTTCCAATGGCCCAGTATCCTCCACCTAGGTAGTTTTCAGCTTGGAACAGCTCAGGTGCCTTGAATCTCTAGGCTCAAAATCCAGTTCCCCAGGCTACCTTGAAGGCATTGCCAAATTATGATGGTACAGGAAAGACTGCATATGAATATATTCATGATGTAGCTTCTCTGGCAGCCATTCACGATATAACAGATGAAGATGTAATGGTGAAGTTACTAGTGTTATCTTTAAGAGGAAAATTGTTGTACTGGTATAGATCTCTGCAACCAGGCACTATTGCGTCCTGGGATCAGCTAGGAGAATTGTTAGTAAAGAATTTTCATGAGCAGGTTGACCCATTTTCATTGTTGCACCAGTTTAATGTGATCTAGAGGCATCCGTAGGAGGCAATAGCAAATTTTAATGTTTGCTTCACCAGGAGCTGGCAGCGAGTACCTGAAGGACTTCGCCCTACCCCTGAGCAATCTATGTATTACTACCTTCGAGCGTTTAATACAGATATTGGATTGACGATCAGGCATTCCAATGTGATGACTTTCTCGGAATTGTTCGAGCAAGCATAGAAGGTGGAGGCAAAATTAATTGCAATCGACAGGCTTCCCCCAAAGGTAGCAATGCCTATTCTTCTAGATATTCCATAGCATTTATATCCTAGTTTTTTTTCATAATCTATGTCTACTATGTATCTTGTCCCATCATGGAATTCTAGTGCAGCACAAATTGCACCTATCCCAGCTCCTCAGTTGTCTACCTCAACAAATTTGTAGCTGCCTGCACCCAAAATTTTGTCATTCCCTGCTTCCACCTCATTTCCAGCATTATCGGCACCACCAGCACCCTTGCCCTTACCATCACCTCCTATAATTGTAAACCCTGATCCTTATACAACACTCTTGCAAGAGGTAAAATCTGCCAATTCTGTAATAAGAGCAATGGGTAATAAGATCACGCTTATCGAAAGGAAGCAAGCAGAGCGAGATTTCCAACAAAGGAGATTTCAACCTCCTCCAATTACTAGAGACCAAGTTTCTTCGACAAGCAAAGCACCTGAGAAAAGCCTGATTGCTTTGGTAAATGAAGAAATCGTGACATAGTAGAAGTTGAAGAAATGCTAAGGCAAAAGTGTCACATTTTCGCGGCTCAGAAGCAGGGTCATACAGCATGTAGAAAAATTGTAGTGAAATCATGACATGTCATATTTTTGCGATGCAGAAGGGAAGATGAAGCCAGAAGATAGAAAACGTAGCGAAATTGCGCAGCATTGTGCGAAGGAGATAAAGAAGTCGAATGTGTAGCGATTTCGTGACATGGTTGGTTTTCACGGGTTCGAAGCAGCAGAAGCGTACAAAGTAGAAAGACGTCATGATTTCGTGAGCTATCACGTTTTCGTGACCTGTTACAGTTTCGCACCAGAAAGCAGTTCAAACGGCCTGATGCAATTTTGTGAGTTCCAATGATTCACTGCATAAAATATCATTGCTACATTATTTATCGATTGTATGGGTACTGATCTGCAGGATAACTTGCCTCTGTCTACAATATGGAACATGTTAAGAGGAGGTCATCCTAATTTCAAAGATCGACACAAGTATGATTAGATCTGGTCAGGACACTGTCGATTTACCAGATAACCCTATAAGACTAGGTTTTTGGTGACGACATTCCAATCATGTCGTAAACTTATGTATATAGTATAAAAACAAAAACAAAAAAAAAGCAACAAAAAAAAGGAAGTATTGTTTTATTTTTCCACTTCGGCTCTTTTTGCATGCGAGCCGAAGGTGCCTGTGTTTTTTTTGTTTTCTTCTTCCTCTCCCAGCAGTTGGTGGCTTTCTAGTGTAACATGCAGGTCGCAAAAACGTGACAGGTCACGAAATCGCGACGTCATTCTACTTCGTATGCTTCTGCCGCTTTGAACTCATGAAAACAAACCATGTCGCGAAATTGCTACACATTCGGCTTCTTTATCTCCTTCGCATAGCGCTGCGCGATTTCACTACGTTTTCTATCTTCTGGCTTCATCTTCCCTTCTACATCACGAAAATATGATATGTCACGATTTCGCTACAAGTTTTTTGCATGCTGTACGGCCCTGCTTCTGAGCCACGAAAACGTGACACTTTTTCCTTAGCATTTCTTCAACTTCCACTATGTCGTGATTTCGCTACAAGTTTTGCCTCCTTTGTATGGTTCTCACTTGCTTCCTTTGATGCTTAGTTTTGCCTCCTTTGTATGGTTCTCAGATGCAGTTCTTGCTGAAAGAACGTATTGGTGTTCGACTTGCAATGACCCTCATGGGGAAGACACCTGCATGGTCCATCTGAATTATGTGCAGACATTGGCTGCTAGTTATTTAGGAGGGCAAGTCAATATGATCTCTGAAGCAGGCCATAGCCTAATGACTCCACTAGAAGAGCAAGTTTATGTTCTTATAAGGACTGGGAAGAAGTCTATTACAGTGGATCCTGCTAAGTTAGAGCCATTAAAAGTTCCAGCTAATTTGAAGAAGCCGATGAAAGCGCCTGTGCCAATTTCAAAACCTAATGCGCCTATTTTGTCGAAGGATCTTGTTTCCCACAGAGTTCAAGAAAAGGCTGCAACTGCATCGGCAAGATCAGAAGCAGAAGAGCAAGCTCGATAAAAGTTGAAGTATCCTTCGTTGACAAAGAGGCTAAGAGTGGAATCCACTCAGCAATATCAAAGTAGATATGAACATCTTGTTGAAAAGAAGGACTCTGCTGCGGTTGCATACAACATTGTCGAAGAACTGAAGAAGATCCCAGCTATGGTTAGTCTTTATGATGCATTGCAATTTCCTGGGAAGGTATATTTATTGCAAGAATCTTTAAAATATGTGAAGGATAGTGAAAAAGGTCCTACCCAGACAATTTATGCTCAAGCCTTAACCACTTCTGTTACTGGTAAAAATAGACCACCCCCGTTTTATCTATCACTGCAAATAGAGGGTTGGATCGTGCATAACTGCATGATCGACTCTGGAGTTGCTACAACTGTCATGCCAAAGGCAGTTTGTGAGGTTATGGGCATGGAATACACACAAAGTAGCCCTGGTGTTTTGCAATTAGATGGTACTCCTGTTAAAACAGTGGGTGTAATCAAGGATGTCCTAATTGTTTTGCATACTATGCCTCAGATTATAGTCATTCAAGAGATTGTTGTGGTATATTTAGAACCCTATTTTAGTATGTGCTTATCCAAAGATTTTACTACAAAATTGGGAGGTTACCTTGCACTGGATTATTCCCACTTAGAAATCACTTTCAAAGGTAAATGGCTCAGGATTCAGAATGAAAAACCTTCCTCTTTTCATATCGAGAAGCTGGAAGAAGCAGAAAAAATATGCAGTCTGTTAACATGCTAACCGAAGAGTCAGAGGATTCTAATTTGATGCTTGAGGTTTTAGATGAACTTCAGTTGGAAAATAAGTTTTCTATGCTTGATTTCAATGTTATGCTGGAGACTGAAATCGGCTGTTATTCCATCACAAGACTCGAAGGAAAGAGGTAGGTATTTCCTAACCAAGCTGATCATAATTCTATCATAGATCAACTATGGAAGTTATATTTTGATGGGGCTAGATGCAAAAACGGTGCAGGAGCAAGTATTGTTTTGATTTCTCCTTCTGGTTTACAAAGAACATATTCATACTGTCTTACTTGGAATTGTACTAACAATGCTGCCGAGTACGAAGCATTATGCGTAGGCTTGAAAAAGGAAATAAAGTTAGGAATCGAACAGCTCCAGATTTTTAGTGATTCTAAGCTTATTGTAAACCAAGTCACAAACAGGTGTATTTCTAAGCAGCATTACCTTAAAGCATACTGCAACCAAGTGTGGGACCTGTTTGAGTTTTTCACATCTCTAAATATTCAAGCCATTTCCCAAGAGCTGAATAAGCATGCATATCTTCTAGCATATCTTGGAGCCAATTTTTCTCCTATTGAGCATGTAGTGAAGAAACCAAAGACAGTAAGGATGGTGTACAGGCCAAGTGTCCTAGACAAAGATACTTTCTAGCAAGTCTTTGAGGATGATAAGCAAATTGTCAATTTTTTGATTCAAGAAGCTGCCACTATCAAAGGGAGAACCTTGGAGCACGAAGAAGCTGAAGGTCTAATTCAGTTACGAAATAATCACATTCCGAAGGGTCTTATAACTAGAAAGTTTATTTGATCAGCATGATCGGTCCAAGAAACATCGAATTGAGATTGATAAAAAAGAATACATGGAGTTGCAGTTGGAACCCAATAAGGTCATTAAGGTTGGAACTGATTCTACTCCTGATGAACTACATGAAATCAGGCAACTGTGTCAAGAATTTTTTGATATTATGGCTTGGAGTTATGAAGATTTGAAAGGATATGATAAACAGATTGTGCAGCATACTATTGATCTAGAAGGAGTCAGATCCTTCAGGCAAAAGCAGTGGCCAGTAAATCCAAATATTGAGACTCTTATGAGGGCCGAGCTTTTGAAAATGCTGCAAGACAAAATTATATATCCAGTAAAGCACTCAACTTGGGTTGCCAATCTGGTCCCGTTTGAAAGAAGAATGGAGACATACAACTGTGTGTAGATTTTTGAAATCTGAACCGTGCATCTCTGAAAGATCACTATCCCCTGCCTCGTATAGATCAAATACTGCATGTTGTGGCTGGGGCTCAACGTTTCTCACTGTTGGATGGATTCTCTAGATATAACCAGATTTGGGTTACAGATGAGGACCAGTACAAGACAGCATTCACAACTAAGTGGGGCACTTTTGCTTATCAACGAATGCCTTTTGGACTATCAAATGCTAGGGCTACTTTCTAGAGAGCCATGGACATTGCATTCAAGGAAATCTTGAACAAGATTATTGTTATATATCTTGATGACATGACTATCTTTTCACATAGACGGGAAGATCATGGTTCGCATCTGAGGCAAATTTTTGGAAAGTGCAGAGAGTTTGGTATTTCCATTAATCCAAAGAAGTCAGTGTTTGCAGTGAAGGAAGGTAAACTCTTGGGGCATGTTATTTTAGAAGATGGTTTGGCAATAGATCCAGCTCGAGTTGAAGCATTGAAAAAATTATCACTCCCTGCAAATAAAAAGGAACTGCAGTATTTCTTTGGACAGATTAATTTTATCAAGAAGTTCATTTCTGATTTTGCCTAGGTTGTCAAACCTATGACTGAGTTTTTGAAGAAGGATGCAAACTTTAAATGAACATCTCGAAGGAAAGAGGCATTCCAGGAAATTAAATATAGAATAGCGCAGGCACCTATACTGATTAATCCTGATTATTCAAAATATTTCATTCTGTATGCAGTTGGGGAAGATGAAAGCTATGCCGCAGTACTCACACAGAAAGGGGACGATGGGAATGAAAGGCCCATTGCTTTTCTTAGCCAGGTTATTTTACCTCATGAGGCAAAGTATAATTTCATTGAAAAATAGGTGTATGTTGTTATGAAATCTCTTAAAAAATTCAAGCATTTCATATCTCAGAGTAGAACAGTTGTCTATGTTATACATCCTAATGTAAGAAATTTCATCATTCAAGGAGATATGGGTGATAAACGCGTTGGTTGGGTCACCAAGATCCAAGAATTTGATGTTGAAATTCATCCGACTAAGCTAGTGCGTGGTAAGGCTTTATGCCAACATTTAGCAAAGATGGCAGCATCTGGTATAGTTGAATATCAAGCAGATGACATTGCTAGTGATGACAATCTGATGAATATCTTAGTTCAGGAACAAGATTGGGTAGATGACCTCATTGATTACTTCATGACTGGTAAATGCCCTTCACAGTTGAATGCCTCACAACGGAGAATATTTTGTCTACAAGCTCTTAGGTATGTTTTATTTCTAGAAGGATTGTTTTTTAAGAATACTGATGGTGTTCTTTTAAGGTGTGTCAAGGAATCAGAGAAGGCTATTGAAAGCATGAGATTTTGAAAATAAAAGGAAAACTATAGCTATGCAATGTAAGACAAAATATAACGCTTTAATCCTATGCCTTTGAAATGCACGAAACAAAGAAATGAGATAAATCGAAAATGAAAGAAAGATGTATGGAAAGCACAACCCTTTTTATTCAATTTTCTTATCCTCGGTTACAAAGACGTCTCCTCCCTTTTTAGGGGCTAGGAGCATTAAATAGATCTTGGTTACAATTGTGACTTAGTCTTCCTCCTTTTGCATGCCCACATGCAAAATGGGCGGGCCAAAGTGTTGTCGTCGCTGATGTTGATGAGTCCTTGGTTCTTGCTACTTCTCCTACGATCAAAGAAACAATAAAGGCATTAGTAGCACCTGCTGCAAATAGAGAAAGTTTGTTCTTTGAAATTAACAAAAGATGCATGTAAAAGATCATCGAAAATAGTGAATAAAATGAATTTAAGTCACCTGCAAATCGGACAGAGACCGAAAGACCTTACCAGAGGGCCACTACCATCGAAATAGTCGACCAATATACTTTCAACTATAATTCATCCCCGGGCAGGACGAATTTTGCTGTTATTCGTCCCTGGGTGGGACGAATTCGCCTGTGATGAAAATCCGAGTTGATGCCGCTCAAATGTCGAACCTCGAGACCTCCAAAACACCTACAAACAGAGGGGTTACGTAATTGGGGCCATTTTGGGATGACCCAGATGGTCGGATTCTCCCAATTTGGCCTCTATCCACGGGAATTCGACGTCGCCACCTGCAAGTTAGTGAGGGCTACAAAATCGACAAAGCATGATAATGTTTGATAAATGTCTTCTGAAATCAAGATTGTGAGCTATCTAAACAACATAGAGTGTAATGTGAAATGAATAAGCAATAACGGAATAGACTAAAATGAAACTAATAAAAAGTGTGGGGTGCCCAAGTGGGCCGCCCACTGTTAGAACTTGATTTTGACGCCAATCCACTAGGGATGGGCCCAAAATCTCTTGGGATTGTGTTGTCGGCAAATTGGTGGTTTAAGGTGGTCAAATGTTGGTTTTGGGTCAGATCCACGCTTCCAAAAGCCACCCAATAACCTCTCTTGCAAAAGAGATTAATGGATGTGAAAAGGTGAATCAAAAGGATGCAATAGGGTGTTCAATTTGGCAGCACTTCGTTGCTTGAAAATGCCTCCAACTTGTTCTCTTTTGGGTGGGAAATTCCACCATTTTATAGACCCATGGGGTCTCTTTGGAGGGGCATGCAGGGATGCCATGTGGCGGCCATGCCTTCCCAAGAGGGAGGAGACTCCTCCCTGACTTGGGCTTCCATGACTGCCTTTGTGACAGTCCTCTAACTGCCAACCTACCCACCTACATGTGCATGCACGGTAGGAGGCAATAATTGACTGTCCTTGGCTGCCACTTGGCGGCATTCTTATTTTTGCCCGTTAAACCTGGAATTCGTCCTGACCAAAGATGAATTTAGAATTCATCCCTGGGTGAGATGAATCCCAGTTAGTATTCGTCCTTGGGTGAGACGAATACTGAGCAAAGTGCCTGAATGTGCCAAATTGCCTTCTTGACCTTACAAAATTGCTATAAAAGTGGTTAGGACCACTGTTTAACCTCTGAGGGCTGCCCTAGGGGCTGTGTGTGTCAAAGCGATCAGTGTTTGCAGTCACATAATCAGATTGGTGCTATTTTGGTGTCTACAGATGCCCCTTTTTGGGATGCGCTATGCATGGCGCAGCGCCGAGCAAAAATAGATAACCAAAGCACTAATGATTAGGGTTTCTTGGTAACCTAACCAACTTTTGATGCCCCAAGCATGGAAAGGGCATGCATTCTTGAATCCTTGCTTCTGACGAGCTAAGGAATTTGATTTCAAGTATTAACCTGTTTTGGTGAGGTGTGACTTGAGCTTGGACATTGATCAGTCATGATTAGGCAAAGGGCGCAACCTTTTGTCCACGGGGGAACCTTGTGTTCATGATTCACGAAATGCCAAGTGTTTGATCAATTTGTGATTATTGCTTGTTTGCTGCCCCAAGTAGGAGCGTAATTGTCTTTGTCAATGATTCTTTGAATGCATGTCATTGCCTTGATTGGGTGTGTGTTTGTTGATTGGTGACTAAGTGTGACTACCCCCTCAAGCGACGAATCGATGAGGGAATGACCTTCGTGAGAAAAGCGACGAGTCGCTTGACCCAAGATGACTTGTGCAAGGGTGCCTTTAGATGGTTTATCGTTAAGCATGTGCAATTTTTCCAACATTTAGACCTATTTTTGGTGGGTGGAAACCCTTTTGGTGATGCCATAATGGGGTGAAAGTGTCGAAAGTCCGTCTTCCCGTGGAGCGGTCCGGCTATGGTAGCCTTCTTGGGGAAGTAGGAGAGTGACAATTTGAGCCCCGACATCGATTTTCTATGCCAAGAGGTTAAGTGCAAGAGCACTTGTGTCCGGCAATGCTTATTGTTGTTTGTTTTTGTGTTGCATTTATTTGTTGTTTTTGTTGTTTTGATTTTCTTGTTGTTTTTGAGTGGGATTTGACCCTTTTGTGACGTCATTTGGGGGTGAAATTGTCAAAAATCCGTCTTCCCGTGGAGCGGTCCGGCTATGGTAGCCTTCTTAGGGAGTAGGATAGCGACAATGTAAACCCCGACATCAGTTTTGCTATGCCAAGAGGTTAGGTGCAAGAGCACTCTTGTCTGGCAGTGTTTATTGCTGTTTGTTTGTGTTGCATTTTTTGTTGTTTTTGTTGTTTTGATTTTCTTGCTTTGTGTATATGTCATAATTTCATGTTATGCACAATGATTGATGTTGATGGATGCATGCTACTTTATATTGATGTATGCATATGGTATGATGAATGCAAATGTTTTTTATTTATATGTGATATGCAAAATGAAATGGATGAATGGAATTTGTGATGGTTGGTTATGGCACCATAGACTGTTTAGAACTCTGTTATTTTGCTCTTAGGTGATTGCTGCGATGCATGACTTTGTATGTATACATGTGGTTATTCTTTTTTTTTTTTTTGTATTTTCTTATGGTATTGCAAAGATGAAAAGTAGCGCAGTTGGTTTAGAAATGTAGCTAAGGTTTTCTGAGACTCAGACGATTTTAACTCACTAGCCATGATCGTACTTTGTCTTACAAGACTTTTGGACAAGGTATGAATCAAACTCATTTTTGACCAAGCTATTTCACATCCCTGTGTGTGCAATTGAGTTTATTTATGTGGTATTTGTCAGGATACCACCAGTGCCAGATGGGCTTTCAACCGAACCTGTATTGAGGATCACCTAACTAGCTCCACTAACTCCTTTGTTGTATTTAGTTAGATTAATCTGCGGTGTTATCCAGGATACCATAAGCTAGCTCATCCTTATGCAAACATTGGTCTGCATATACACAAAGTGAATGTGACAGACATATCGTCATGCGGGTAGGATACCACCATTTCCAGATAGGCTATCAACCAAACCTGTAATGAGGATCACCTAGATGGTTTTCGAATGCTGAGAATTCCAAAGATTCAAGTTCAGGTTATTTATTGGCTGAATGATTTGGGAGACTTGCTCGTCTATATAGTGATGCAAATCACTGTTTATTTTTCTATTTGTTTTTCTTTTTGAGCAAGGATTTTGAATAGTGGTGATAACCACTGTTACTTGATTTTGTATTTTGAGCGGTTGTGAGTTTGAGCTTGTGAATGGCTTTGATCCTTGTGGCCTTGGGGATGACTACCCATCCTGGTTAGGGGCGAATAGTATGAATCCTTACGACGTTGGGGACCAAGGGGATGATGGAGATTATGAAGTAAGGGCATTGATCTTTTAGGCCTTGGGGACGACTACCCATCCTGGTTAGGGGCGGATAGTATGAATCCTTACGAATTTGAGACCAAAGGTGAATGGAAAGGGTTAGGATGATGATTTGTTGGAATTTTGTTTGTGAATGGCGTTGATCCTTTTAGGTCTTGGGGATGACTACCCATCCTTGGCAAGGACGTGTAGTACGAATCCTTACAACTTTGGGAACCAACTATGATTGGGATTTGGTAGTGGTAAAACCACTGTTTATTAAGGTGAATGGATAGGGAAGAGCTCATCCTTTTATCAATTCTCAGCATTCTAGAACCATTCGCACAAGGGGATGAGCAAGATAACCGTTTCACTTATGGTGACCTGGATTACTACGTAGGTTTCATCTTTCATTCACACAACTTGGGAATTTTTATGTGTTTTAATTTGTGTTGGGATGCTACGTAACAAGGCGTATTTCAAGTGTAACTCTACCTTCGTAAAATCTGTCTGACTCGGTACATTACGTGGCTAAAGAGAAAAATGATGACTGAATTACGAAAACTCTTGATACATTATAAGACCACTGACTCTATCAATAGTAAATGGCATTTGTTGGCTATTTTATAAGATGGAAAAGTGTGGAACAAGATGGACTAGCAGAATAATTACAGTCTATGGTGCCTTTGACCTGTACGACCACAAATATGCAATGTATGGGTGCGATGCTTAATGCAGCTACATATTTTTTGTATTTTTGATGGATTGATTTTTGTGAATATGAAGATGAGATGCGAGAAGAGCTCTCCATTGATGAATTTGAGCATGCCTAGAAATGAGATGCAATATTTTTTGTTGTTTTTGATGATTTTTGAATTTTGACTTTTCTTATTTTTAACCAAGCGATTGTGGAAATCCTTGGAGCATTTTGGGGTTGACCAAGCGATTTTAGGAATCCTTGGAGCATTTTGGGATTGACCAAGTGATTTTAGGAATCCTTGGAGCTTTTGGGTTTGACCAAGTGATTGCGATAATCCTTGGAGCCTTTGGGATGACCAAGCGATTACGATAATCCTTGGAGCTTTTGGGGTGACCAAGCGATTGCGATAATCCTTGGAGCATTTTAGGGTTTTGACCAAGTGATTGCAAGAATTCTTGGAGCTTTTTGGTTTTGACTATGGCTCTTCAGGGGATAGAGGTACCCCTAGCTTGATGGTCTTTGTGCTCCGGATCTGGCTCTATAGGGATTGGCATGAATGGATCGGCCCTATGTGCAGATAGGAGGACAGGGTCTACCCTCGGTACTGATGTTGCTATGAGGTCTCTAGGCGGAAGTTGATCTTTGTGTGCCCAAAGTGGTAGATGTAACACTTGGTCCCATTGCGGTGGGTTAACGCGCCACTCATGCCCTAGTATTATGTTTAGCTGTTGAATTGCTTCATTGATATTTATGGGATGTCGATGCTATCGCATGTGATTGTTGTGGGCTATCTCTGTTTTATCCTCACCTTTGGCCAGTGAGTACAACTCATCAAAATCTAGAGATTTTGAGACATGGAGGACTGCATCATCAGGTAGCCCTATGGTTAAAGGTTGATCCTCTTCGAAAGGAGCCTCATGTAAGTTGGGCCTTGGGAGCTCCAAAATCTTGGTCTCTATCGACTCTAAGTGCTCTAGCGCTTTGCATGTATCGATATATTTGAGCTCCTCCTCTTTGGTTGGTTCTTGTTGAGGAACTTGGGGCCTATGGAGGGGTGGCCAGATAGCACCCCCCATGCCTTGGTAGGGCTTTTCATCCCGCTCTTCTTCTCGCTCAGATTCCTCAGAGGCTTCTTGATGAATTTCTAAGGGTGTCCCATAAAATTGAGTGGGTTCTTGAGGAAGGTTCCCGTCATTGGTTATAGGAGTAGCCTCCTGCTCATGTCTAGGAGGCATCGAGGGTGGTGCTCGATAAGGTCGCAAAGACTTGTCTCGCACCCAGGGGTTGTGCCTCTCATAATGTTTTGTCTTATGTGTGTGAGGGGTTGGAGTCCTCTCCTGCATAGTGTGTTGTAACAACTCATCCTTCTGGTGTTAAATGTGCTCTTATTTAGAAGATACCATTGCTCTAAATGTTATCGTTCTAGCTCAAGTTGCATGAGTTGCATCCGGTGTGCGAAATGCTCGACAGATTCTAAGATAGTTGGTCTTGCCATCTCATGTCTAGAAGGGTTAGACGCCTCTCCTACATATCTATCTCGGTCATAGTGATCCAAGATCTCTATAGGCCACCTCCCTCTGTTGGGGGTAGCGGCATTCCCTCAAGGATTTGGCCTCAGTGAGTGGTCCTGATAGATAGCAGGTGTGGAGGCATATTGATCCCGCATTGTATATTGCTCTTGAGGAAGGTAAGGGTTTTCCTCATGCTCTCTTTCATAAGTGAAAAAGGGATGGACGGAGCTAGCTCACCCTGCCTAAAGAGCCTTGTGCTCTGGATTTGTCCTTGTAGTCCTGACAACTAGAGGGGGTGAAGGAGGGATAGTGTAATCATGTGGTTCCTCCCGTCGAACCCTATGCTAACCTAGTGACCACTCATAGCGAGCATCTAAGGGAGCTCTCCTATGGATGTACCCCTCATGGAAGGGTGTGTGCTGGGTGCTATGCTAAACATGAGTGCCCCTAGAAGAGGTGCCCCTATAGTCCCTTTATGTTAAGGTGTGGAGGGGACTGCCTTGTGTGTAAGGCCGCCAAGGTGGTATGACCAAATCCTTTGGGCTATACCGAAGGTGACTTGTGCCTCCTTGGATATTCCCCACAACATCCGCCCGTGATTGGGCTTGGCTGCGGGTGAGCACCATGATGATGTCTCTCTAAAAAAACCCTAAAAATTGAAATGAGTCATATGGGGCCCAAAATTGGGGTGCACATCCCTCTTACAATAGACAAGCTAAAAATGAAGTTTCAAGTCCTAACTCTAAATACATTAGGAGATATTGATCTCCGAACAGCTCAAAAAGCATAAAAAATTAGGTTATCAAATTTAAAACCTAATTTCGGAGCACTAGATGATGGAATTTGGCCCTGAAAACTGGTTTTTAAAATAAATACAACTCTACAGAGTTGTATTTGTTTACAAATCTCCCAACTAACTCCCTGTAAAATTTCGTGTCAATCGGAGCTACGGTTGAGAAGTTATGGCCCCGACAAGATGCCCGCCCTTACGAGGGGGAAACTATAGGTACATGAGAGCAAATGGTACGTGGAACATAGGCGGTACGGAAGGGGGATTGTCCTGTTAATGACACCTACCATAGAAGACTTATCCTCGCACGCATTGGAATCACCCCAGCGACACTCGCTCAACTTTCATCAGGATTTACGCCTAACAATAGTGACAATCGGGGAAATGGATGCAAAATCAAGCCAAGGTGGTGATGAACCCACCGTTGGTCTTGATCAAGGGCTGGGGTCTTACGACCAGCTCCTTGGTTTAAAGATACCATGTGATGTGTGTGTGGTTTATTTTAATTGAAATTGAAACAAGCAATAGCAACTACTTTCTTTAAGAAGGCAAAATTTGAAAGAACACAGAAACAGAAAATAGAAAATAATAGGAACAACTTTAAAATCCTTACCTTACTCTGCCGAAACCTGCTGTTTCTGATCTTCGGCTCTAAAAATTTACAAACAAAAATTTTTCCCTGTTAGAGATGAATTACAGAACAAAATTTGTCTTGGTCTGAGATGAATTGGAATTCGTCCTAGGGTCAGACAAATTACAGTAAAGTAATCGCCATAGTCAAAGACGAATTACAGTCAAAAATTGAAAAAGGTACCTGTCAAGCACAAAACACAAAAATCTGATTAGTTTCTGTGATATTAAAAATCAGGGGACTGCGTCCCACTGTGATTGCCACTGAAAGCACGAGATTTCAAAAATAAAAGGAAAACTATAGCTATGCAATGTAAGACAAAATATAACGCTTTAATCCTATGCCTTTGAAATGCACAAAACAAAGAAAGGAGATAAATCGAAAATGAAAGAAAGATGTATGGAAAGCACAACCCTTTTTATTCAATTTTCTTATCCTCGGTTACAAAGACGTCTCCTCCCTTTTTAGGGGCTAGGAGCATTAAATAGGTCTTGGTTATAATTGTGACTTAGTCTTCCTCCTTCCGCATGCCCACATGCAAAATGGGCGGGCCAAAGTGTTGCCGCCGTTGTTGTTGATGAGTCCTTGGTTCTTGCTACTTCTCCTGCGATCAAATAAAAAAGAAAGGCGTTAGTAGCACCTACTGCAAATAGAGAAAGTTTGTTCTTTGAAGTTAACAAAAGATGCATGTAAAAGATCATCGAAAACAGTGAATAAAATGAATTTAAGTCACCTGCAAATCAAACAGAGACCGAAAGACCTTACCAGAGGGCCACTGCCATCGAAACAGTTGACCAATCTACTTTCAACTGCAATTCATCCCCGGGCAGGATGAATTCTGCTGTTATTTGTCCTTGGTTGGGACAAATTCGTCTATGATGAAAATCCGAGTTGATGCAGCTCAAATGTCGAACCTCAAGACCTCCAAAACACTTGCAAACAAAGGGGTTACATAATTGGGGCCATTTTGGGACGACCCAGATGGTCGGATTCTCCCAATTTAGCTTCTATCCATGGGAATTCAACATCGCCACCTGCAAGTTAGTGAGGGCTACAAAATCGACAAAGCATGATAATGTTTGATAAATGTCTTCTGAAATCAAGATTGTGAGCTATCTAAACAACATAGAGTGTAATGTGAAATGAATAAGCAATAACGGAATAGACTAAAATGAAACTAACAAAAAGTGTGGGGTGCCCAAGCGGGCTGCCCCCGTTAGAACTTGATTTTGACGCCAATCCACTAGGGATGGGCCCAAAATCTCTTGGGATTGTGTTGTCGGCAAATTGGTGGTTTAAGGTGGTCAAATGTTGGGTTTGGGTCGGATCCACGCTTCCAAAAGCCACCCAATAACCTCTATTGTGAAAGAGATTAATGGATGTGAAAAGGTGAATCAAAAAGGATGCAATAGGGTGTTCAATTTGGCAGCACTTCGTTGCTTGAAAATGCCTCCAACCTGTTCTCTTTTGGGTGGGAAAGTCCACCATTTTATAGACCCAGGGGGTCTCTTTGGAGGGGCATGTAGGGATGCCATGTGGCGGCCATGCCTTCCCAAGAGGGAGGAGACTCCTCCCTGACTTGGGATTCCATGACTGCCTTTGTGACAGTCCTCTAACTGCCAACCTACCCACCTACACATGCATGCACGGCAGGAGGCAATAATTGACTATCCTTGGCTGCCATTTGGCGGCATTCTTCTTTTTGCTCGTTAAACCTGGAATTCGTCCTAACCAAAGACGAATTTAGAATTCGTCCCTAGGTGAGATGAATCCCAGTTAGTATTCATCCCTGGGTGAGACGAATACTGAGCAAAGTGCTCGAATGTGCCAAATTGCCTTTTGACCTTACAAAATTGCTATAAAAGTGGTTAGGACCACTGTTTAACCTCTGAGGGCTGCCCTGGGGGCTATGTGTGTCAAAGCGATCAGTGTTTGTAGTCACATAATCGGATTGATGCTATTTTGGTGTCTACAGCTAGACTCCTGAAAAAGTTTCATTCAGGCATATCAGGAGGACACTACGCAGGTAGACTGATGGCTTTAAAAATAATTCGAGCTAGTTACTATTGGCCGACCTTGTTCACGGATGCTTTCGGGATTGCCCAAGCATGTGACAAATGTCAGAGGTATACAGGAAGAGTTAGGAATGCATCACTGCCTTTGCATCCAATTCAGGTTGAAGCACCTTTTCAGCAGTGGGGGTTGGACTTTATTGGGATTATTGATCCGAATTCATCAGCTAGACATAGGTATATTTTGATAGCTACAGATTATTTTACGAGGTGGTCTGAAGCTATTCCAACAAAGATTACGAATTAGAGTGTGGTGATTTATTTCATAGAAGGCCTAATTACACGCTTTGGTATTCATGATGCTATTATTACAGATAATGGGACTCCATTTATTGGAGTTGAACTAGCTGAGTTTGCAAACAAGTATGGTGTTTTCCTAAAAACATCCTCTAACTATTATCCACAGGGAAATGGCTTAGCAGAGTCCACAAATAAAATTTTCTCCAGATTTTAAAGAGGTATTTGGGGGATAAAAAGAGATCATGACACCTTCTACTGAATCAAACTTTATGGGAAGATAGGATTTCAATCAAGAAGTCTATCAAGACTTCACCCTATGCCCTAGTTTATGGAAAAGAGGCAAGGTTGCCTGTTCATTTAGAGTTGCCAGTATTGCAGCGGTTGCAGGATTTTCAGGATGATGAAACAGACATAAATTCCTTGGATATGCGATTGGCCCAGTTGTTGCAGTTGGAAGAGCAACATTCTGTGGCATATGAAGAGTTTGCTAAACACACACAGGGTATTTCAAAGTGGTTCCATAAAAATTCTGCAGATCGTCCACTTAAGGTGGGAGATTTGGTTCTAAAATGGAATGAAAACAAAGCCAAGCCCGAGAATCACAAGAAGTTTGATGCTCTGGTGAGGGTCCCTTCTGCATTTTCAGTGCTGGTACAGCAAATTCATTTTATCTAGAAGACTTGGATGGCAGCCCACTTCCTATTTCAGTGAACGACTTTCATCTGAAAGCCTACACTTCATGAACTGGCAGTCCAGTATCACCTTGTATATAGTGTAAAAAAAAAAAAACAAAAAAAAAGCAAAAAAAAAAAGAAGTATTGTTTTTATTTTTTCACTTCGGCTCTTTTTGCATGTGAGCCATGGGTGCCTATTTTTTATTTTCCTCTCCCAGCAGTTTGTGGCTTTCTAGCAATTTCTTTCTTTCCCCTTCCCTTTTTCTTCCTTTCCCTTCTTCATTTTCCTCCTTCTTCTCCTTCTTTTCTTCTGCAATAAAAAAATAAGCCACTGCTGTTGTTTCTTTGCCCCTTTCCTCTTATTCCCACTTCCTCTTCTCCCTTTCTTCTATTTTTTCTATTATTTTATGCATTTCTTTATAGTTCAGTTCATTCTCATTCCACTTCCATTCCATGATTTCATTTACTGCATCACTTCACCCATTTCATTTTTTCCACCATATCACCATTCCAGTTGCATTTCACCGCCTGCACAACCACAGGATCTCATTCCATTCATTTACATTCCATGATCAGTTGAGCCAAATGTAGATTCTTTCAATTTCAATCATTCAACAAAAGTTGTTGCAGCAGTCCATCGAGATTAAACCCCAGCAGCTAGCTTTTTGTTCTAAGTTTTCATGACTCTATTGCCCAATGGATTCAGGCCTGGGATTCTTGCATATAGTAGAACTGTATACCCCGCGAGCTGCCAAGAATGTTGGAATTTTTGCCACATTTATTTGATTTCTGATTATTTATGCTTAAGCTATTGAAATTCTAACTCCTCTACAGGTTTTGAAGCAAAAAATGACTAAGTCCGAAAGTTGTCGCGAAATCATGACAAAAACTAGCATGGAGAGCCAATCGAAAAATCATCGCGATATTGCGACATGTCACAAAATCGTAGGTTAGATGAGGAGAGATAAAACAAATGCAAAATTGTAGCAATTTCATGATGTGGCACAAAATCGTGGTCAATGCAGTCAACGGTAGCAGTTGTGCAAAACCGTCACAGTATCGCGACGTGTTAGATTTGTGCGGTCAAAATGGTCAACAGAGGGCAGAGCACAGAATTGTCATGAAATCGTGACATAACTGAATGACGAGCGATGAGACTCAAAAGGGTAGCAAAATCGTGACACATTATGGCACAAGGCTCGTAAAGCCAAAGACGTCATGAAATCGCGACGCGTCACGTTTTCACGACGTGGGTAGGCAGAAATGCTCAAGTTGTAGAAATGGTAGCGATTTCACGCCAGTTGAAGAATGAAGCTAAGCAAATCAAAGAATCATAGCAAATTCGCTACGTGTTCCATTATCGCATTCCATTGAATGAAAAAAGTCTAAGGCACGAATGGCGTAGCGATATCATGACACTTTTGAGAAAACATTCAAGCAAGCCAAAGACGTCGTGAAATCGCGACAGAAAGTGAGAACCGTACAAAGGAGGCAAAACTTGTAGCAAAATCGTGACATAGTGGAAGTTGAAGAAATGCTAAGGCAAAAGTGTTGCATTTTTGTGGCTCAGAATCAAGGCCGTATAGCATGCATAAAACTTGTAGCAAAATCATGACATGTCGAATTTTCATGGTGCAGAAGGGAAGATGAAGCCAGAAGATAGAAAACGTAGCGAATTCGCGCAGCGTTGTGTGAAGGAGATAAAGAAGCCGAATGTGTAGCGATTTCGTGACATGGTTGGTTTTTGCGGGTTCAAAGCTGCAGAAGCGTACGGAGTAGAAAGACGTCACGATTTTGCGACCTATCACATTTTCGCGACCTATTACAGTTTCATGCCAGAAAGTAGTTCAAACGACCTGATGTAGTTTTGTGAGTTCCAATGATTCAAAGTGGTCCAGAATTTAATATGTTGTTGCTTTCTGATGCGGTCAAGCTAGAAGAACGTGCCCAAGCTACCAGAATTGAAAATTTCCAATATTCGAAGCTGTTGTTCGTGATTTTTCTAACGGTTTCATGCACATTTTCAAGAACATCATTTAATGAAAAATGGCCGACTCTTCCTTATGGCATTTAATTTCTAATTGTTTCGAGGCCGTTTAAGGATATCATCTCCTTGTTTTCATTGCATAATTTATAGATCTCGAGGAGGTCCGTCGTAAATTGCCAAGAGGCAAGGCATCTATATAAATCAATGTAAATCTCATTTGCAAGTGTCGGGAGTGAGAGATACTTTTGCTGAAAGCTTTTCAAGTGCTTTGCATGAATATGAGACATTCAGCTCTCTGGTTTTGCAAGTGATTTTTTGTATATTATCCCTTCTGCATACTGCATTCCTAATTTGTCCTAGCATTTCTTATTTGCTGCTTAGTTTTAATTTTGTATTGAATTTTAACAATTGCTAGTAAGGGAGTGAGTTCTGGAATATTATTTTGGAGGTCATCTATGCAAGGTTGCGAGTGAATCATGTCACTGTCTTCTGTTATTTGTTATTTGCGTACTTAGAGTTATCTGCTGTTGTTCTTTCCCGATCTGATAAATTCGGCCTACAGCCATATTTTTCGTTTCTTTCTGCATCTTTATAATTTCTTTCCTGTAACTTTGATCTTGAAAACAAATTTAGAATAGTAAGGGAACCAGCCCACTCTGGAGATTGGTCTGGGAGACATTTCTTTCTCCCAGCCTTTCAATGTTGGCCAGGTCTAGGGTGCATTTTCTATAAAAATCCTTTCCTGTGGTAGATTTGTGACCAAAGGATCCAAACTCACACAAGTGAAGCTAAAACTTGTAAAGAGGAGACGTTTTTCGTAGGACTGCCCAAACTGCCGAACTCGTTTCGATCATATCTCACTCATCCGGACTCGGATTGAGCTAAAATTTTGAGGGTAGATGCCTGAAAAACCCTAGAATGTCTCCACCAATTTTCATATCATTTGGAGCAACACAGATCCTAGCGCATCCCTATGTGTGAATGACATATTTGGCAAGCGGCTATGCGAGGGTTTCATCTGGGTTGAGTGCAAGCAGCTCCAGAGGTTGGTTTTTAGGGCCTTCGGGCCCTAGCGGCCAATATTTTTGTGGTTTATTCTCAATATTTTAGCAGGAAATGTTGCAGGGGATACAATATGGGTTAGAAATTTATCTTTCAATAGATCATACTGTGAACTTGAGTGACAACGGCTTCCAATTTTCTGCACAAAAGAAAAGTGAAAACCATACCTTTCCACGACGTCTAGGGCAAGGATTAAAGAGATCACGAAACAAGTTTCAAGCAGTTGATCAAAAAATGGCTCATATCTCAAGTGAATCTGGTGCTAAGGTGCACCCACAAAATAATTCTACTATGAAAACCCCTATCAAGGGTAAGAATTTTGAAGACTCAGTCCCAAAAATGAATTTTAGGGATGCCCTTCATGGTGGACAACCTCAGCCCAATGCTAATATCAATATTAGGGCTTCCCATAAACCTCTAAGAATGCCTAAGATTGATCCCAGGAAAATAGAGTCAGGATGTCTTAAAGCAGATGATGGAACTCCTATTGTTAAGCTTGATATGGATAACATTCAGACTGGCATTGAAGATTTGGAAAAAAAAGGACTAATTTGTCGGTTCGTGGGTTTTCGTTCGAGTCTATCTGCTTTCAAATTCTGGGCTGCAAAAAGTCGGAAAACTAAAGGTGAGTTACAAATCTCTATTTATCCAAATGGTTATTTTCTTGTTTTATTTGCTAATAATGAAGATAGAGAGAAAAATTTTCAAGGGGGTCCTTGGTTTTTTGGAAGGGCAGGGCTTTTCATGAAGCCCTGGCATACTAAATTTAAAGTCGAAGAAGAGATGCCTTCTATTGCTCCCATGTGGGTTAGACTCTTTGGCCTCCCTATTGAATTTTGGAATCCTACTATTTTTTCTTCAATTGGAAACTCTTTAGGAACTTTTATGATGACTCGCTGATTGTACTCAAAATTTTGAACATATTATTTATGCTCGGATTTGTGTTTTAATGGATTTTGACAAACCCCTACCTAAAAATATCACATTACAATTTGGGGAAGACACTTGGGAGCAAGTAGTGGACTATGAGAACATTCCTTTTCGTTGTAGAATTTGCCATGAATATGGTCATTTGGCCAGTGCTTGCCCAAATAAAATTCCTGATCAAAAGAAAGAAGATATAAACTTAGCAGGTTTCCAAATACCTAAGAAGAAGAACACTAAGAAAAAACCAGTTATGAAGGATCAATCAAAGTCATCTGCTAATATGTTTGAAATCCTTTCCACAAATGATGTCCCAAGTGAGGAAGAGGAAATAATGGAAACTAAAATCTTAGAAACACAATTTAAATATGAAGGGAAGAACTCAGAGACAAACCAACAAATCAAAGGTTTTCAACAGAAAAAAAGGAGAAAATTTACACAAGAAAAACAATATTTCAAATGTCAAAACTTCAAATAATGCAGGTCCCAATATAGACTCTATTGAACCATCTAGTAAAATTTTGGCTGTGTACGAGCATTCTTCAAGGTTAGAAGCCATCTCAGATTCAATTGGAATAAGTCAAGAAACAGGGAAAAAAAATTGAAGATGGATTCTAATCAAAAAGTAGGTCGCAAGACCAATCAATATCATATGGTAAAAGAAGGTGAAAAGCTTGTAGAGGAAGGTAAGATTAATGCCCTTCCCAACTTTTTTAGCCCTGGTATTAATGAAGATCATCACTTGGAATATTAGAGGACTCAAAGGGAGTCTTTCAAAACAAAATGAAATTAGAAGAATGATTCAAGTAAATCATCCACATCTTGTTTTCCTTCAAGAAACTAAGATGTCAATGGAGGATATGGACTTAATTGCCGATAAAATTTGGCCAGCTAGAAAAGTGGTTTCCCTCGGTTCCCAAGGGACTTTGGGTGGCATTGCTTGTCTTTGGGATCCAAAAGAGGTAGTTATTCACCATATGGTTGGCAGTTGGGGTTTGTTGGCTATAGCTATTCAAAGTAGACATTCCAACCAGATTATGCTCTACATTACTATTTATGCTCCGACTTCTTTGGAGGAAAAAAGAAGACAGTGGAAGGATATTACTCATATTATCTCTCATTTTCCTAAATCTTGGATCTTGATCGGAGGAGATTTCAATACCATCCTCTCTCTGGATGAGAAAAGGGGGGAAATAGAAATTTGGACAAAAGCACTGACCTCATGAGTGAATATATTGCAAACCTCCATCTTGTGGATATCCAACTAGATAATGGCCTTATGACTTGGTCTAACGAAGGCAAGGCTTAGCTTGTATAATGGAGAGATTGGATAGGTTTTTGCTCTCTAAAAATTTCTTAATCCATGGTCACATTCCTAAAGTGAAGACTCTTAATAATGCTGGTTCGGATCATTGGCCAGTCATGGTGGAAATGTGGAAAACCAATGTGAGTTTCTCTCCTTTTCATTTTCAATTAATGTGGCTTAGAGACATTTCCTTCAGACCTCATGTGCAACAATGGTGGAAGGAAGGTAAACCTAGGCATGGGACTAAGATGTTCTATTTTGTCAAAATACTCGCAATACATTAAATCCAAAATCAAGACTTGGAACTGGAAAGAGTTTGGGGATGTTCATAAAAAAAACATGAAGTTATTGCTCATCTTGAAAATTTGAATAAGAAAATCCGTTTAGATGGCCTCACAGAGAAGAGAAGTGCGGATGAAATTAAACTCACAACTCGGTTAGAGGAATGGGAAAAAAGAGAAGAAATCTTATGGAAGCAAAAATCTAGAATTCAATGGCTCAAAGAAGGAGATCGAAACACAAATTTTTTCCACAAATCTCTTCTAGCTCGAAGATCTCACAACTTTATTTCTTCCTTAAAATCAGATTCTGGAGATGTTGTTTATACTTGGGATGGCATGAACTCTATTGTTGTTGATTACTTTTCCAATATTTTTGTTGCTACTCCCCTTGACTCAGCTTCACAATATAATGTTCTTCAAGCAATCCCTTCTCTTATCACTTCTGAGGAGAACTCTATTTTAACTGCTCCTGTTACTATCAATGAGCTTCAACAAGTAGTTTTTAAAATGCAAAAATGGAAAACCCCAAGTCCTGATGGTTTTCCTATTGAGTTCTACCAAGAGTTCCGGGATATCCTTCATGTTGATTTATTAGAGGTGGTGGAAGAAGCCAGGAAAGCCAAAGAAATTTTGAAGGTTATCAATAAAACTTATATTACTCTTGTTCCAAAAGCTCAAGAGGTTGATCATATCTCAGCTTTTAGACCTATTGCTTTATGTAATGTTCTTCTCAAAATCATTACTAAAATCATGGCGGAAAGGTTGAAGCCTCTTTTGCATAAGATTATTTCCCCAGAGCAAGGGGGTTATGTGGAAGGACGTCAAATAGTAGATGAGATAGTTCTTGCTCAGGAAGCCATCCATTCCATGGATATGCAAAATTCTCCTTCCATGTTCATTCGGTTAGACTTATCCAAAGCTTATGACAGAGTGGATTGGCACTTCCTTATCAAAGTTTTGAGGCAATTTGGTTTCTCTAAGGATTGGATGGATTGGATTATGGGATGTATCTCTTCGGTTTCCTACTTAGTTCTTATCAATGGCAGGCCTTCTCGGTCTTTCCCAGCTTCTAGAGGTATTAGGCAAGGTGACCCGCTATCCCCTTATTTATTCATCATTCTTGCTGAATGCTTGGGTAGGACTATAACCAAAAAGAGGGAAAACAAAACCCTTGAGGGAGTTACCATTGCTCATGGAGCTAGACCTATCTCTCATCTTCAATTTGTGGATGACTCTACTATTTTAGGTAAAGCTACGAGTTAAGGAAGCTTCTAATATTAAGCAAATCATTAGCTATTTTTCTAAGGCTATCGGGCAGTTGATCAATGAAGACAAATCTAAAGTTATTTTCTTTCACTGCTCTCGCTAGACAGGAATCCATGGTCTTGGATAAGCTAAGATATAAGAAGACCTCTCTTCCAATCACTTATTTAGGTATTCCCATAAATATTCAAAGGCAAAAAAATAAAGATTGGAATTGGTTGTTGGACAAAGTCAAGAAGAAAATTGGAAAGTGGACCAACAAGTGGCTTTCTTATGGGGGTAGAATCACCTTGGTAAAATCAGTCCTTCAAGCTATTCCTATTTATGTTTCTTCCATTTTGAATATTCCAAAGGCTGTTCTTCGAGAATTGGATCAAATCAGTCATCATTTCCTTTGGAGTGGTACTAAGGAGAAAAGAAAATGGGCCTTGGTGAAATGGGATACTTTATGTCTTCCTAAGAGTGAAGGGGGGTTAGGTTTACGGTCTTCAATTAATAACAACAAAGCTTTAGCTGCTAAATTATATTGGAGGATGTTGCATAACCCCAATGCTCTTTGGGCCAATAATCTCCGTGCTAAATATGCTGAGAACAAAAGTCCTGAAGACCTTGTTCGCTATCAACTTCCTACCAAAGGTTCTCCCATTTTAGCAGTTCTTAAGACTGGTGAGGATTTGATAAAGAAAAAATTATTTTGGATCATTCATAATGGTCAACATGCAAATTTTTGGATAGATTCTTGGGATGGTCACAAGCCTTTGATAACTCAATTTCCCGATTGGAGGCCTTGGATGGAGGAGCTTCACCGAGCTAATTGGATAAATGTGGCTAATTATTGTCGGTACCATACTGGTAATTCAAAGGTTGGTAGATATTGGATCCCTATTGAGGACTGGCCTATTCAAATCCCAGAAAGGCAAAGACAAGATATCCAAGGCATCCTTCATATGAGATCCCTCTCTTGGTCCCATGAAAAAGATTGTTTTGGATGGAACAACACTACTAAGGGTGAGTATTCAGTTGCTCAAGGTTATTTGACCTTATGCCATAATAATCCCAACCATTCTTCTGACATATTTTCTCAATTGTGGGCTCAAAAGCTCTGGCCTAAGGTGAGGTTCTTTAATTGGCTTTTATTGCATCGTAGGGTGCTTACTGGTGAGCAACTTATGAAGCATGGTTTTCATGGCCCTTTTAGATGTGAAATGTGTGAAGAGAATGTAGAAAATATCAACCATATTTTTATTGAGTGTACTTTAGCCTCTGAGCTGTGGAGGAGAATGGCCACTTTACTTGGCTTATAGTGGTCCAATTTTTTTACTTTTGAACAGCTTTGGAGGGATTGGCCTAATCAAGAGGGTGTTGATCATTTTATTAGGCAATTAGTTTGGATGGGTTCTACCATTCTTCTTTGGAATATTTGGAATGAAAGGAACAACCAAATTTTTAATCAAGATAGTAAGGATATTCACTATATTTGGCAAAAGACCATAGCCAACTTAGTTGAATCAGTCCATCATCTCCTTAATCACCCCCAAAACTCCCACCAAATATGGGATCAAGTGATGCAAAGATTGAATATTAAACCTTCTAAGGGCAACCATCTTAAAGGGAATGTGAGTATTAGTAAATTGGATAGGAATAGAAATTGGCAACCTCCTCCTAAGGATTTTGGAAAAGTCAATACTGATGGAGCCTCTAGAGGGAACCCTGGAAAAGCCAGTGTGGGAGGAATTGGTAGACTTTCAGATGGCTCCCTGGTTTTTACTTTTGCTGAGAATTTGGGTATTCTTTCCAATAACCTTGTTGAGGGGTATGGTATCCTCAGAGGTCTTCGGGAGGCTACTAAGGTTGGATGGGAAAAGGTGATAGTTGAGTCTGACTCTCAACTTATGATTAATCTCTTGAAGAATCCTTCTAAGAATCATAAGGTGGATTGGAGAATAAAAAGAATTATTGAGAAGATTCAGTTAATCCAGATGGGATTTTTGAAAGTTGATTACAATCATGTGGTCAGAGATCAAAACAAGAGTGTTGATGCTTTAGCTAATTGGGCTTTGGACAAAGGTGATCTTACTTGTTATGGCCACCCTCCTATATGGTGGGCTTCTCAAATTAGGGAAGCTCTTCTTTCTATCATTTCTTTGGATGGCTCCAGTTCTGAAGGTACCTAGTTTCTTCTTGTTTTTTTTTTTTTGCTTCTCTTTGGTTCATTCAGTTTTTTTTTAGTTCCCTAGCTCATTCTATTCTTTATTTTGTTTCCTCTGTTGATTCTTGCCTTAATAGTCTTCTGGTCTAGATAGGTCTTTGTTTTGTTCATTTTTTATTTCTTTTTTCCTTTTTGTTTTTTTTGTTTAGTTTTTTAAGGTGGGTGGGTTTTTTTATTTTGTTTTGTTTTTGTGTTCTTTGTGTTGTTTTTTGTTGTTCTTGTGTTTTTGTTGTTTTGTTTTTTTTTTTTATGTTTTTTGTTATTGTTCTTGTGTTTTTTTTTCGTTCTTGTTCTTGGGTTTCTCTTTGTTTGTGTTATTTCGTGTTTTTATGGGTGAGTGTTTTCTATATTTTTTTTTTTTTGTTGTTGGTTGTTTTTTATTTTTTTTTTGTTTTATTTTTTAATTTTTTAGGTTTTGGTTGTGTTTATTTTTCTTGTTTTTTTTTGGGTTATGTCTTTGTAGTGTTCTGTTGTTTTTGTCTTGTTTGTGTTTTGTTATGTGTTTCTTGTGTTTTTCTATGTGGTTTGTGTTGTGGTTTCTTTTATCTTATTATGTGTGTTTGGTTGTGCTTTTGTTTTTGACACACTCAAGGAGCATGTTTTTTATTTTATTTTATTATTTTTGTTGTTATCTGCTTATTTTTAATTGGGTTTGTGTGTTTGTTTGCTCCTTGAGTGTGTCAAAGGTGGTAGGCCAGGTCCGAGTCCTGGGCATTTTTGACGGAATGGATACCCCTGCCTCCTTGGGTCTTACCCAAAAGTGGCATCCCTTTTGGGATGTTTTCCACACACAAAAAAAAAAAGTTACTACTCAATGATTAATTTTCAACGTAACTCAAGTCCCCTATATTGATCCCACATGTGATCCTTTCTTGTGATAGTGGTGATGTTAGGAGCAAGATAGATTAATATTAAGTATTTATCATTATTATTATTATTATTGCCATATATGGATGCTATGGTCCTTAGTGCCCTAGGTTATCAAGTATTTGCTCTTCTACATTAGGATTTAGTCTTGCATAAGTTTTGTGAATGATCTTAGTGTAGTAAGTTATTTACTTGTATTCATTAATATTTGCTTTGACTAGGATAGTTTTAGATTAGTTATCACATGATTGCTTACTATCTTGATTTAAGTATTATGATATAACCTTTAGTAACTCATGTGATTGTATGAGATATCTAATATTTCCTTAAAAAATTTTGGTGAACCTAACATGAAATCATCTTTCAAGGCATTCACATTTAATTTTTCAACCCCTAGGGTTTAGTTGGTTAGTTGTCATATTTTTTGTATTGTCTACTACTTTTTCTTGTAAGCTAATTAGGTCTTGCTATGGTTTTTATATTTCTATAAAGGATTATTTTGAAATCCATCTTGTTTGGATATGAGAGTTTATGGTAGTTTATTTCCTTAGTGATTTTCTTGAGGATAGAGACTTTTTCAAAATCCTACTTGCCTCTAAGTAGATTTTTGCCTTGACTTATGGATCATTTAACTTTTTTCCCAAGGTATTGGGATGAGTATTACTTCTAGAAAGAACCAAATCAAAAAATAGAAGAGGATTTATATTATTCCATTCCTCAATAAAACTATGGTGTTCATTTTTTTGCTCTTGGTCATGATAATGATGTCCTAATCAAATATTTGACCAAAAGAGAAGTAAAGTTAGATTATGATTATGATAGGGACACAACTAAGGGTTATGATTAGTTCTATAAATTTTCCATAGGATCCTAAGGTACCTATTGGTCATCAAATCTGCCTAGGAAAGGATTTGGGTGAGTGTATGCGCCCTAGACCTGGACCAACATTGAAAGGCCGAAGGGAAGAGATTCCCCTCATGCCAATCTCTAGAGAAAGGTTGGCTCCTATGCTAAACTACTTGGGTGTTTTGAGATAAGGGTGCAGGAAAGGGATAAAAAGAGTAAGGGTTAGAGAAAGAAATAAAATGGGGTAAGGGAAGAGAGATGGATAGTTCAAAGTGGGAGAGAACAGGAAGCACGATCACTAACTAGCAACTTGAATAGAAGCAAAGAACACCAAGAATAAATGAAAGAAACACTACATTAATTTTCCTATGTATCCTCTGGGTGAGCTCACAGGGATTCTCCTTCTCCCTTTCATCAAAATTTAGGGTTCAGAGTAAAGACGATTAGGATAAGGGAATGTAACAGAAACCACAACCCACCAAGCAACATAAAAGAAAACCAATACAACATTTTTCCTCCCCTATGTATCCTTCAGACAAGTTTTAGGGTACAGTCCCCGATCGCACACCAGATTCAGGATTCAGAGTCTCAGTATACAAATGAAGAAAGATAAAAGAATCAAGCATAGAAGGTAGCATAAAAGAAAGGAATTGAGCCCAAAGCTCTTTAGTATTAATCGTAGGACATCAAGTTACAACAACTTTCTAGCAGATAGTTCCCCCCCCTTTTACATTATAAAATTTGGGTTTTTATAGAGGACCCGACCCTCTGAGTCATTATTACACAGAATGGCAAAGTATACTCTTGAGATCTGAGAAGTCGGCTCCTCACGGCCCTCGTGACTGAGCTTTCAAATCCATTACTAGAACTGGAAACTATGACCGAGTCAACCGTGGAAATATGCATTGATGAACTGTCTGAGTGTCCTTGGTTTCTGGGTGCAATGCTCGAGTGGCCGCCATGCTTGACTGATACTTCGTCAGGGACTGATACTTCACTTCCAATTGCCAAAAATGAGCAGCGAGCTTATCGGGCAAGTAAAAATGCATTTATGAGGCACTTGATGGTCTCAAGAAAAAACTTGGCTTGGAGTGTGTGCCCCTCACAAAAAAGCAACATGTCATGAAATCGTGACATTTCTATGCCTTCAACTTGATTCTTCTTCTTGCATCACGAAAATATGACATGTCACAAAATCATGACATTTCTATGTCTTTGTCTTCTTTTGTTGCTTTGAGCCGTAAAAATGCAACATGTCGTGATATCGTGACACTTCTATACCTTCATCTTGGTTCTTCTTCTTGCATCATGAAAATGTGACATGTCATGATATCACGACGCTTTCTCTTTATTGCGCTTTATCCTTGCTATCGGCTGCAAAAATGCGACATGTTGTGATATCGCGACACTTTTCTTTGTTGCGCTTCCTTCTTGCTTTGAGCCACGAAAATGTGACATGTCACGATATCGCGACACTTCTATGCCTTCAGCTTGGTTCTTCTTCTTGCATTATGAAAATATGACATGTCACGAAATCATGACATTTCTATGTCTTTGTCTTCCTTGTTGTTGTTGGCCGCGAAAATGCGACATGTCACGATATCACGACGCTCTCTCTTTCTTTCGCTTTCTCCTCGTTGTCAATCGCGAAAATGCGACATGTCATGATATCGCGACACTTTTCTTCTTTTGCGCTTCCTTGTCGCTCTCGGCCGCGAAAATGCAACATGTCGTGATATCGCGACACTTTTCTTCTTTTGCGCTTTCTCCGTGCTGTCGGTCATGAAAATGCAACATGTCACGATATCGCGACACTTCTTCTTTGCTCTCCCTTGTCGCTCTGAGCTGAGAAAACGCAACATGTCTCGATATCATGACACTTTTTCCTTCTTGCTCCGAAGCTATCTTCTTTGGCCCATTTGGCAGTGAAGCTTTTCCTTCTTCATCTTGTGTACAAGGGGGTGGCATTGAAAGCCAAAATTGCTGCAACACTTACAAATACTTTCGAAGGAACAAAAAAGAAATACTTTTGCAAAAGGAAAGACTGTACAAAATTTTGATTTTTTTGATTTTTTCTACCCCTTGTGCAATGTGATAAAATTGTCAACATTCTTGGCGGCTCGCGGGGCATTTAGCTTGTCTGAATGCAGAGATCCTAGGCCTTTATCCATTGGGCAACAGAGTCATTCCCATTGTCTTCTTCTATGACTATCCACTGATAGCATTTTTTTTTGTTTGTGCTTGAGCTCCTAAGCAACACTTAGCACTTTTGACACTTATTTATTATCCGGGCTATTTACAGTATTTACGCAAAATTTTACGACATGATCGGCATGCCGCCACCATAAACCCAGCTTTGGGTGCTTATCCAGTGAACCTGCAATGTCCGGACCAGATCTGATTGAACTTCAGCTGATATTTGAAGTCTGGTTGACCTCTTCCCAAAGTTGTCCATGTTGCAAATAGAGTGCAGCGTGGCAGGTTGTCACTCCTGCCAGTACCCATACTGGTGATGAATGATGTGTCGAAGAAGTTCGCCGCATGGGGGTCTTTTGTGGGTACCGATTATGGTGATGACTGGAACCAATACCACCATTTTAGAGAGTCCACCGACTGTGGACTCTTGAATATGAGCTCCTCCAACTGCTTGCTACGACGACAGGGATTTTCTTGTGATAAGTCTGCTTCCAGGATCTCCTTGGGCTTAGCCTCCTGATGAGGCATGCTTAATGGGCTCTGGCTGAATACTTGCGTGCCATCCACTGGGATACAAAAAGGGTGCAAAAATGTGCCCTCTTTGTTCTTAGGTTCCGCCACTTGAGTCTATTTCTCTCCTTGGCCCATCTCTTGATGGAGACTGCAAGCAACCATATTGTTCATTGTTGGATCATGGCTTGCATATTCCCATTGTTGGACTTGGATGAAACCTGCCTCTTGAGCTTCAAATGACTGCATCTCAGGTCTCTGCTCAGTATGAGGAATCTTCCATGGTGAATACTATGCAGGATAGACAGGAGTAGCCAATATTGGAGAAAGTGATGGAGTTTCCCCTCATTGCCACTTTCCAGATAGGAGCAGGAGCTGCTCTGCTCGTACTGCTTCCTCAAAAATTTGAGGAAATCTTCATTCACCTTATTATAGTAAGAGGAGACCCATGTCCGGGTGAAAGGCTCTAACATAGAAGAGGTGGGCTTGGGCGGGTGTCAGTTGGATCTCTCCTGAAATTCTCTTCCAACTTCTACAGAATCGGACATTGAATTCTGTGACGCTCTCTAGAGGTGCTCTCCTGATGGTGGAGAGGTACGCCAAAAGCTGGAAGGGGTCCTGAGAACCATCAAATGCTTCAAGTAGTGCTCCCGCTAAGTCATCCCATGAGCAGATGCTTTTATGCTTGAGCAGTCTGTACCACTACAGTGCCCTTCCTTCCAGAGACAGGACCAGAAGTCTGATCATGACATCTTCATGGAATATGTCATGGATGGACCTTAAATCAACAAGATATTCAAGGTGCTCTAGGGCCATTCCCTTAGTGCCATCATATTTTGTCACTGTCTTCAAGGCACTTTTGGGAATTTCATGGTAACTTTGAAGATTCAGAGGGCCACGATCATCCCAGCTAGGATAGCATGCCCTCTCCATTATAGCAGTGGCCTACGGATATCACGGTTCTCACCACTAAGTCGGAGTCACCAGGTGAACATACTTTTCTTCGCTTGTGAGGTCAAGGTTGCTCATCGAACCTTGATTCCTTCGAGGTGTCTTCTTTCGGATTTAAAATGTGCCTACGATCTAGAAATCTGGATCTTCATCTCAGTCAAAGTCACCAAGTGATTTTTCCAGATGGAGGCAAGCCAGAGATTCACCGAACTCATGCTTCCTTAAAACATGGGACCAGTGTCATGAAGGCACAAGTTTAGGTATCGGTCTCTACGACTTAAAGATTTTTGGGTTGAACAGAGTCACCAGATGCTAGGAGTCTTTTGGTAATGAGAGCATCGATTCTCACTACCACTCAGAAGGTGAGACTGACCGGGTCACACCGGGAACTGGTTAGAACTATTGGCCCCGGTGAAGACGGGTTTGAGATTTGTGCTTAAAATATGGGACCTTGGTCCCATCGAGCATGCCAAAAATTGTTGGTCATAAAATCTTCCTAGGAAAGGATTTGGGTGAGTGTATGCACCCTAGACCTGGACCAACATTGAAAGGCCGAAGGGAAGAGATGCCCCTCGTGCCAATATCCGGAGAAATGTCGGCTCCTATGCTAAACTACTTGGGTGTTTTGAGATAAGGGTGCAGGAAAGGGATAAAAATAGTAAGGGTTAGAGAAAGAAATAAAAGGGGGTAAGGGAAGAGATATGGATAGTTCAAAGTGGGATAGAACAGGAAGCACGATCACTAACTAGCAACTTGAATAGAAGCAAAGAACACCAAGAATAAATGAAAGAAACACTACATTAATTTTTCTATGTATCCTCTGGGCGATCTCACAGGGATTCTCCTTCTCCCTTTCATTGAAATTTAGGGTTCAGAGTAAATACGATTAGGATAAGGGAATGTAATAGAAACCACAACCCACCAGGCAGCATAAAAGAAAACCAATACAACATTTTTTCTCCTCTATGTATCCTTCAGATGAGTTTCAGGGTACAGTCCCCAATCGCACATCGGATTCAAGATTCAGAGTCTCAATATACAAACGAAGAAAGATAAAAGAATCAAGCATAGAAGGCAGCATAAAAGAAAGGAATTGAGCCCAAAGCTCTTTAGTATTAATCGTAGGACATCAAGTTTAAAACATGATATTTCGAAAGAAAAGGAAACACTGATATCAGATGCAATGCAAACGAGAGAAAGAGAACAAAATAAATGTGATTAAAAGAAGTGTTGAAAACACGGCCCTTTTTTATTCATATTCTCTTTGACATCGGTTACAAACGTCTCCTCCCTTTTCGGGGCTAGGAGCGTCAACAAGTTTTAGTCACTAGTCTGATCCTTCTTCCGGTGCCCACATGAAGAATGGGTGGGCCAAATTTGCCGCCTTGTGTTGATGAGTCCTTGATCCTTGCTGCTTCTCCTGCATTCAAAGAAACAACAAACAGAGTTAATAGCACCTGTGTTAAAATGAAGCATTCGTGAGAGTGAAATGAAATAAAACCTGCATGTTGATATGCTTGCAATCAAAATCCTGAAGTCATTATGCAAAAGAAATAAAAACAGAATGGTAAGCTTTGTCGGCAAATTGATGGATCCATGGATCCGGATTCACGTTCTCCATAAACACCCAATGACCTCCCTTGCAGAAGAGATCACGGATGCGGTAGAAGTGAATCAAAGTCAGAGCGTCTGGCGATAAACGGGCAGGGCTTCGCTGCTCCAAATGTTTCTTCCCTCTCTTTTCTCCTTTTTTGGTGAGAGAACTCTGCAATTTATAGAATTCCCAGGGTGCAGTTGTTATGGGCATGCAGGGATGCCACTTGGTGTTCATGCTAGTGCGTGATGGGGGAAATTCTTCTGTCTGCCTGCCCATGCTTGTCTGCTGAGTTCCTGGTCGTCCACTCGTGCGCATGCGAGGCAGGGAGCCGTAATTGACTGACTTCCACTACCAATTGTTTAATGTCCACCTTTATTTGTTTAATGTCCACTTTCGTTGTTTAATGTCCACATTTATTTGTTTAATGTCCAGCCAAGCACAAAGGCAGGAGTTTGTCGTGATATCATGGCGTCACGATATCGCGACACCAAGAAGAATCCAAGGCGCAAAGGCGGAAGGTTGTCACGATATCGCGAAAAAAACTGATGGGAAAGGTTGTCGGTGGGCAACAAACAAAACCATGGCGCAAAGGCGGAAGGTTGTGGGATATAGAAACAAAGAAACCATGGCACAAGGAAAGGTTGTCGACGATATCGCGACAACAAATAAACCATGAAAGGAAGGTTGTGATATCGACAAACAAACAAAACTATGGTGCAAAGGCGGAAGGTTGTTGCGATATCGCAACGTTGCGATATCACGACAACAAACGAAACCATGGCGCAAGGGAAGGTTGTCGCGATATCGCGATGTCGTGCGAAAAAAAAATGGTGGGGGGGTGTGCGATATCGTGACAAACAAACAAAAGAAAGGGCCTGACGGTGGATTTGAAGTAGAATGTCTGGAGGTGCCAAATTACTTTTTGACCTTCCAAAATTGTTGTGTAAGTGGCTAGGACCACTGTTTGACCTCTGAGGGCTGCCTTGAAGGCTGTGTGTGTCAATGCGATCAGTGTTTGCAGTCACATAATTGGATTGGTGTTGTTTTGGTGTCTACAGATGCCCCTTTTTGGAAAGTGTTGCGGGTGACGCAGTGCTGAGCAAAAATAGATAACCAAAGCACTAATGATTAGGGTTTCTTAGTAACCTAACCAACTTGTGATGCCCCAAGCATGGAAAGGGGATGCATTCTTGAATCCTTGCTTTTGACGAGCTAAGGAATTTGATTTCAAGTATTAACCTATTTTGGTGAGGTGTGACTTGAACTTAGACATTGATCATTCATGAATAGGCAAAGGGCGCAACCTTTTATCCATGGGGGAACCTTGAGTTCATGCTTCGGGAATGCCAAGCGTTTGATCACGTTTGATCGATTTGTGATTGTTGCTTGTTTACTGCCCCAAGCAGGAGCGTGATTGTCTTTGTCAATGATTCTTTGAATGCATGCCATTGCCTTGATTGGGTGTGTGTTTGTTGATTGGTGACTAAGTGTGACTACCCCCTCAAGTGACGAATCGATGAGGGAATGACCACCATGAGAAAAGTGATGAGTCGCTTGACCTAAGGTGACTTAGGTTAGGGTGCCTTCAGATGTTTGTCCGTTGAATGTGCAAGCAGTTTTTTGACTTTTGGACCTATTTTTGGTGGGTAAAAACCCTTTTGGTGATGCCATAATGGGGTGAAAGTGTCAACAATCCATCGTCCCATGGAGCGGTCCGGCTATGGTAGCCTTCTTAGGGAGTAGAATAGTGACATTGTGCCCGACATCGATTTTCTATGCCAAGAGGTTAAGTGCAAGATCTCTTGTCCGGAATGTTTATTTTGTTTTTGTGTTGCATTTTTTGTGGTTTTTGTTTTGCTTTGGGTTTGTTGTTTTTTTTGGTTTTGTATTTTGGATTAATTTATGACTCCGTGGAGCGGTCCTAGGTAGCCTTCTTGGGAGTAGGATAGTGATAATGTAAACCTCTTTGCAAGAGGTTAAGTGCAAGAGCACTTTTGTCAATGTTTATTTTTGTTTTTGTGTATTTTGTGTTTTGTTGTTTGTTGTTTTTGTGACGCCATTTGGGATTAAAATTGGCAAAAATCTGACCTCCCGTGGAAGGGTCCGGCTATGGTAGCCTTCTTAGGGAGTAGGATAGTGACAATGTAAACTCCGACATCAGTTTTGCTATGCCAAGAGGTTAAGTGCAAGAGCACTCTTGTCTGGCAATGTTTATTGTTGTGTTTTGTGTTGCATTTTTGTGATGTTTTTGTTGTTTGGATTTTCTTGCTTTGTGTATATGTCATGATTTTATGTTATGCACAATGATTGATGTTGATGGATGCATGTTTATGGTGATGAATGCATATGGTATGATAAATGCGCATGTTGTTGATTTATATGATAAGTAATGGAATGGATGAAATGATTTGTTGATAACCTTACATTGGCACCATAGACTATACATGACTTATGGCTTTATGTATTGGGTAAATGCTTTTGTGTATATATGTTGTTTTTTTGTATGGCGATATAGGAATGGATTATATGCAATGGTTGGCGTAGAATGTAGCTAGGTTTTTGAGATTCATTGTTTAACTAACTAGCCAAGATGACCTTATCTTACAAGATGTCGACCAAGGTATGAATCGTGCTTGTTTTTGACCAAGTTATTTCGCATCCTTGTGTGTGCAATTGAGTTTGTTTATGTGGTATTTGTTAGGATACCCGTGCGTATAGGCTTTCAACCAAACCTGTACTGAGGATCACCTAATTAGTTCCACTAACTCCTTTGTTGTATTTAGTTAGATTAATCTGTTTTGCGATCTAGGAGACCATAAGCTAGCTCATCCACATGCAAACATTGATCTCACACAAGTAAATGTGACAGATATATCGTCATGTGGGAGGTTTTCCGCATGATCGATAGGTTATCCACCAAACCGTACGAGGTTCACCTCATGACCTTTTGAATGTTGAGAATTCTAGGGATTCAAGTTCGACTCCTTCTTTCTTCATTTGTATTGGGATACTTGCTCGTTTATAGTGATGAAAATCACTTTTATTTTTGTTTTTTTTTTTTGAGCAAGGGATTTGAATTTGGGAGTGATGAGAATCACTATTGCTTGTGGGATTTGATGTCAATGTTTGGAGTATTGACTTGTGCAACTTTTTGATGTTTTTGCAATGTTTTGAGGACTTGGGATTCTTGGGAATTGGGTAGGGAAGATTCTGTCTTTCCAACTCTCGCATTCTGGGGTCATTCAGGGGATGAGCGAGATAATCTTTTGTTGTTTGGTATCTGAATTGCTTAAGGTTTCATCCTTCATTGACACAACTTAGGAATTGTTTTTATTTGTTTTGAATTTGTGATGGGATGCTACGTAACAAGGTGTATTCAAGTAAAACTCTACCATGTAACATCAGTTTGACTTTGTACGGTGGCTAGAAACCTAAAGACATTGAATGACGAAAACTCTAGATATGTTTAGATGACAATGATTTATGATATGGTGAAATGGTGATTGGCGTTTATTTGGTGTACTTTTGTTCAAAATGGAAAATGTGAAAAGGTGGTGGTTTTGCCAAGTAATGACAGTCTATGGTGCTTTGCTTTGATCAACAAACATGGATGTGATGCCTAATGCTACTATTTTTTATGATTTTGGAAGTATGTATGAAATTGAGATGTAGATTTTGTTTGTTTTTTGTTTTTTTTTTTTTTTTGGATTTTCTTGACCAAGCGATTGTGATAATCCTTGGAGCTTTTGAGGTTGACCAAGAGATTGTGATAATCCTTGGAGCTTTGGGTGACCAAAGGGTTTGTAGGCACTTTGGGGATTTTGGGGTGACCAAGTGATTACGATAATCCTTGGAGCTTTGGAGGTGACCTAGGGATTTAGGAATCCTTGGAGCTTTTTGGTTTGACCAAGTGATTGTGATAATCCTTGGGGCTTTTGGGTTGACCAAGAGATTGTGATAATCCTTGGAGCTTTGGATTGACCAAGCGATTTAGGAATCCTTGGAGCTTTTGGTTTGACCAAGTGATTGTGATAATCCTTGGAGCTTTTTGGTTTGACCAAGTGATTGTGATAATCCTTGGAGCTTTTGGTTTGACCAAGAGATTGTGATAATCCTTGGGGCTTTTTGATTGCGATAATCCTTGGAGCTTTGGTGACCAAGTGATTGCGATAATCCTTGGAGTTTTTGGGATTGACCAAGCGATTTAGGAATCCTTGGAGCTTTTTGGTTTGACCAAGTGATTGTGATAATCCTTGGGGTTTTTGGTTTGACCAAGTGATTGTGATAATCCTTGGGGCTTTTTGGTTTGGCCGGGGTTTTGGGAATCCTTGGGGTTTTGGTTGACCAAGTGATTGTGATAATCCTTGGGGCTTTTGGTTTGACCAAGATATTGTGATAATCCTTGGAGCCTTTTGGTTTGACCAAGTGATTGTGATAATCCTTGGGGCTTTTGGGGTGACCAAGGGATTTAGGAATCCTTGGAGCTTTTGGTTTGACCAAGTGATTGTGATAATCCTTGGGGATTTTGGGGTGACCAAGGATTGGATAATCTTGGAGCATTTTTTGGAGCTTTTTGGTTTGACCAAGTGATTGTGATAATCCTTGTAGGTTTTTGGTTTGACCAAGTGATTGTGATAATCCTTGGAGCTTTTTTTTGGTTTGACCAAGTGATTGTGATAATCCTTGGGGCTTTTGGTTTGACCAAGCGATTGAGGAAATCCTTGGAGCTTTTATGGGATAGATGTACACTTGATGATATTTGTGCTCTGGATTTGGCTCTGGAGGTATTGGCATGAATGGATCGGCCCTATGTATAGATAAAAGGATGGGGTCTGCCTTTGGAACTATTGTTGCTATGAGGTCTTTGGGCAGAAGTTGTTCTCGATATGCCCAAAGTGGTAGATTCAATAGTTGGTTGCACTAGCTGGTTAACGTGCCACTCATGCACTGCTTATGTTTTGTTGTTGAAGTGCATCATCCATATGCATGTGGTGTTGGTGTGTTGCATGTGATTAATGTGGGCCATCTCGTGTCATCTTTGTAATCTTTTCGAGACCAAAGGCCTTTGTTGGCTCCAATATTTTGTGATATGTGAGGCTCTTCTTGTTTGAGTAGATTGATGTGGTCCTCATGGGGTTGTTCTGCTTGTTGCGGGGGGACCTGATTGCTTTGATGTGGTGCTTGCTCAGTTGGCGCTTCAAAGGGGAATATTCCCATTAATATTTCTTGGTAGTCATCCATGGGAATCATTTGTGAATGATTAATGTCAGATTCGACCGAGTCCCATGGTGTTACCTCGCATTTTGACTCGTATTTGCTTAGCGAATCAGGCTCATCAAAATCTGGAGATTTTGAGACATGGGAGACCGCATCATTAGGTATCTCTACGGTCAAAGGCTGATCTTCCTCAAAAGGAACCTCTGTAAGTTGGGATTTTGGGGTCCCAAAGTCTTGGTTTCGATGACTCTAAGCGCTCTAGTAGCGCATTGCATGTATCGAGGGATTTGAGCTCCTTCGCTTTGGTTGGTTCCTGTTGAGGAACTTGGGGCCTATGGAGGGGTAGATGGATAGCACCCCCTACCTTGGTAGTGCGTTTTAGCCCACTCTTCTTCTTGCTCAGATTCCTTAGAGGCTTCTTGAGGGATTTTTGAGGGTGGCCCATGGACTTGGGTGGGTGTCGAGGAATCGGGGAGTAGCCTCCGCTCCTGTCTAGGAGGCATTAGGGGTAGTGCTTGATAAGGTCGCGATGATGTCTCGCCTGGGGTTGTGTCCTCATAAGTTTTGTCTATGCATGTGAGGGGTTGGAGTCCTCTCTATAGTGTGTTGGAACAACTCATCCTTCTGCGAAGGTGCTCTGATTTTGAAGATACCATTGCTCTAATTTTTGTCGTTCTAGCTCAAGTAGCGTGAGTTACATCTGATGTGCGATACGCTCTGCAGATTCTAAGATAGTTTATCCTACCATATTATGTCTAAAATGGCTAGACACCTCTCCTACATATCTATCTCGGTCATGGTGATCCGAGATATCTATAAGCTGCCTCCCTCTATTGGGGGTAGCAGCATTCTCTCGAGGCTTTGGCCTCGTGAGTGGTCGATAGATAGCGGGGATTGCTCCCCTTATATTGCTCTAGGAAGGTAGGGGCTTCCTCATGCTCTTTCATAAGTGAAAAGGGAGGAGTTGCAGGAGCCTTGTGCTCTGAGGGTCCTTGTAGTCTGATAACTAGAGGGGGTGAAGGAGGGAGTGTAATCATGTGGTTCCTCCTGAACCCTATGTTGACTTAGCACTTCATCGCGGTGATCATAGCGAGCATCTAAGGGAGCTCTCCTATGAATGTACCCCTCATGGAAGGGTGTGTGTTGAGTTAGGTGATCCTGATAGCTAGCAAGCATGGGGGCGCATTGCTCCCATGCTATGTATTGCTCTTGAGGAATGTAGTGGTCTTCCTCGTACCCTCTTTCATAAGTGAAAGAGGGACGGGTTGGCTCGCCCCTTGAAGAGCCTTGTGCTCTGGATTTGTCCTTGTAGTCTTGACAACTAGAGGGGGTGAAGGAGGGATAGTGTAATCATGTGGTTCCTCCCATAGAACCCTATGTTGACGTAGCGCTTCATCGTGCGGTGACCACTCATAGCGAGCATCTAAGGGAGCTCTCCTACGGATGTACCCCTCATGGAAGGGTGTGTTGGGTGCTATGGAAGGAGTGCCCTCAAGAGGTGCCCCTATAGTCCTTTTTCGTTAAGGTGTGGAGGGGCCTTGTGTGTCGTGCCGCCAAGGTGGTATGACCAAATCCTTGGGGCTATACGAAGGTGACTTGTGCCTCCTTGGATATTCCCCACCTTGGCCGTGATTGGGCTTGGTCGGGTGAGCACCATGATGTCTCTCTAAAAACCTAAAATTGAAATGAGTCATAGGGGCCCAAAATTGGGTGCATCCCTCTTACAATATATAAGCCATAAATAAAGTTTCAAGTCTAACTCTAAATAATTAGGAGAGATTAACCTTCGAAGCTCAAAAGCATAAAAATTAGTGAGTAATTTTAAAACCTAATTTTGGCACTAGATGATGGAATTTGCAAATATTTGGACAATTTCTCTAACGAGCTAGGTTGAGGTTTGCCAGATGCCTAAAATTAGGAAAAATATAAGATTTCCCATATTTTGTGGTTCTTATACTGGGGATGGACCTTTGGGATTTTGGAGTGACCAAGGTTGGGGAATTTGGAGCTTTTGGATCGAGTGACATGATTTTTTTGTTTTTGATTTTTTTTTTTGTTACACTAAAAAAATGATCACACACATACAAGTGATTATCTCTTTAAATATTAATGGTGTGTTCTAAATGGTTTTGTGTTTTGTTTTGTTTTTTGTAAGTTTGTAGAATGTTTAAATGCGTTATGAAGGCTCATATGACTCCATAAATGGTCGCCCTTGATATACCATTGTTGTCGATATACCAACCTCTCTATATACCCGCCCTTACGAGAGGGAGACTATAGGTACGTGAGAGAGATGGTACGTGGTATGTAGGCGGTACGAAAGGGGATTGTCCTTTTATGACACCTACCATAGAAGACTTATCCTTGCGTTGGGAATCACCCCAATGACACTGGTCAATTCGATTTACGTCGAGCAACAGTGACAATCAGGGTAAATGAATGCAAATATCCAAGCCAACGTGGTGATGAAATCCACTATTGGTCTTGCTCAAGGGTGGGTTTATGACCAGCTCCTTGGTTTAAATAACCATGTGATGTGTGTGGGGTTCATTTTATTTGAAAATGAAATAGGCAACAAAAAAAACTTTCCCTAAGCCATACAAAAATGAAAAGAAATGAAAAAAAATTGAAAGGCTTGTTAAAAACCCCTACCTCTTCTCGCCAAAGGATGTTTTGATTGGTCTCTAAAAATGCACATAAATATACTTGTCCCTGTGATATATCATAATATAAATTAAAAATATTTTAAAAAAAGGTCCACATGATCGCCATTGAAAGCATGAGATTCTAGAAGAAAAACATATGATGCAATGTAACGAGAGAAAGAGAATGAAATAAATGTGATTAAAAGAAGTGTTGAAAACATGGCCCTTTTTATTCATATTGATTACAATCGTCTCCTCCCTTTTCGGGCTAGGAGCGTTAACAAAGTTTTAGTTACAATGTGTCTGTGCCTTCTTTCCGTGCCCACATGTAATGGGCGGGCCAAAATGTTCGCGTTGTGTTGGGAATCCTTGATCTTTGCTGCTTCTCCTGCATTCAAAGAAACAACAAATAGATTTAGTAGCACCTATGTTAAAATGAAGCATTCGTGAGAGTGAAATGAAATAAAACCTGCATGTTGATATGCTTGCAATCAAAATCCCAAAGTCATTATGCAAAAGAAATAAAAACAAAACGGTAAGCTTTGTCGACAAATTGATAGATCCATGGATCCGGATTCACGTTCTCCATAAACACCCAATGACCTCCCTTGCAGAAGAGATCACAGATGCGGTAGAAGTGAATCGAAGGCAGAGCGTCTGGCGATAAACGGGTAGGGCTTCGCTGCTCCAAACGTTTCTTCCCTCTCTTCCTCCTTTTTTTGGTGAGAGAACTCTGCAATTTATAGAATTCCCAAGGTGTAGTTGTTATGGGCATGCAGGGATGCCAGTTGGTGTTCATGCTAGTGCGTGATGGGGGAAATTCTTCCTGTCTGTCCTGCCCATGCTTGTCTGCGTGACAGTTCACTGGTCGTCCACTCGCGTGCATGCGAGGCAGGGAGCCGTAATTGACTGACTTCCACTACCAATTGTTTAATGTCCACCTTTATTTGTTTAATGTCCACTTTCATTGTTTAATGTCCACCTTTATTTGTTTAATGTCCAGCCAGGCGCAAAGGTAGGAGTTTGTCACGATATCGTGACACCAAGAAGAAGCCAGGGCGCAAAGGCGAAAGGTTGTCGCGATATCACAACAAACAAACAAAACTATGGCACAAGGCGGAAGGTTGTCATGATATCGTGACATCACGATATCGTGACAAACAAACAAAACCATGGCGCAAGGTGAAAGGTTGTCGTGATATTGCGACGTCACGATATCACGACAACAAACAAAACCATGGCGCAAAGCGAAAGGTTGTCGCGATATCGCGACGTTGCGATATCGTGACAACAAATGAAACCATGGCACAAAGTGAAAGGTTGTCACGATATTGTGACGTCACGATATCATGACAAAAAACAAAACTATGGCGCAAAGCGGAAGGTTGTCGCGATATCGCGACGTCGCGATATCGCGATGTCGTGACAAACAAACAAAACTATGGCACAAATGTGGAAGGTTGTCACGATATCGTGACATCATGATATCACGACAACAAACGAAACCATGGTGCAAAGCGGAAGGTTGTCGTGATATCGCGACATCACGACATCGCGATATCATGACAAACAAACAAAAGAAAGGGCCTGACAGCGGATTTGAAGAAAAATGTCTGGAGGTGCCAAATTACTTTTTGACCTTCCAAAAACTGTTGTGTAAGTGGCTAGGACCACTATTTTACCTCTGAGGGCTGCCCTGAAGGTTGTGTGTGTCAATGCGATCAGTGTTTGCAGTCACATAATCGGATTGGTGCTGTTTTGGTGTCTACACAAGTTACAATAGCTTTCTAGCAAATAGTTCCCCCCCATTTTACATTATAAAATCTAGGTTTTTATAGAGGACCCGATTGTTTGAGTCATTATTACATAGAATGGCGAAGTATACTCTTGAGATCTAAGAATTCGGCTCCTCGTGGCCCTCATGACTGAGCTTTCAAATCCATTACCAAAAATAGCAACTATGACCGAGTCAACCGCAAAAATATGCATTGATGAACTGTCTGAGTGTCCTTGGTTTCTAGGTGCAATGCTCGAGTGGTCGCCATGCTTGACTGATACTTCATCAGGGACTGATACTTCGCTTCCAATTGCCAAAAATGAGCAGCGAGCTTACCGGGCAAGTAAAAATGCATTTATGAGGCACTTGATGGTCTCGAGAAAAAACTCGGCTTGGAGTGTGTGCCCCTCACGAAAAAGCAACATGTTGCAAAATTGTGACATTTCTATGCCTTCAGCTTGATTCTTCTTCTTGCATCATGAAAATATGACATGTCACAAAATCGTGACATTTTTATGTCTTTGTCTTCTTTTGTTGCTTTGAGCCGTGAAAATGCAACATGTCATGATATCACGACACTTCTATGCCTTCATCTTGGTTCTTCTTCTTGCATCGCGAAAATATGACATGTCACAAAATCATGACATTTCTATGTCTTTGTCTTCCTCGTCGTTGTTGGTCGCAAAAATGTGACATGTCGCGATATCGCGATGCTCTCTCTTTCTTGTGCTTTCTCCTTACTGTCGGCCGCAAAAATGCGAAATGTCGCGATATCGTGACACTTTTCCTCTTTTGTGCTTCCTTGTCACTGTCGGCCGTGAAAATGCGACATGTCGCGATATCGTGACACTTTTCTTCTTTTGCGCTTTCTTCGTGTTGTCGACCATGAAAATGCAACATGTCGCGATATCGCGACACTTTTTCCTTCTTGCTCCGAAGCTATCTTCTTTGGCCCATTTGGCAGTGAAGCTTTTCCTTCTTCATCTTGTGTACAAGGGGTTGGCATTGAAATCCAAAATTGCTGCAACACTTACAAATACTTTCGAAGCAACAAAAAAGAAATACTTTTGCAAAAGGAAATATTATACAAAATTTTGATTTTTTTGATTTTTTTCTACCCCTTGTGCAATGTGACAAAATTGTCAACATTACCCTAAGAATATTTATATTCTTCATAGAAGATGAATATCATACTTTAAAATGATCATCACTTAATGTGATAATCATGATAAATCATGCACAAATGCTGAGAAAAAATATAAAATATTTCCCCCAATGGTCTCATCCCTTTCCTAAGCCTCAAGAAAAAAATTAACTAATAAAATTACTACCCTTAGGGAATTCCTTATTAGCTACATGATCATAGGAGAGATACTGAGAAGCAAATGGAGGTCACTAGGAGAGAGACAACCAAACAATTATATGAAATTGTATAAACATAAGGAATAAAATTATGACTATCAATAGAGCCCCTATAGTATATATTATGATCCATCCTTTTGTTCTAAACCCTAATGCTTCTTCTTCCCTAATGAGGATTCAATATATTTGAAAGCTTGCTCGGTAATTTTATTGATAAAAAACATATTTATACAAATTTATAAAACCACTTGATGGGAAAAACCACTGGACCAAACTAGGAACAAAGAGATAATATTATCAGAGATAAGGCTGATAAATATTTACACAAGCCTGACAAGAAACTTTTTTCATGATCTGAAAAACCATAAGATAAGACTACTATTTTTAATTAAAAACCTGATTAATTTTAGTTAGTTAACTACATATAATGTTTAATTAATTAATATTATTAATATTCCTCAATACTTATCTCAACCACAAAAGCATTAGACTCCAATAAGTACAAACAACGAGGAGATAAAATATGAAAAAAATCAAGACTAGAAGACACACGCCTCAAAGTTTGTTGCTTCAATAACTAGAGCAAGTCTTCACAAAATGTAAAAATGATGATTCCATTGAATCAAGATTAGAAAGACCTTTCCAAAACTATAAATGTGCATATATTTGCAAACGGATGACACCTCAATTTGCATGAAGAATAGGAGCTCCATGAGGGATTTCCCTCCAGAAAGGAATTTCCAAGAATACTCATTGAAAGGCATTAGTCTAGCAAATATGTGTTTGTTTTAAAATTATATATGCATGTCTTCTCATTTCTTTATTTTTCTTCTTATTTAAAATGGGCTTTTATTTTAAAATTTTATGTTGTCCCTTTAATTACACTTACATAAAATAATAAGTGAAAAAAACTTGTATGTGCATTATTAGCCCCACCACTCTACATGTGAGATTCTGAATTTGCAATGTACAAAATAGGGATGGATGTGTGTGATTCAAATTGGTATTTCCAAGGATGGTGGCTATTCTATTTTGAACTTGTAATCTACCTCCATATTTTAAAGGAAGGAAAAAAATGTATAAAAACATTAATATGTCAGTCTACAACTCCCGTGGAACAATCAACTATGATATTTGATGGAGGCATATGTAACTTGAAACAATGTCGCTGAGATTGACACGTGGAGCCCATTGTGTCATTAATGTTGTCTTTATGTATTTTCACTTGGTATCTTATAGGAGACCATGTATATAGCTCTGAGATGATGCAGGATATTTGGAGCAAAAGTAGAAACCACTATAAAAATGGAAACAAATAGAGAGATCATAAAATTACTAATAACTAATAAAATTACTACCCTTAGGGAATTCCTTATTAGCTACATGACCATAGGAGAGATACCGAGAAGCAAATGGACATCACTAGGAGAGAGACAACCAAACAATTATATGACATTGTATAAACATAAGGAATAAAATTATGACTATCAATAGAGCCCCTATATTATATATTATGATCCATCCTTTTGTTCTAAACCCTAATGCTCCTCCTTCCCTAGTGAAGATTCAATATATTTGAAAGCTTGCTCGATAATTTTATTGATAACAAACATATTTATACAAATTTATAAAACCACTTGATGGGAAAAACCACTGGACCAAACTAGGAACAAAGAGATAATATTATCAGAGATAAGGCTGATAAATATTTACACAAGCCTGACAAGCAAATTTTTTCATGATCTGAAAAACCATAAGATAAGACAACTATTTTTAGTTAAAAAATTGATTAATTTTAGTTAGTTAACTACACATAATGTTTAATTAATTATTATTATTTAATTCCTCAATACTTATCTCAACCACAAAAGCATTGGAATCCAATAAGTACAAACAAGGAAGAGAGAAAATATTAAAAAATCAAGACTAGAAGACACACACCTCAAATTGTGTTGCTTCAATAACTAGAGCAAGTCTTCACAAAATGTAAAAATGATGATTCCATTGAATCAATATTAGAAAGACCTTTCCAAAAACTATAAATGTGCATATATTTGCAAATGGATGACACCTCATTTTGCATGAAAAATAGGAGCTCCTTGAGAGGTTTCCCTCCAAAAAGGAATTTCCAAGAATACTCATTGAATGGCATTAGTCTAGAAAATATATGTTTGTTTTAAAATTATATATGCATGTCTTATCCTTTATTTCTTTTTCTTCTTCTTTAAAATGGGATTTTATTTTAAAATTTTATGTTGGCCATTTCCTTACACTTACATAAAATAATAAGTGAATAAAACTTGTATGTGCATTATTAGCCCCACCACTCTACATGTGAGATTCAGAATTTACAATGGAAAAAATAGGGATGGACGTGTGTGATTGGAATTGGTAATTCCAAGGATGGTGGATATTCTATTTTGAACTTGTAATCTACCTCCATATTTTAAAGGAAGGAAAAAATGTATAAAAACATTAATCTGTCAGTCCACAACTCCCGTGGAATAATTAACTATGATATTTTATGGAGGTATACGTAACTTGAAATAACATCGCTGAGATTGAAACATGGAGCCCATTGTGTCATCAATGTTGTCTTTATGCATTTTCACTTGGTATGTTATAGGAGACTATGTATATAGCTTTGCAGGAGATTTGGAGCAAGAGTAGAAACCACTATAAAATAGAAAACAACAACAAATTAGCAACAAATTGTTAGGTCTTCTAAGTATCAAAATAGGAATCAAATCTCATAGCTTGAGAAATGGAGTATTAAGAAGTTTGTCTTAGATATGTACTTCAAACGAAGAAAATTCTATATTTGTTGTTTGTAATCTTTATCTAAAGACAAATTTTAATGGTTCATCCCTTTTAAGGGAATTAAGCACTCAATAAATCAACAAAGCAAGGGTTTGGTGCTAAGGATCAATAGTTTCCAACCTTCCTATCCCTTGGTAGGGTGTGCTCAATCCAACCTATCACTTTTGTAGAAACATAGGCATCCTACCCCCTTCATAACAATTTTTAACCAACTTAGTTAAAACAAGATGAGTTAGATTATGAAAAAATTAATCTTAAAATACTAGAATGGATTGGATTTAGTCCTGCATGAGGCACATAAGAATATATTTTTTATGCTACTACAAAACTAGTTTTCAGTGAGGACTTTGATATTCGTCTTCTATTCAGTGCTTTAAAGACACTATAAGTGTATCATACTTGATATAGATGATAATTTACTTTTAAAGTAACCATATAAGGGTTTCATAATATGTTGAATAGGGATAAAGATGTTTTTTCTCCCTCCCATTATAGGGTTAACAATGAAGTTAAATGCATGAAAATATTTTTTAAGTATATATTTTAACAATGTAAAGTGCATCACTTTAAAAATACTTATGTTTTTTATCTATTAGAACTATATTTTAAATGCTTTTATGTATCACTTCCATTATTTTTTCTTATTAAGGTTGAAGAAGGGATTTTGAAAGGGACCCCAAACCTTTTACAATAAACATCAAAGAATAACATTTAAACTTCAAAAATGGTTCTAGACCTTAAATAAGAATATCAAAAAATATCTATACTATCTAAATTTTTGACTTCAAGATCATTTAAGATTACAAAATAATGTAACAAACAATAAACAATCAACTGACCAAGACAAAGCTTAATCCAACAAATACCAAAAACTATCTTTGGGACAAACCATCCCTTTCTTGTCCAATGTTTTTTGTTGAACCTTGAGCATCAAGATCCTCCTTTTCATGTCCTCCAAGTGATTTTTTGCTTCATTCATTTTTCCAATAACAATTGAAGCAAACATTTTGATGAGTCAATAAGGTCTTTCATAATGCAATTTAGTATACAAGTATTTCAAGTATGCAGTTCTAGTCTCTTATTCAATGTTCTAGTTATATATTGTCACCTTCTATAATGCTTCCAAACTCAAAATCAAACTTCTAGACTATTGGGTTAGCTCTATTCCTTCCATAAAAAATAAAAGGATGATTGCTAGTAGGTACAAGACTCTCGTGGAAACTTATTACTCAACAAGATCAAGCATGTCATATTTCCTTCTAATGCTTCAATTGTTGGTACAAATAATGATTGATGTTTTCTAGGTGGACTCAAAATCATGAGTATTGGGACTTAGTGAATCCCCTCATACCAACTCCAATCCCATTGAGAATACTAGATACAATGTATAGCTCATAAAATAATAATTAGTAAAAAACCAAGGGTAGAGCAGACCAAACCAGAGAGTGGAGTTCATCAGAGGTAAAATTATTTCTATCCAATAACACTCATTCCAGCTCCAAATAAAGGATTCACCACTATTGGATACTCACCATCAAGTCCTATTTTCTTTCCTTCATTCTTGAGATTATACTTGTAGCAACCAGGTTTGTTCAAACTCCTCTCTCCAGATGAACAATAAAGCTTTATCAATAATTTATAAAAAATTTAAGATCCTTGTATCAGTTTCATACGTTAGCACTTTGTCTCTTATATGTTTTGATATTTTCTTTTTCACCTCATATTTGTGAATTCTATGTCCTCTTACCAAAATTTTGGGCATGATTTGTATGTTTTGATCACTCTTTTAACAAACTAACTAATACCCATAATAATTATGTTATTTAACTAAATAAACAACTATTTTAACAAAATAACTATACTTTTTTCTTTCTATAATTTTAAATTATATTAATTTATTTATAAAAGTAAACTCACATTAATAATTCATAGTTCAACTTGTTGCTGACTAGGGTAAACATGGGTGTACCTTTGGATGAATTGCAGTGTTGAGAGTTAATCTTCCCTCATAGTGTTCAAGAAATAATTAATAGTGAAGCCAAGGATGATGAACAAAATGAGATCTGAGATTAAATTTTCTAGGGGGATTTTAAAGATTTTATGCATAAACCTTTATTGTTCATCTAGAGGAAGGAGTTTGAACATACCTTACCGCTACAAGTATAATACTAGGGATGAAGGAAAGAAAAGAGGACTTGACAGTGAGAATCCAACAGTGGTGGAACCTTTATTTTGGAACTAAATTGTATGTTTTTGAGCATAAAAAATTATGCCTCTAGCAAACTCCACTTTTTGGTTTGGTCTACTCTACTCTTGGTTTTTTTACTAATCATTATTTTGTGAGCTACAGATTGCATCTTGTTTCTCAATGGGACTGGAGTTGGTATGTGGGGCTTCTTTAAGTCCCAATACTCATATTTTTGAGTCCACCTATAAAAACATAAGTTATTGTTTATACCAACAATCAAAGCATCAGAAGAAAAAATGAGAAGGAAATATGACATGATTGATCCTCCTGAGTAATTTTTTTCCACGAGAGTCTCATTTACTAGAGCTATGAATAAGGGACTAGAACTGCATATTGAAATACCTGCATTCTAAATTGCTTTCTTGGAGGACCTAAAAAGGAGGATCTTGAGGCTCAAGGTCTAGAAAATATTTTAAGCTTTGTATGGATTTGTTGATTGTTCATTATATATTACATATTTTGTAATCTTAAACGATCCTGAAGTCAAAAACATATATAGTATTTAGGTTGTTTGATCTTCTTGTTTAAGGTCCGAAACCTTATTTCTCGAATCATAAATGGAGTGTAAATCTTATTCTTTGATGTTTATTATAAAAGGTTTAGGATCCCTTTCAAAACCCTTTTTTCTACCTTAAAAAAAAAAAAATAAAAGTTTGACTTGCATAAAAATTTAAATAGATTTTATTTTTGTGTTAATGCTTGTTTAATTAGTTAAATCATAAACTTTTAAGACCTAAATATTGCCCTTTCAAACGTTTTCTCATTAGATAGCAACCCTTTACCCTAAGAAATTTAACTATTAAAATTTAAATCCCTAATTTTAGAATTTTAGATTAAATCTTAGATTTATTTATTTATTTTAACTATATTTTATAGTTTAAATTTTGCCACGTCTATAATTCTTAATGTTCTTGAAAATCAATTAAATACATTTATATATAATACATTATACAATAAAATAAATATTCTTTTGTGATGCAAAGTATCTAGAAGGCATGGGAAGCTTTCAAACCCAGGCTCCAATGGCAGGGTAAAGATAAATCTACCGGAGCTTCTATCTCCACTCTAAGTCCTTGGTGGTCTCCTATAGTCACTTCAGAGGGCCTACCTTTGGCTCAAGTTCAATGGGTTAGAGCATTACGCTTCTTCAAAAAAGGTATTGCAACATTTTTAGATTTCTTTGATGCTCATACCAAGCATTGGTATTCTTGGGATCAGTTTTGCCAGAAGTTTGGTCTTAAGCCAGATGATCGAGCAAATTTTGATGTGGTTATCGACAACACTCCTTTCTCTATTTGGCTACATTTTGGTAAGAACTTTCCATAGCATTGGTCATCTGATTGGTGTTGGTCTAATCATACTCCTCTGGTGAAATATAAACCTTCTTTAGGGTATCATCTATTGTCCCCTCATGCTCCTCTGGTTGATACTTTAAACCACCGTTGGGATCTATTTTCTTCTCAATCTAGATGGAGCCTTCGCTTTTCTGTGGTTTGGCAGTCCTATATTGAACCTAAGCATTGTTTTTTTTCTTGGAGTTTCTTACATCAAGGTCTTCCCCTTGGTCATAGGTTACAATATATGGGGGTTGCTAATCCTGTTTGTGATTTTTGTAGAGGTCCTGACAATTTTGTTCATGTGTTTTGGGCTTGTCAAATAGCCAAAAATGCTTGGGATTGGGTTCTTTCTTTTTTCAATTCCTTTTTATTGGAGCAATGTTCTTGGGTTAATGCACTACTTGGGGATCCCCTAGATTTTTCTCTTCCCCTAAATGAAGTTTGGCATATTTTTCATCTTAGTATTTTATACCATCTCTGGAAAACAAGAAATAATATTATCTTTGGGAGACAGGAGGCTTCTACCTCCTTCTCTGTTGCTGCTAGATATGCTCTCTTCTATGATTGCTGGTTACAGATCCTTACTCAGGTGGAGAAATTTCAGGTGGAGCTGCAATATCTTAGATCACTTTTGGATCATTGGGCTAATGCACCTTGCTCTGTTAGTCAGCTTCCTTCCAACAACCATGTGTCCAGAACTCGTGGCCTCTCTCGCACAGGCTCACCTTCAGCTCGTTCTCATAGTGGTCGTAGAGATCATTTATCTGCTCCAACTTCTTAGCATCATTGGTCTCCACTGTAGTCCAATTCCGCACCTCTAGTGGATGGGATGTTCGCTTGATTCCAATTGCACCAGTGCTTGCATACACTTGTCTTTGTTTTGTCTTCTTTTCTTTACTCAGTTCTGATGTAATATTGGCTTTTTGAGTTGATCCATGTGATCCTGTAATTTTTTGGGTGTGTGCCACGTGGTGTGTTAATTCCACCCAACCTTTTTGTATGAAAGTGATTATTTCCAATTAATATAAGGTCATTTCATTCAAAAATAAATAAATATTATTTTAGATTGAATAATAATAATAACTCAATTAAATATATTTTAATTAAACTATCAGATATTTAAATCTTTCTTTCAATGTTCCTTTGACAGGTCGACTTCTAACAAAATTAAGCTATAGATACAATCGACATAGACGCGTGTTCGAACGTGAATTTGAATTGTTTGGAATATGACGTCCTGCTGATCCTACCCGACTTACGAGTTGTACGAATTGTGATCACTCGAATGATTTTCAGCAGTTGTAGGTTGAATAGATAAGAGATCAGGTCACCTCCCGTGCCATGAAAGAAACAAAAATCAAGTAGTTTAGAGCATTACCGCCAACAATAACAAAAATATTACATTATAGCGAAAGGAAAACGTGCAGTAAACCGGGAACTCCGGGAAGTTTGATGGAAGATTGAGAAAGAAAACTAATCATGTGTTAGTGAGCAAACACTATATCGTTTTCAAAACTTTTGACCTATAATTTCTGTATCCACTACAGAAATATGACTAGATCCATTGAATAGCATCCCTCAGGATTTAATAACGTAAAAGCACATGATCAAAACCCTGATAATGAAATTTACGACTGTTAGGAAGCCAAAAATTTGTTGAAAGAGATATCAATGCATGTTGAGACTTTGTTTTTGAGGCTTACTTTTTTTTTTTTTTGTTTTCTTAATCCTTCTTCGTTCGTACTTTTGTTTACATTTTTTTCTTTTCTTATACCCTCCGTTAACTCCTACCCATCCAAAACCGTCTTTCACCTCACACTAAAACTCATTACCCATCCCCCCTCACTACTCTTCAAGTCCCCTTCCTCATACTATCAAAAGTACCTAATAATAGTATGTTGTCTCTACTATACTTTGTACCTAATATGTTACTCTAGGTTAATTTCTAATAGTTTCTACTAACTTAATTGTTTTCTAAGCAGAAGCACATGTGACTTTGTTTCAATAAATCAACTGTGTATGTCATTGAAACAATCTTTTAATCGAACACCAAATGCTGGCCATTTTCTTTTCAAACAAAGTCACATGTGCTTCTGCTTAGAAAACACAGAAAGAGATCAATATCAACAGATATTGCATGATAGTCGGATAATAAAGTAATAGGCCTCGATAGTACTTAACAGTGGAATATCACCCCCCTCCTGTGGTAACTCCTACCCATCCAAAACCAGTGCCAGTTTCTCCACCTCCACACTCAAAATCTCATGTGTGCCCATCACCTGCACATCACTACTCTTACAAGTCCCCCCCTCCTCCACCTCCATACTAGCTGCAAAAGTACCTAATAGGATAGGTATGTTGTTCTCTACTGTACGTTATGTACCTAATATGTTGTTCTCTACTGTACGTTATGTACATGTAAAATTTAATTAAGATAAAAACAAGGTCAATCATTATGCTTAATATTATAGATTTTTATATGCAATGGGTTTATTAGAATATGAGGTGTTTAGAATCTTAATATTTGGTTCATTGATATGTATAACTAAAAGGAGGGATGTATTACACAAATTTGCTATGTCAATCATCTAAAAATAAAAATATACCAATGCCATTCATGTTAATTTTGATTTTAACTTCAATGATAATTACCTTTATTTAAACTATTGTTACAACTTCTTGTGTATTTTATGCTAATTATTAACTTTTGTTCTAACTCCTATTATACATGTATGGTTAAAATTCATTGAAAATGGCCACGGACTTTCTCCAGTTCTTTGATTTCCCAAGTGGCGTCTAAGTTAAGATTTGTCAAGGCTAATTTTAAAACTTGGAATAAATTTATTCTTGGAGACATATTTTGAAGGAAAAATGAGATATCCGAGCAATTAAAGGAGTTCAAAGTTGATGTAGCATAATTGGAAGTAGAGAAAAGGGACCAAATCAGAGAAAATAGACCATTATCAAAATATCATAACTCGTTGGTCGAGGAGGAAATTCTATGGAAACAAAAGTCTAGATCTCTCTGGCTCTAGGAAGGAGATTAAAACACACAAAAAAAAACATACCTCTACCTTGAGGTATAGAAGCAATAACAGGATTAGAGAAATTCATTGTGCCAATGGGATGATATTCACAGATATTGAGGACATTAGGAATGAAGCAGTTAGGTATTTCAAAGGTCTCTTGTGAGTAATTGAAGACAAGGACCCACTCACGAAAGAGACTTCTTCAAAATATACCTACTTTGATTTCGATAGAAATAAACTCTGCTTTTTATGACCCATTCAATGATGAGGAAATTAGGGAGGTGGTGTTCTCAATGGGGGCCTCAAAGCTCCATACCTGGAAGGATTCCTATCCATTTTTTTCCAAAGGTTTTGGTACATTTTGGGAGAAGATATTTGTAATGCCATGAAGGAAATCCAGGCGTCGAATTTTATTCCAAAGGTGCTAAGGAATTCAAGGATTTTAGGCCCATCAACCTCTAAAACACACTACTAAAAATTCTCACAAAAATATTAGCAAATAGATTGAAAGTCCACCTTCTAGGTATTATTGATTTTCCCCAAAGTGGTTCTGTGGTCGAAAGACAACTTATTGATGGCATCATTGAAATTCATGAACTGATATACTCTTTGGATAGGAGTGGGAAACCAAGTACCCTTCTAGAAGTTGACATGGATAAGGCCTATGATCAAGTTTCCATGTTTCCTAGAAATTTTTGTTAAAAGTTATGGAGAAATTTAGATTTAATCAGGAATTGTTGAGTTTGATTAAAGGTTGCATTTCATCAGTGAAGTTTTCTATCATTGTTAATGGATCCCTGATAGGTTATTTTGGTATTTTTAGGGGTATATGACAAGGGGATCCCTTATCAGAGAAATCTATCACAGATTTCTAATCATCCTGAGGTGGGGCGAATAGGACTGTGACAGTTTGGGGGGCGCCCGGGGGCAGAATACCCACTATTTGGGACACTGTTTCGGCACCAATCCACTTGGGATGGGTCCAAAACTCCTTATGGGATGTTGTCGACAAATTTTGTGGAATATTGTGGCCAAAAATTGGGTTTTGGGTCGGGATTCGTGCTTCCAATAATCACCCAATAACCTCCCTTTCGAATGAGAGATTAAGGATGTGAAGGCACAAATCGCAAGTAGGTATGTAAATTGGCAGCACTTCGTTGCTCAAATGCTCCTTCTCTGTATATCCTTTGGGTGAGAAAACTCACCAATTTATAGACCTAGGGTCTCTTTGTTTGGAATGCGCATGCGAGGGCGCCACTTGAGTTAATTGTCCTATTTTTAGAGAAAAAGCTAATTCCCTGATTTAGAATCTCCTTGCATGAGGTCTCTAAAATAAATACGTTCATGACTGAAGTCTCTCTTCTTGAATAAAAGCTATTCCTTGTAATTACATGGCCTAAAGCCTCAGTTAACTGGCGGAGTTGTCGAGGTTTGTCTTTTTTCCAGTCAAACTTGCTATTCGCCTCACCCTGGGGCGAATGCTGTTATTCGTCCCTGGGTGGGATGAATGCCAATTTGTATTCGTCCTTGGGTGGTACGAGCAGAGAGCAAGGTGCCAAAAAGGTGCCAAATTGACTTCTGACCTCTAAAACTTCTTTTGGAAGTGGTTAGGACCATTGTTTAACCTCTGGAGGCTTCCCTAGGGGCTGTTTGTGTCAATGCGATCAACGCTTGTTGTCACATAATCGGATTGGTGCTATTTTGGTGTCTACAGATGCCCCTTTTTGGGAAGCGTTGTGCAAGGCATAGCACCGAGCAAAAATAGATAACCAAAGCACTAATGATTAGGGTTTCTCAGTAACCTAACCAACTCTTGATGCCCCAAGTATGGAAAGGGCACGCATTCTTGAATCCTTGCTTTTGACGAGCTAAGGAACTTCATTCAAGTGTTAACCTTGTTCAGTGAGGTGTTACTTGAACTTGGACATTGATCAGTCATGAATAGGCAAAGGGCGCAACCTTTTGTCTGTGGGAACCTTGAGTTCATGATTCATGAATGCCAAGTGTTTGATCAGCTTGTGATTATTGCTTTTTTGCTGCCCCAAGCAGGGGCACGATTGTCTTTGTCAATGATCCTTTGAATGTGTGTTATTTCCTTGATTGGGTATGTTTTTGTTGATTGGTAACTAAGTGTGACTACCCCCTCAAGCGACGAATCGATGAGGGAATGATCGACATGAGAAAAGCGACGAGTCACTTGACCCAAGATGACTTAGGTAAGGGTGCCTTCAGTTGTTTACCATTGAATGCAAAAGTAGTTTCCAAACATTCTGACCTATTTTTGGTGGGTGTGAACCCTTTTTGTGACGCATTTTGGAGCTAAAATTGTCAAGAATCCATCCTCCCGGGGAGCGGTCCGGCTATGGTAGCCTTATTAGGGAGTAGGATAGTGAAAATTTGTAACCCCAAAATCTGTTTTGGATGCCAAGAATGTCAGGCACAAAGGCGCCTTCGTTCGGAAAGTTTATTGCTATTTTTGGTTGGGTTTTGACCCTTTTGGTGATGATGTTTGGGGATGAAATTCTCGAAAATTCATCTTCCCGTGGAGCGGTCCGGCTATGGTAGCCTTCTTAGGGAATAGGATAGTGAGGATTTGTGACCCCGACATCTATTTTGCATGCCCGGAATGTCAAGTGCAAAAGCACTCTAATCGGACACTTTTAGGGCTTGTTTTTGGTGCATTTTGTGCAGTTTTTGTTGTTTTTGCTATTTTTGAAATTTTTGCTCTGTATTCATCCCAGGGCAGGATGAATTCCTATTTAGTATTCATCCCAGGGCGTGACGAGTGCTAACTAGAGCGCTTGTCCTAGGGGGGACGAGTACAGGCTCAAAAAGCCTATTTAAAGGCCAAAACTGAGTTTTGGGCTCATTTGCATTTGTTTTTCTTGGCAATTTGGAGCTCTGAGGCGGAGGAGGTCAATTCTGCGAAGCGAAGCACTACTAAATTATTCTTGCGACCATGAGTTCACACATCGGATCGAGCGGTGGAGCCGAAGTGATACTAGTGAGTGCCCTTCCTCTTTATTGTTTTGTGTTGCAATTGAAAAACCGCAGTTTGCTTATTTCTTGTTTTTTTTTGTTTTTTTGGTTTTTCAAATTTTAAAAATGAAACCCTAGTCTATGAACACTTAGCTTAAAACTTAATTTAACCCTAGTTAAACAAATATCAAAAGTTTAGTTTAAAACTTAGCTGAAAAACTTAGTTTAGAACATAACCCTAAAACCTTACCTAACCCGAATTGAACCAAGATCAAAACTAAACGTAAAACGTAGCTTGAACCCTAGTTATCTGTTGTTTTTGTGTTTTTAATTTTCCAGTTGAGAGTTAAAACCCTAGGTCTGAGAAATTATTTTGTGACTTTTTTGTGTTTGTTTTTGAATTTATCAGTTAGAATTAAAAACCCTAGAACTGACAAATGATTGTTTTTTAAAAAAATTTGTGATTGTTTTTTTTTTTTTTTAATTTATCAATTTAGAATTAAAACCCTAGGACTGAAAAATTAGTTTTTTGAATATTTTTTATGTTTTTGTAATTTAGCAGTGTAGAGTTAAAACCCTAGAACTGAGAAATTAGGTTTTTTTGGAATGACTTTGCAGGTGAAAACTTTGTTTTTGTATTTTGCAGATTTTCTGATGGTGATGTATGGAATGAAATGTACCAGTTGTTTTAAAATGTAGTTAAGTTTTTCTAAGATTTAGATACTTTAACGAACTAGCCAAGACTATACATTTATCTCGCAAGACTTTTGAACAAGGTATAAATCTGACTTGAATGTAACCAAGTTATTTCACATCCCTGTGTGTGCAATTGAGTTCGTTTATGTGGTATTTGTCAGGATACCGCCAGTGCCAGATAGGCTATCAACCAAACCTGTACTGAGGATCATCCAATTAGCTCCACTAAATCTATTGTTGTATTCATTAAGATTAATCCATGGGACAATCTAAGGTACCATAAGCTAGCTCATCCACATGCAAACATTGGTCTGTGCACATGCAAAGCTAATGTGACAGACATATCATCATGCGTTTAGGATACCGCCATTGCTAGGTAGGCTGTCCACCAAACCCATAATGAGGATCACCTAGATGGTTTTTGAATGCTGAGAATTCCAAGGATTCAAGTTCAGGATTTTTAGTTGCTCAACGATTTTGGATACTTTCTCGTATACATAGTGATGAAAATCATTGTTTATTTTTCTTCTTGTTTTTCTTTTTGAGCAAGGATTTTTGAATAGTGGTGATAACCACTATTATTTGATTTTGGATTTTGAACTTTGTAAGGTTGAGCTTGTAGGTTTGTGGCTTATGAATGACCTTGATCCTTTTAGGCCTTGGGGATGACTACCCATCCTGTTCAGGGACGTGTAGTATGAATCCTTATGACTTTGGGAACCAAAGGGGATTAGGGATATGATGAAGTCAGGGCATTGATCTTTTAGGCCTTGGGGATGACTACCCATCCTATTCAGGTACGTGTAGTATGAATCCTTACAAATTTAGGGACCAATGGTGATTGGGATTGGTAGTGGTGAAAACCACTGTTTGTGAGGGGGAATTGATGGGGAAGAGCTCGTCCTTTTGTCAATTCTCAGCATTCTTAAACCATTCGCATAGGGGGATGAACAGACTAATATTTCACCTATGGTACCCTAGACTGCTTTGTAGGTTTCTCTTGCGTTCACACAACTTAGGAATTATTTTATGTGTTTTAATTTGTGTTGGGATGTTACGTAATGAGGCGTGATCCAAGTAAAACTTTCCTGTGTAAAATTTGTTTAACTTCGTACAGATTTTGGCTAGAAATTTAAAGACAGCTGAATGACAAAAACCCTATATACATTAGGAGACAACTGACTAAGCTAAAAAAAATGATGATGGTGTTATGCTGGATGTATGCGTTTATAAAAATGGATTTGATGTGGAAAATGATGGAATTTCCGAGCAATTACAGTCTATGGTGCTTGTGACTTGTATGACCAACAAATATGCAAAGTATGGATGCGATGCCTAATGCAACCTATATTTTTGTTGTTTTGATTTTTTTACGAGTATGCATGGAATGGAGATGCAATTTTTTTTTCTTTGTTATTTTTGATGATTTTATTGTTTTTGCTTGTTTTTGACTATTTGATTTTGACCAAGCGGTTATGGTAACCTTTGGAGCTTTTGGTGTTTGACCAAAGGGTTTATGGATACCTTTGGAGCATTTTTGGGGTTGACCAAGTGATTGCGGGAATCCTTGGAGCTTTTGGCTTGACCAAAGGGTTTATGGACACCTTTGGGGTATTTTGGGGTTGACCAAGCGATTGTGAAAATCCTTGGAGCTTTTGGTATTTGACCAAAGGGTTTATGGATACCTTTGGAGCATTTTTGGGTTGACCAAGAGATTGTGGGAATCCTTGGAGCTTTTTAGGTTGACCAAGAGATTATGAAAATTCTTGGAGCTTTTTAGGTTTGACCAAGAGATTACGAAAATCCTTGGAGCTTTTTAGGTTTGACCAAGAGATTACGGAAATCCTTGGAGCTTTTGGTTTGACCAAGAGATTACGAAAATCCTTGGAGCTTTTGGTTTGACCAAGAGATTACAAAAATCCTTGGAGCTTTTGGGGTTGACCAAAGGGTTCATGGACCCTTGTGGGGCATTTTGGGGTTTGACCAAGTGATTTTGGCCTAGCCCCGACATGTCTTTGTAGGACCATGCAAAAACCTCCTTCTTCTCTCTAAGAAGGGCAATGTAGTCGGCTTGCTCTTTGGGGGATAGACTTACCCCTAGCTTGATGATGTGCAAATTCATTGGATCTAATCCGATGTCTATGTCAGTCATCTCCTCAACCGACATGTGGGATCCATCCTCCAACTGGTGTGGAGTTGGGATCAAGTGGATATCGTTTGCTGAATTTAGATCATCGTTTGGAACATCAGGTTCCTCTTCAGCATGGAAGACATCCTGAGTCTGTCCTGGGGTGAAATGGAACATCCCATCGCAAGGCCAGTACTCTGATGGGAATGGTGGTGAGTCAACGTGATCCTAGTCGATAGCATCTAGGTCTAGATACAATGACCATGTCGGGTTGACTGGATCATGGATGGGGGTGGTTAGGTCAATGGAGATCATGTTGATGAAATGATTATGGGCTCCATCATCGTGGGTGCTGTAACTGGGACATCCTAGATGATATTCATGCTCTGAATCTGGCTTTGTGGGTACTGGAACAAATGGATCGGCTCTATGCGTGGATACGCAGATAGGGTCTGCCCTAGGCACTGATGGTTTGATAGGGTCTCTAGGCGAAAGATGCTCTCTGTGTACCTGGAGTTGTGGGTGCAATAATTGCTATAATTGCGCTTGGTTTAAGTGCCACCTATGCCTTGGCCCTATGTGTAACTGTTCAAACATGTCATCTATATCCAAGGGATATTATTGTTGCATCTGCCGCATGTGGTTGAGATAGACCATCTCGGTTTCATCTTCGTAATCACTGTCATAGATCCAAAGGCCTTCGTTGGCTCCAACAGTGGTTTGCGACATATGAGGCTCATCTTGTTCGAGAAATTAATGTGGTCCCATCGAGGTTGTTCCTCTCTCTGCGGGGGGACCTGATTCTCTTGAGGTGGCATATGCTCAAATGGAGCATCCAAAGGGAACATTGTTAAGAAGCTCTCCTGATCATCATCCATGGGATATACTTGTGAATGATTGCTATCAGACTCAAAAGGATCCCAAGGTGCTACCTCATACTTCGACTCATCCTCTGAAGACCCTTCTTGGTCTTGTCCATATCCCTCTTGTGGGTGAGTCCTTGAATTTTCTCCCTGTTCGACCGAAGGGAAAGGGTTGTTATGGTCAACAAGGTTGGTTGTGAGCAATGGGAGAGAATCTCCCAATGTATACATTGTGTTAGGATTGGCATATGGATCTAATGCCAACCCATCCTTGTTGCCTATCCCTAGGCCTTGCATCTTCTCCACCAAGATGTCTAGGGGCAAGGGGTGGTTGAACCCTACTCCTTATAGGAATCATTGATGGAGAGAGTCCAAACGAAGCTAGTGGGGTGGAAAGGGGCACTCTTGAGACAAGCTCATAAGGCCCTTCTGGTTAAAACTAATTTACAAAGCATTATTGTTTATTTCCTTTATATGTTTAAGGTGCTAGGGATAGTTCTTAGAAAATTAGAGTAGATTCAACGCTCCTTTCTTTGGTCTAGATCAGAGAAAAAAATGAAGTTTTCCTTAGTAGCTTGGGATCAAGTTTGCAGTTGTAATAATATGGGAGGACTTGGTCAGAGGAAAATGAGTTTAATGAACAAAGCCTTTATAGCTAAGCAAGGGTGGAAGTTGACCCAAAATGCTAATACAAACTGAGTAAAAATTTTAAAATCCAAATACTTGGGGAACAAGGATTTTATTTTTTCTGATCCTAGCTCGTACCAAGGATCTGTGTTCTGGAAAAATGTTGTTAAAATTCGAGCAGATGTTGTGAAGGGTGGTTTTTGGTTTCTAGGTAATGGTTAGAGGATCAATTTTTGAAGAGATAGGTTGGTAGTAGATAGACCTTTATATTCCATTCCTACCTTCTCTCAAGTCGAATTATCACAACACAGGATTTGGGATCAAGGGTCTATGATTAATTTGATATGGTGAATGGTAAAAAATATTGGAAACCTCTTTCCTTCCTCGACTGGTCTCAAGATGAGGAATCTACTTGTAAAGCCCTTTCAGAATTGCTAAAATACATTGTTATTTTATAGAAGTAAAGTTAACATAAAAATAAAGGAAGTATGCATTAAATACTAAATATATTTTAAAATTTAGACTAATAAATATAGCATAAAGTAAAAGGTAATGAGAGGTATGCATAAAGTAGGTGATAATTTTGAACATCGATAGTGGTATCTCGATTGGGAATAATAGAAAAAAAATATTTCATGATTACAAACCGACATCTACCAAGTGGTGTGAGTGAAACCGTAGGAAGTTGTGGAGGAGTGGAGTAGGAGGGGATTATTTTGTTTTGATTTTCTTTTTTTTTTAAAGAGAAGTATTATGTGTCTTGCGATGTGTGTTGGTTGGTATGCGTAGAAGAAAAATTATCTACAAATAGTTATGTTATTGGAATGTAAATATTCAAGAACAAACGACAATAAACAATAGTTGTATGAGGAGGGAGAAAGCATAGTTATTGAGTTTGATTTCCTTGAAATAATTGTATGAAAAATTAATATTTATGTTTTTTATATACTCAATATCTCTATGGCAACCATGTATGCATTATTTTTGGTTGGACGTCAAAAACCATCTATGTATTCAAATGTTGCAGTGTTGTTTTAATGGGTCTTGAATGAATCCAATTTTTATTCTTGCATGATGTTAAGATAGAAAGGGAAGGCCTTGTTTTCAAATATTATAGTTATGTCGAGGCTTTCAAGACAATAGTGTAAAATTTTAATATCACCAAAGGAAGATTTTAGATGGATATTTCTAGCAATGGATGAGGTTGAAATATAAGCCTGTAAGCTCTTTTGAAACCATGGTTTGGTCTATATGGAACAAAAATAGAGTTAAACGAAAAAACATATATTGCATGTGTAAAATGAAGTGATGTTTCTTGTATATTAATTTCTTCCTTGAATTATAAAACGATGACTAGTGTGGAATTTAATATAGAAATTTTGTTGCTATACTCTCTGAATGGATGGGTATAATGTTAGATAGTGTGCATGCATCTTCCTTTGAGGTCAAAATGTGATCCCTCACATTTATATTATACCTTTATTGATGACAAGAAAGTCCATGGAAATGGCAAAAAGTGTATTTTGTGAACGTCTTGGTTGAGTGGAATGAAACAATCCTCTTCTTCAATGTGGACCAGGAGTAATTAAAAATAAATGTAATGTATTAAGTCTGAATTTGTTGGGAAATGCAACCTAGTGTACTTTGTACACTTACCTAGTGAAACTCATTATAAAGGATAACATGAGTTAGTCGGGTGTAAAATATGAGTAAACATGTGATCTGAATAAGAAAATTATTTCAATTTCTTTTATATTGTATTCTTATGTTTGGATGTAATGATTTTAAATAATTGTCTTGCTGAAATTTAATAAATAAATAAAAAGAGTTTACCAGAGTTTACTAGTCATTTATTTCTATATTTTCTTTGTAAAATAAAATTACTAAATTTTTCCCAGATTGTTTGTGTTGAGAATGTTTTTGTCCCTATGAAGTTTTAATTAGGGCTTTCCTAGCAGTATCAATGAAAGATGAACCTTAATTGCATATGTACTGAATTAAAGGACTATTTTGTCAAGGAAACAAGAATTATGAGTATTATGTTAAATGTTAATATATTTAAATGTTATTGAAGTAAATGGTTGTTTTCAAGATCGAAACCCGAGAGTTGACTGTGAGCAATCAAATCAAGTATTTATTTTGTAGTTAAAGGGATACTTGCTATGTGAAAAGATAAGCGAGTGATAAATGAAGGGTTATCTAGGTGCTTAGCAAGTTAGTCGTAGAGGCGAACCAAGTTTTAAACTATGTTAAAGTTGTTAATTTGACCAACAATATAACAAACAAAATTTGGAAGAAAACTAAAATAAAGTGTTATGATCTATTCAAATATATTCCTAGAGTGGAAGGATACATTTTGTCAAATTAGGTTTATATGAATTATGTTTTTGTGTGTGAAGCCATCTAGGCGGTAGTTAAGAGAAGAAAACTGCCCATAGTTAAAACTTAAAAAAAAAAATAGAGGAAAACTTAATCCTGGCATGTTTGGTAGGGGTATTAACTCTAAAGGTTGAAGTACAAGTATTTTTCTCATCTACTTGTGGGCTTCGGGAAGGGGATAGGAACACAACCTTCTTTTATAACTTAGTTAAGACTCACCATAATGGTAACCTGATTACCTCTCTTGTGAATTCTCAGGGTGCCTTGTTCTCTTCTTTCAGGGATATTTCAGAAGAGACTAAGAGGTATTTTTCCTCTTTCTTTAAGGAGGACTCCCTATCAGATGATGAGAATGAAAAGTTTATTCTAAATTGTATTCTAGCGATTGTTTCTAGAGAGATGAATGAGCACTTGATGGGTCCTATTTCCCTTGAGGAGTTGGAAAATTTTGTAGTCAATATGAAAAAAGGAAAAGCCCCAAGTCCAGATGGATTCCCGATTGAGTTTTATCAGGAGTTTTAGGATTTAATAAAATTTGATCTTTTGGAGGTGGTCCATGAGTCCCAAAAGAATGAACAGATGCTAAGGGCCCTAAATTCTACCTTTGTGGTGATTATACCCAAAAAATAGGGAGGAAATTCCTTGGATATGTTCAGGCCTATTGCTCTTTACAATGTTGTGTATAAGATCATCATAAAAATTATTGTTGAGATGCTGAAGATATGGTTGAGTAAAATCATCTTTGAGGAGCAAGGAGGGTTTGTTTTTGGCCTACAAATCTTGGATGGGTTTGTTATTGCTACAAAAGCTATTCAATCGATGGAAAATTCTAAGGAAAGACTATATTCATTAAGTTGGACATAGCCAAAGCCTATGATCGGGTCAGATGGTCCTTTCTTCAGAAAGTTCTTGCTACTTTTGGATTTGAGGAGGAATGGATTAGATGGGTGATGAGCTATGTTTCTTCTTCCTCATTCTATGTTCTTGTTAATAATGAGCCATCAGAGATGTTTGAGGCCTCAAGGGGATTGAGGCAAGGAGATCCTTTATCTCCTTATTTTTTTATCATTATGGTGGAAGGGTTGGAAAGATTGCTCAAGTCTCAAGTCATGCAGGGTCTCATTCAGGGGTGGAAGTGGGATAGTAGTTTGCCACCTCTTTCCCACATTTAATTTGTTTATGATACTACTTTTTTGGGAGTTGCCACTATCAGGGAAGCTGGAAATATTAGACAGTCTCTTGACATATATCTTGGTGCTTCGGACAGCTTGATTAATGAGGACAAGTCTTCTATTTTCTTCTTCAATACCCCTCCTCTTATTCAAGCTAGGATTGCTCGTATTATAAGATTCCAGGTTGGGACTCCCCCCTTCATTTATCTTGGTATTCCAATTTCATCTCACCCTCTACCTAGATCTTCTTGGCAGTATATGCTTGATAAGTTTAGAAGGAAGGTGAATCACTGGACTTTCGGATGGCTATCCACTGCAGGTAGAGTGTTGCTTTTAAAATATGTTGTTCAAGCTTTACCCATTTATAGATGTTTTGTACAAATAGCTTCCTCTCACTTCATCAAGGACATGGATGCTTTGTCAAGACAGTTTTTATGGTCTGGAAAACTTGATCAATCTAAATTGATTTTGGTTAGGTGGGATTCTATATGTAGACTGGTGCAAGAGGGAGGCCTTGGGTTGCAACAGAAAGCTCTTTTTGGGTAGAATTTGGCTGCAAAACTTTATTGGAGATTGTGTACCTCTCAAGATCAGATTTGGGCTAAAATATTATCTTGTAAATACTTGAGAGGTATTTCTGAGGCTGAAATCCCTAGAGTCAGCTTAGTTGGGAAAGGTTCAATTATCTAGGACACTCTAAAAAAAGGAGCTAATTTAATCAACCAGGGTTTGTTCTGGATTTGCAATCAGGGATCAAATACTCTTTTTTGGGAGGATTCTTGGGATGGCCACCCTCCTATCTTGAATCAATATCCTAGGTTACGTTCCCTAAGCATTTTTTTCTTGGAAGAAGGTTGGTCTCGTGTGGAGGACTTTAAAAAAATCCAGTCTTTTGGAAATATGGAGATGTACAGGTGGAAATATCCACAAGAATAGCCCCAAGGGGGACTGGCCAAGGACAGAGAGGTGCTTACTCTTATTCTTATAGGGGCCTTGTTCTTCATTGAGGGGTAAAGTTATTCTGGCTTGGAACTCTAATCCTAAGGGAACCTACTCGGTAGCCTATGGTTATCAGGTTCTTGATAAGAAAAAATATGGGAGTCTTCCTGTCACTTGGTGGAAAAAGGTGTGGAACAAATTTGCTTGGCCAAAATGTAACTTCTTTCTCTGGTTGGTAGCTCATAATAAATGCCTCACTTGGGATAATGTGAGGAAGAGGGGATTTTAGGGTCCCTCTTTTTATGTCCTTTGCAGTAAGAATGAGGATGACTCTTCTCATTTATTTTTCCAATGCTCCTTTGCCAGAGATATTTGGCACCATTGATGGAGCGCTTGGAACCATCCATGTTTTCATGTAATGTCCCTGGTGGAGTTTTGGAGTGGTCTGGGAAGACCTCCGGCCAAGGCCCCCTTACTTCGGGTGGCTTGGAATTTGGATCCTTCTTGCATCATCTGGAAAATTTGTATCAAACAAAACTGACACATATTTCAGGGCAGTTATTTGGCTATTCAAAAGATCTGGCAAATGATCCTATATATGGTTCAAGAAACTATCCATAGCAAATGTGATGTGGACCCTCTTTTGGATTCTAGGGAGAAGAAGGTACAACAAGCCCTTGGTCTCTTTGGGGATGGTGTGAACTCTTCTAGACCTAGTAGGTGTAGACACCAAAACAACACCGATATGATTATGTGACTACAAACACTGATCGCTTTGACACACACAGCCCCAAGGGCAGCCCCCAGAGGTCAAACAGTGGTCCTAACCACTCTCACAATAGTTTTGTAAGGTTAAAGATCAATTTGGCACCTTCAAGAACTTTGCTCAATATCCATTCCACCCTGGGACGAATTCAAACAGGGATTCACCCCACCCAGGGACGAATTCTGAATTCACTCTAGGGTGGGGCGAATTGCAAGTTTGACGGGCAAAAAGTCAAATCTTAACAAATGGTAGCTTAGACCCACCACCCAATGCTTCCTTCATCATATGGGAGTATGGGTGAGCGTTTTTAAGTGTTAGAGGCATCTACAAGGTCAGTCATGAAGTCCCAATTCAGGGAGGAATATCCTTCCCCCTGGGAAGGCATGATTGCCATGTTGTGCCTCTGCATGCCCAGTTAAAGAGACCTCCAAGTCTATAAATTGGTGAGTTCCCTCACCCCAAATAAGATGAGAAGGAGCATTTTAGAGCAACAAAATGTTGTCATTTTATTTACATGTCTGAAAACACGAGATTTCGAAAGATTGAAAGAAAACTATTGCGATGCATTCAAAATCAAACAAACGCTTAAGTCCTAAAATATGAGATGCATGAAATGAAAGAGACGAATTGAACGGAGACAAAAGAAAGTAGAGAAAGCACAACCCTTTTTATTTAACTCCCTTAATCTCGGTTACAAAGACGCCTCCTCCCTTTTCAGGGGCTAGGAGCGTTAAATGGGTTTTGGTTACAATCATGATTAAGTGTTCCTCCTTCCGCGTGTCCACATGTAAAATGGGCGGGCCAAAGTGTTGCCGCCGCTTGCGTTGAAGAGTCCTTGATCCTTGCTGCTCCTCCTGCGTTCAAAGAAACAACAAACAGAGTTAATAGCACCTGTGTTAAAATAAAGCATTCGGTCCATAAAACAAACAAAACATGCATGCAAAAGATGATTAAAACAACAGATTGCAGTAGATTGGAATTCGTCCCGGGGTGGAACGAACAGGCCCGCAGCAGATTGGTATTCATCCCGGGGTGAGACGAATTTGCCTGTGTCAGATTGGGATTCGTCCTGGGGTGGGACGAATCTTACTGCACGAAAATAGAGAGGAATGGCCCGCGAAATGTCTCGTCTTCGGTGCTCCGACGATCTGCACAGTTCGGTTTTAGATACACGGGAATGTCTAGGAGGACTCGAAATGCTTTGGAGCCTGCATGTTAGTGAGAGTGAAATGAAATAAAACCTGAATGCATGCTTGAAATCAAAATCCCGAAATCATAATGCAAAGGAAATAAAAACAAAACGGTAAGCATTGTCGGCAAATGGATGGATCCATGGATCCGGATTCACGTTCTCCATAAACACCCGATGACCTCCCTTGCAGAAGAGATCACGGATAGGGTAGAAGTGAATCGAAGGAAGAAAGCGTCTCGTGGTAAATGGGCAGGGCTTCGTTGCTCCAAACGTTTCTTCTCTTCCTTCCTTTTTTTGGTGAGAGAACTCTGCAATTTATAGAATTCCCAGGGTGCAGATTGGTATGGGCATGCAGGGATGCCAGTTGGTGTTATGCTAGTGCGTGATGGGGGAAATTCTCCCTGTCTGGCCTGCCCTCATGACAGTCCTCCGTCGGCGCACTAACGCGCATGCGAGGCAGGGAGAAGTGGTCACTGACTTCTCCTGCCGCATGTCACGATTTTATTATTTTTGTTTGTTGAACCTGGAATTCGTCCCACCCTGGGATGAATTGGAATTCGTCCCACCCAGGGACGAATTCAAGTTTGCCTTTCGTCCCGGGGTGAGACGAATTTGAAGCAGAGTGTCTGGAGGTGCCAAATTACTTTCTGACCTTCCAAAACTGTTGTGTAAGTGGCTAGGACCACTGTTTGACCTCTGAGGGCTGCCCTGAAGGCTGTGTGTGTCAATGCGATCAGTGTTTGCAGTCACATAATCGGATTGGTGCTATTTTGGTGTCTACAGATGCCCCTTTTTGGAAGGTGCTACGGGTGATGCAGTGCTGAGCAAAAATAGATAACCAAAGCACTAATGATTAGGGTTTCTTAGTAACCTAACCAACTTGTGATGCCCCAAGCATGGAAAGGGCATGCATTCTTGAATCCTTGCTTCTGACGAGCTAAGGAATTTGATTTCAAGTATTAACCTATTTTTGGTGAGGTGTGACTTGAGCTTGGACATTGATCAGTCATGAGTAGGCAAAGGGCGCAACCTTTTATCCACGGGGGAACCTTGTGTTCATGCTTCAGGAATGCCAAGTGTTTGATTAATTTGTGATTATTGCTTGTTTGCTGCCCCAAGCAAGAGCGTGATTGTCTTTGTCAATGATTCTTTGAATGCATGCCATTGCCTTGATTGGGTGTGTGTTTGTTGATTGGTGACTAAGTGTGACTACCCCCTCAAGCGACGAATCGATGAGGGAATGACCGCCATGAGAAAAGCGACGAGTCGCTTGACCCGAGGTGACTTAGGTTAGGGTGCCTTCAGATGTTTGTCCGTTGAATGTGCAAGCAGTTTTTCGACATTTGGACCTATTTTTGGTGGGTAAAAACCCTTTTGGTGATGCCATAATGGGGTTTAAAGTGTCAACAATCCGTCTTCCCTTGGAGCGGTCCGGCTATGGTAGCCTTCTTAGGGAGTAGAATAGCGACCATTTGTGCCCCGACATCGATTTTCTATGCCAAGAGGTTAAGTGCAAGAGCACTTGTGCCCGACAATGCTTATTGCATTTTTGTGATGTTTTTGTTGTTTTTGTGTTTTTTTTTTGTATTCATTTCAGGGGGGACGAATTCCATTATGGTACTCGTCCTGGGGTGGGACGAGCGCTCCTCCGAGGAAAAAGCGCTCGTTCCATGCAGGGACGAATTCCAGCAGGCAAAAAAGTATAAATATGGGAAAATGATGGATTTGGCTCATTTGCACTGTTCATCGATTGCGATTTGGAGCTCTGAGGAGGAGGAGGTAGATTTTCTGACGCGAAGCGCTGTCGAATTTTCCAACTACCATGAGTGCACAAACCGGGTCGTCAAGCGGTGGAGCCGAGGCGAGACCAGTAAGTGCACTATCTCCGCGAGTTTTAAGTTGAAAAGTGCAAATTTGTTTTGATTATGTTTTTCTTTTGTTTAAGACATTAAACCCTAATTAATTAATAAAAAAGGTGAATGAATTGATGTAAAGACTTTCAAACAAAATGAAACATGTATGCAAACCGATGGGAACCTAGATGGAAAACCGTAAAATACACCCAAATGAAACTTAGAGTAACACCTTAGGGTAACCACGGTGATAAAAATGTTTTTTGTTTGAATGGTAAACTTAGGTAAAAACCGTAGGTAAACCATGTCAATTTTATATTGTGGAAATGATGAAAAATGAAACCCTAGGGTAAAAATGATGAATTTTTTTTGTTTGAATGGTAAACTTAGGTAAAAACCGTAGGTAAACCATGTCAATTTTTATATTGTGGAAATGATGAAAAATGAAACCCTAGGGTAAAAAGTGATGAATTTTTTGTTTGAATGGTAAACTTAGGTAAAAACGTAGGTAAACCATGTCAATTTTATATTGTGAAAATGATGAAAAATGAAACCCTAGGGTAAAAAGTGATGAATTTTTTGTTTGAATGGTAAACTTAGGTAAAAACCGTAGGTAAACCATGTCAATTTTATATTGTGGAAATGATGAAAAATGAAACCCTAGGGTAAAAAGTGATGAATTTTTTTGTTTGAATGGTAAACTTAGGTAAAAACCGTAGGTAAACCATGTCAATTTTATATTGTGGAAATGATGAAAAATGAAACCCTAGGGTAAAAAGTGATGAATTTTTTTGTTTGAATGGTAAACTTAGGTAAAAACCGTAGGTAAACCATGTCAATTTTATATTGTGGAAATGATGAAAAATGAAACCCTAGGGTTAAAAAATGGATGAATTTTTTTTTTTGAATGGTAAACTTAGGTAAAAACCGTAGGTAAACCATGTCAATTTTATATTGTGAAAATGATGAAAAGTGAAACCCTAGGGTAAAAAGTGATGAATTTTTTGTTTGAATGGTAAACTTAGGTAAAAACCGTAGGTAAACCATGTCAATTTTATGAATAAAGATGAAAAGTGAAACCCTAGGGTAAAAATGATGAATGTTTTTTTGTTGGAATGGTAAACTTAGGTAAAAATCGTAGGTAAACCATGTCAATTTTTATTGTGGAAATGATGAAAAGTGAAACCCTAGGGTAAAAAGTGATGAATTTTTTTTTGTTGTAATGGTAAACTTAGGTAAAAACCGTAGGTAAACCATGTCAATTTTTTTTTAAAATGTATAGGAATTGTTTTTTTTTAAATTGTAATAGATGTACATGTGAATGGATGTTGTTATTGTATATTGATGCATTTTTGAATATGTGATGGTGATTTGATGCATGTTTTTGATGTGTTTATGTTTTGTGATATGCAGGTGGTGAAGAGTCGGCATCGGGTACCGACTATTTTTTCTAGTGCCCGCGAGGCGTTGAGTGCGGAGGACTGGGAGTGGCTTGACGCCTTGGGGCTCAAGCATGTGGCACGATTGGAGGCAGTGGTTGGGGATCGGGCGTACTTGATAGCTTTGGTCAGTCGATGGGATGTTCGGACGAACACCTTCCATCTCTCGACAGGGGAGATGACAGTTACCTTGGAGGATGTGTATCGGATTCTTCGGATTTCGATAGATGGGGTGCCCATCCGGACGACGCCACGAGGCCAGAGGACGGCTGTACTGACCCGATGCTTTGGACATGGGGACTTGGGTGAGGAGGACGCGGTGCAGAAAGCGGAGGAGGATTGTCAGGTGGGTGGTATCCTAGTGCGATGGTGGTATGCGAGGGGGGTGTTGGGAGTGAGGCATGCACTGCTCATGAGCCTCATTTCTAACATGCTGTTGCCAGACTCCTCGGGGGCTAGGTTCCCATGGAACCTACTGGAGGTGGTGTGGCAGTTAGTGGATTGTCCTGTGACAGAGCCGATGATCATGAGATGGGGCCAGACGTTGTTGGCTCAACTATATGATGAGTTGTATGAGGTCCGCTATCGAAAGCGAAAGGGGATTAGCTATAGTTTCTTATTGCAGTGTTGGGCCTAGCAGCATATAGCCGTAGAGCGACCACGAGGGCTACCTTGGACTACCCGGGCTGACATGATAGATCGAGACATTGGTTATGGGGCTTTATGGGATCGATCTAAGGAGCGGGGGCAGAGTCGACGGTTTGCGGGAGACGTGGACCATTATGTAGATGCATTGGCCCGACTGACTCCAGGAGATGTGGTGTGGAGGCCATATCGGGATTGTCCCGCATGGCCAGAGGCGGATGAGTGGCTTCGGCGGGTCCGGAGGGGGAGGTGGGTTATTGGACGACACGGGACAGAGCAGGAATACTTCCATTATCTTCGAGTGACACGACAGTTTGGGGTACGCCAGGGGTTGCCTGGGGAGCCCTTAGTCTATCGACGTCGGAGCGATGAGAGGACTCTAGCTGCGTCGATCCTTGAGCCACTGGGGGAGGAGGCGGATACAGTACTAGACACTCCGGATGTGGATGACGTCGGAGTGACTACCGAGTACCAGGAGTGGTGGACGCTCCGACAATGGCGAGGTGAGGGGCCATTGGGAGGGGATGAGGCAGCGGGAGGCGGAGAGGGTGCAGAGGCACCAGGAGAGGGTTGGGGAGCTCCTGTTGATGTGGACATGGTGGAGGTGGCAGATGCGGGAGAGGACTTTGGTGAGGAGGAGCAGCCAGAGATGCAGGATGCTTCGGAGCAGGCCGATGCTCTAGAGAGGCCGAGGCAGTCGATCGTACGGGGGATACAGAGGCGGGGTTGCACGAAGGTAGCACGATTGACGGAGTTATTATGGAGGCGAGATCAGGAGCTTGGGGAGGTGGTGCGGGAGAGGGATCTCCTACGGATGAGCGTTGCGACTTATCGTCAGGGGAGAGGGACTGGTTGCGACAGTGGTATGAGCTGGAGGATGAGATTACCCGCCTTGGTGGGCAAGCACCTGCATTCTCGGGAGGTGGATCATCGTGACGCTCGAGAGGGAGTGACATGGAGCAGACAACATCCTCGCAGCGGAGGCGGCGGATGAGGGAGAGGCCAGTGGGCATGGTGCAGGGGCGAGCAGTAGCCGCCTGAGAGGTCTCAGAGGACCCGCACCATGGGGGTAGTTCTCGTCGCACCGATCCTGCGTGATCATGGTGGACGACGCCCTAGACTTGGGGATTTTGAGTTTTTGGATTACGGGGTCCGAGGACCAGTTTTGTAGCCTACGGGCAATTTTGTTATGATATATATATACGAGATGACTCTTTTTGGTGTTTATACATTTTCCATGATTTATTTTAATGTACATGTTTTTACATTGATGTATGCATATGCGATTATGAATGTGATGGGTCTACTTTGTATGATGTATGCATATGGAATAAATGAAATGAATTGTTGATGATTTGTCGATGCACCATAGACTGTACAAGATTTGATCGACTTGCTATAGTAATGGGATAACTTTGTGGAATGCTTGTGCATGTGAAAACTTTGTTTTTGTATTTTGTCTATTTTTTGATGGTGATGGAATGAAATGTACCGGTTGTTTGAAAATGTAGTTAAGCTTTTCTGAAATGCAGATATTTTAACTAACTAGCCAAGACTGTACATTTATCTCGTGAGACTTTTGAACAAGGGCTAAATCCGACTTGAATTTAACCAAGTTATTTCACATCCCTGTGTGTGCAATTGAGTTCGTTTATGTGGTATTTGTCAGGATACCGCCAGTGCCAGATAGGCTATCAACCAAACCTGTACTCGAGGATCACCTAATTAGCTCCACTAACTCCGTTGTTGTATTTAGCAAGATTAATCCACGTGACAATCCAAAGTACCGAAGCTAGCTCATCCACATGCAAACATTGGTCGGCACACACGCAAAGCTAATGTGACGGACATATCATCGTGCGGGTAGGATACCACCATTGCTAGGTAGGCTATCAACCAAACCTGTAATGAGGATCACCTAGATGGTTTTCGAATGCTGAGAATTCCAGGGATTCAAGTTCAGGTTATGTATTGGCTGAATGATTTAGGAGACTTGCTCGTCGATATAGTGATGAAAGTCACTGTTTATTTTGCTATTTATTTTTGTTTTTGAGCAAAGATTTTTGAATAATGGTGATAACCACTGTTATTTGATTTTGTATTTTGAGCTTTGTAAGTTCGAACTTGTGAATGGCCTTGATCCTTTTAGGTCTTGGGGATGACTACCCATCCTGATTAGGGGCGTGTAGTACGAATCCTTACAACTTTGGGAACCAAGGGGATAATGGAGATTATGAAGTAAGGGCATTGATCTGTTGGGCCTTGGGGATGACTACCCATCCTGATTAGGGGCGGATAGTACGAATCCTTACAACTTGGAGATCAAAGGTGAAATGGGAAGGTGAGGATGATGGTTCGTTGGAATTTTGTTTGTGAAGGGCGTTGATCTTTTTAGGTTTTGGGGATGACTACCCATCCTTGACAAGGACGTGTAGTACGAATCCTTACAACTTTGGGACCAACTATGATTTGGATTTGTGGGAGTGGTGAAAACCACTGTTTATTATGGTGAATGGATGGGGAAGAGCTCGTCCTTTTGCCAATTCTCAGCATTCTAGAACCATTCGCACAGGGGGATGAACAGGCTAATCTTTCACTTATGGTACCCGAGACTGCTTTGTAGGTTTTTCTTGCTTTCACACAACTTAAGAATTATTTTATGTGTGTTCATTTGTGTTGGAATGCTACGTAACAAGACGTGATCCAAGTAAAACTTTCCCGTGTAAAATCTGTTTAACTATGTACAGTTTTGGCTAGAAATTTAAAGATAATTGAATGACGAAAACCCTATATACATTAGGAGACAACTGACGAATCTAAAAATGGCGATGGTGCTATTCTAGATGTATGCGTTTGTGGAAAATGGTGGAATTGCCAAGTGATGACAGTCTATGGTGCGGTTGACTTGTATGACCTAGCGAAGTATGCAATGTATGGATGCAATGCCTAATGCAACCTATATTTTTGATTGTTATGAGAATGCAGGAATTTGAAATGCAATTGTTTTTGTGATTTTTGATTTTGTATTGTTTTTGTTTATTTTTGAATATTTATTTTGACCAAGCAATTATGGAATGCTTGGAGCTTTTGGTGTTTGACCAAAGGGTTTATGAATACCTATGGAGCATTTTGGGGTTGACCAAGCGATGATGAGAATCCTTGGAGCTTTTAGTTGGACTATGGCTCTCTAGGCGTGGAATGGCCTCAAATGACTGATGTTCAAGGGTTCTTTTTCCATGACTCCTTCAAGAGAGGCAAGCCGGTATGTTCCAGGTCCTATTCTACTGTCAATGACATAAGGACCTAACCAGTTTGCCGTGAACTTGTCCCGTAGATGGGACGACAAATTAGCATTCTGTTGGTTCTCTTTTAGGACCAAGTCACCAACCTAAAATTCCCTGAGGTGGACTTTCATGTTGTATGCTCTCTTAAGTCACTTTTGGTAGACATGCAAATGTTCAAGAGCATTAACGCGTCGTTCATCGAGCAACGTTAGTTGATCTAATCGGGCCTGCCATGCAGTGTCATCATCGATGAACTCTTGCATTGAAATGCGCAGGGAAGGGATTTCCAACTCAAAAGGCATGACTGCCTCGGAGCCATACACCAGTGAGAATGGAGTTGCCCCAGTGGGCGTCCGAATGCTGGTGCGATAAGCCCATAGGGCAAGCGGGATCTGAATGTGCCAGTCCTTATGATTGTCTGCAACTATCTTTTTAAGAATGGCGACTAGCATTTTGTTGGACGCCTCTGCTTGCCCATTTGCCTGTGGATAATAAGGGGTTGAAAAACTATGCTAAATTTTGTACTTTGTGGTTAAAGCACGCACATATTTATTCTTGAAAGGTGTCCCATTATCTGAAAGGATCTTGGATGGAATACCAAAATGACATATGATGTTATGCAAAATAAACTCCGCAATGCGGGATCCAGTCGTAGAGGTTAGCGAAATCGCTTCCACCCACTTGGTGAAGTACTCTGTGGCCGTTAAAATGAACGTGTGATGACCAGACGATGCAGGGGAGATCTTTCCAATTAGGTCAAAGCCCCACTACGAAAAAGGCCAAACCGATTGGATCGGTTGCAAGGCCTGAGAAGGTACGTGTGTCAAATTAGCATGGTGTTGACACTTCACGCACTTCTTCACATATGCACAACAATCTCACTCTAAAGATGGCCAATAATAACCCATGCAAAGAATGCGCTTTGCGATGGCCATACCGCTGAAGTGGCCACCACATGTACCATCGTGAGCTTGGGTGATCGCCCAAGCGGACTCTTGTTGGTCCAAACAACGAAGGAGGATTCCTTCATAATTTTGATGATACAAAATGTCTCCTAACAAGACATGCTTTGCCGCTTTCTATTTGAATGATCTTTTCATGGCTTGTGTCAATCCAAGTGGGAGGTTACCTAGCTTGAGGTAATCCCGAATGGGTGTGTACCAATCCTGCTGATCAGAAACCTCGATAGTATGAATGACCAATCCCTCTTGAAGTCCATCCCTAACAAAAGCTGAGCGAGAAAGAACTTGTAAAAACAACGTTGTGTTGCTATTAAGAGGGGTCGGGGAGAACAAGGACCCCTGGTTGGCTCGAGTCAAACAATCATGGATTCGAGAGAACTTATCCGAAGATGGTTCAATCTGGATCAGGTGGATTCCTGGCGTCAGATCAGAGCTTGCACGCTCCATCACAGATTGCGATAATGTTTTAACCTGAATGGTTGTCATTTCACCAAAGGGTCTTGCGGGATCGGTGACCCCAAGGAGGCCATAGTATCCGCAAAATGATTTGATGATCGAGGGAGTGCCTCAATGTCATACCATTCAAGTTGTGCCAGGAATTTGTCCACAAGGGCTTTGTAGGCCTGCAGAACTGGACATTTACATTGAAAAATCCCCTTCACTTGATTGACAATTAACAACGAATCACCAAAGATGTTTAGACGTTTAATATTCATGGTGATTGTTGTCTGAAGACCTATGAGCAAGGCTTCATATTCTGCATTGTTGTTGGTGCACGGGAAGTCTAATTTAAATGACAAAGGCATTGGAGCGCCTTGCGGAGTGAAGAAAACAATTCCCGTGCCACCTCCTTGCTCACATTTAGAACCATCGAAGAATAGGGTTATGTCAGCCTGTGACTCAGGCTCATCAGGATCTGGAGATTCTGAAACATGGAAGACCCCATCATCAGGTAGTTCGAAAGTCAAAGGCTGATCGTCTTCAAGAGGAGCCTCAGCTAGTTGATCGGCGATGACTTGACCTTTTATGGATTTTTGTCCAATGAACTCTATGTCAAACTCCGTCAACAACATGATCCATTTCGTCGTGCGGCTACTATGATAAGTATGACTCATCATGTATCGCAATGGATTCTCCTTAGACACAACATACGTCTTATTACTGAGCATGTAGTGGCGTAACCTTTTGGTAGCAAACACCACTGCCAAGCAGAGCTTTTCAACGTATGCATAGTTAAGTTCATAACCGACCAGGGTGCGGCTAAGATAGTATGTAGCCTGTTCTTTGTGAAGTTCATTTTTTGGGACAGCATGGCACCCAGTGCCACCTCAGTAGCTGAGATGTATAAATAGAATGACACTCCTGGTCTAGGTGGTGCCAATACTGGCGACGAAGCCAAGTATTGTTTGATGTCATCAAAGGCTGACTGGCACTCGTCATCCCAGTGAAATGTAACCCCTTTGTGCAATAATTTGTTCATGGGTCGGCACTTGTCAGATAGCTACGCTATGAAGCGCTTGATTGACGCGACCTTTCCCTACAGACTTTTGAGCTGCTTAATGGTAGTTGGGGGAGCCATTTCAAGGATTGCCTTGACTTTCTTTGGGTCCACCTCGATGCCTCATTTTGAGACTATGAAACCCAAGAGTTTTCTGGATGTGACGCCGAATATGCACTTCTTGGGATTCAATCCGACCTTATGCTCCATGAGGCGATCGAGGATCTTGCTTAAGTCACCGAGATGATCTGAGCGCAAAAGAGACTTGGCTAACAAATCATCCATGTAATCTTCCAAAGTTTTATGCATGTAATCATGGAAGATATACGTCATGGCACGTTGGTAGGTGGCGCCAGCATTTTTAAGGCCAAAAGGCATGACCTTATAACAAAATGTCCCCCAAGGCATTGTGAACGCCGTTTTGAGTTGATCCTCAGGATTGATACGAATCTGATTGTATCCCGAGAAACCATCCATGAGGGATAGCATTTCATGACCTGCTGTAGCGTCTACCAACGCGTCGATGCTTGGCAAGGGGAAATCATCCTTAGGACTCGCTTTGTTTAGATCTCAAAAATTAGTGCAGATGCGAATCCTCCCGTCGGGATTTTTGATGGGCACCATGTTGGACAGCCATGGCGGATAATCCATGCAGATGACAAACTGTGCATCCAACAGCTTTTGTAATTCATCTTTGACCATCAAGGCCACTATTGGGTGCATCTTACGTAGTTTTTGCTTAACTGGCTTGATTGTCGGATCAAGCGTTAGATTATGCATGACTAGCTACGGATCTAGCCCCGGCATGTCTCTGTATGACCATGCAAAAACCTCCTTCTTCTCTTTGAGAAGGGCAATGTAGTCGGCTTGCTCTTCAGGGGATAAGCTTACCCCCAACTTGATAATCTGTGGGTTCATTGGATCTAAGCCGATGTCTACGTCAGTCGTCTCCTCGACTGACATGTGGGATCCATCCTCCAACTGATGTGGAGTCGGGATCAAATGAATATCATCAGCTGAGTTTAAATCTACGTTGGGAACCTCGGGTTCCTCTTCAGCTTGGAAGATATCCTGAGTTGTCCTTGGGGTAAAATGAGGCATTTTATCGAAAGGCCAATACTATGATGGGGAGAGGGGTGAATTGACGTGATCCCAGTCGATGGCATCTATGTCTAGATGCAATGACCGTGCGGGGTCGATCGGATTGCGGATGGGTGCGGTCAAATCAATGGAGATCATGTGGATGAAATGAATTTGGTCTCCATTACCGTGGGTGTGATAACTCGAACATTCTGGATGCTCCCTATGCTCTGGATCTGGTTCTGTAGGGACGGGCATGAACGGATCGGCCCTATGTGTTGATAGGAAGACAGGGTCTTCCCTCGGCACTGATGTCATTATAGGGTCTCGGGGTGGACGGTGCTCGTCGTAAACTTGGAGCCACGGGTCCAACACTTGGTCCCACCCTGCTGGGTCTACGTACCATTCATGTCCTAACCTTATGCCTAGTTGTGCCATCAGTTCTTCATGTGTTACAGGGTGATTGTGTCGTCGCGCATGATTAAGATATTCCATCTCGGTTTCATCTTCGTAATCATTGTCGGTGATCCAAAGGCCCTCGTTGGCCTCGACAACTATCTGTGACATATTAGGCTCATCTTGTTCGAGTAAATTAATCTGATCCCATTGCAGTTGTTCCACACTCGATGGGGGGACCTGATTCTCTTGACATTGCACTGGTTCAATTGGAACTTCTAAAGGGAACAATTTCAAAAAGATCTCTGGACACTGTTTATGCTTTCCTTGTAAGTTAGTGTCCGAACTTTTACCTCTCTCTATCAACGGAGAAGGGTTATTGATGTTACCAAGGGTGGTTGTTGACCATGGGAGATAATCTCCCAATGTGTACGTTGTGTTCGGGTTGGCATAGGGGTCTGATGCCAATCCACCCTTGTCGCCTATTCCTAGGCCTTGCATGTTTTCCACCAAGATGTCTAAGGGCAGGGGGTGGTTGAACCCTACTCCCGACTTATCATACGACATTTGGTATCTTGGCTGGCAAAGGACACGCACCCCTTGCTCATACCTACCTAACCCGTATCCGTGCCAATTGCATTGGTCGAGATATCTCAGAGCGAAGTCCGGGTTCGACAGATAATTGACATTTTTGGCAAAAGGCTCTTCGTCCTCATCCTTTTGCTTGTATGGTTCGACACCATGATCAAGGCCCCCATACACAAAATTAGTCTAGTTTGGTGGGTAACCTAAAGGAACAACTGTCCCTATGGGAAGGCGAGGTCTCCCCATGTCTTGCACTGATTCTAGCATGGGCGTTGCTACAACATTCTGCACTAGATACTCCCCCAGGCCCGTACTGGCCATTTCAATAGTAATTGTTGACGATTGAGAGGGAGGGAATGGAAGGCCTTCCTGATTCCATTCCATGTTGGGTGGATTAGGAGCCTTAGCTTCCACTGTGCTAGGTATCTCTTCTGTTGAGATAGTTGATATCGTTGGCAACACCTCTTCTAAGGGTTGAGATTCTTCCATGATTTGTTTCCCTTTGTCCTTCTGTTTAGCCATGACAGGTGGCGTTGGTAGTGAAGGAGCAGATGACGAAGATGCACCTGGCTGGGGTTTTGATGGATTAGTCACCAGTGGTGCTCGTGGCATCGGACCCTGTCTAGATGGATTTAACTGGAAATCCAAGTGCGTCGATGGGAGGGTTGATTGCGGCATCAATTGCACTGCATTGCAATATTTGAAGGGTTCTAAGTCCATCGGGACTACATGTACTTCTCCTTCAAATGCATACTTCAGACACTGGTGAGCTATCGAAGGGACACACTTCATGTCCCTCATCCATGGTCGCCCTAGCAATATGTTGTATGCCATCTCGCCTTCCAAAATATGGCACAATGTGGGTATCGTCTTTTGTCCTACCTGGACGGGTAGAACAATTATGCCGACTATCGAGCATATCGCATCGTTGAATGCTCACAGTGTGTATGTGGAAGCCATGATATGAGAGGCTGGCAGCTTCAGATGTTTTAATGCTTCAGTGGTAATGATATTACTAGACGAGCCAGTATCTACCAACACTCTCTTGTACGGGATCCCGTTGACCCGCGCGATAACGTGCAGGGGTGGATCTGCCATGTCATTCGATACTATTTTAACTTCATCCTCTCTAAAGGTAATGACTGGCTCCGTACATCATTTTACATGTCCTACGAAGTTATTGAAGGAATTCGCTTCGTGAGGCTGTAACTCGATGGCTTTCAAAATTTCCATGAGAGCTTCCCGATGGGGCGCTGACTGTTGTATAAGCTCATAGATGGAAAGCCTAGCCGAAGTGGTCCGCAAACTCTGCATGAGTTTGGTCCATATCGTGACCTCGGGTCTAGGCGGAGGCAACTGCACAGGGTGTTGTTGAGGTTGCGACGTTGTTGGAACTTCTTTTGTAGCTGCCTCAGGGGCAACTCCTGGGTATTTCTTGTTCCTGGTTACTATGCTGATCATTCCCACATACCCTTGCATGGGAAGATTCTGTCGCACCTCATTGACCTGAAGAGGTTTTTCCTGTGCCTCGTGGGCAGGCAAAGGGTCCTTGAATACCCCCATCTGCTGATTATTTGGCGCTATGGGGTTGTCCACTGCCAATGTTTGATTATCAATCAAATCTTGTATCAATCCCTTGAATTTCCAACATGCGTTTAGGTCATGTCCCCTTCGCCTGTGGAACCTACAATATAAATCCTCTCTATATCCCTTAGGCTTGGGAGCGTTAGGATCTATGGTTTGGATTTCTGGAAGGGTGATTAGATTTGCCGTTGACAAGCGGTCAAATAGGGAGTCCCTAGACTCCGTAAAAGGGGTGAATTGTCGCTTAGGGCGACGCTGCTGATTTTGCTCTTGTTTTTTATTTTCTCTTTCATAATTAGGAGGCACTGCTTGATAATTAGCCTTTTGAGGCTGTATTTCTTGCACAGGCTTGGGGACATTTATAGCAACTTGATTAACCTCAACGGGTTTTTGTTGCGTAGTCCCTGTCTTGGTGTTTTTGTTCCACTCTTTCTTTTTAGGTTTGGTGATTGCGCCCTCCCCTATTTTGATCTCTTCGATAATTCTGGCTTGCGCCAGAGCTTCTTCTAAAGTGGCATATTGTTGCAGCTGCAATAGCCCAGAGATCGATTTCAAGCAACTTCGTGCAAACATTTGTGTGAGGTCGGACATATGTGATGAGGCCTGGAAATGCCTCAATCATAACATGTTTTGAACACTAAAAATGCCTATAAACTCTTATGTTTTATCTGATATGTTAGTTAAGTTGATTAAATATGTTGTATATTAACCATTTTGCATGATCAATGTATTTGAAATATTATATGCTGATTTTACAGCTTTTTGCATAGTTTTGTGTTCTTTTTGCTATGATTTGCTACAATGGGATATGCTTAGAATAATAGCAGCATTTCACTAATCATATTTTGATTTGTCTCAAGCATTTACTTCACCTAAATCTGGCAACAGTGCAAGCAAACTGTTGCTGTGCAGCAAAAACTGGTCTTTCCCATGTAAATTCCAGCCAGCTGTCCATAAATAGCAAGGCATGGAATTCACATGAGGAAAGGGATGAAGACCATTGGAATTTGATCTTAGGAGATAACCCACCTGAGAGATGCAGAAGAAATCAATGGAAAAGCATACATTTGTTCATTCCAAAGTATCTTCGAAATGAACAGATATCTTCGAAATGAAAGAACACAGCATCTTTGAAACGATCTTCAGAATGAGCGGATCTTCGAATTGAAGAATACAGTATCTTCGAAATGAGCAGATCTTTGGAATGAAGCATGCAGTATATTCGAAATGAGCGATCTTCGGAATGAGAATGCGGTATCTTCGAAATGAGCGATCTTCGGAATGAGAATTGCATTGTCTTCGGAATGAAGCCACTTATCTTCGGAATGAAGAACAGAATGTGTTTTTGACCTGTTGACCGATTTTTGAAGCCAAAAAAAGGGAAATAAAGGTTGGAAAAGGTAAAGGGAAATATCTTCCATCTGTCTTTGCCGTCATTGCCGACCAAAGCCATCATTAAGGGAAAGATCAAGTTTTAGTCCTCTTCTAGGATAAAACCAGAATTTGTTGCAGCATTGTAGGATTAGATCTTTTGAGATATTCTTTGTTTGTAATCAGATCATAGGATAGCTATAAATATTGCTCCCATTCAGGTTGAGCCTAGTAGATAGTAAGTAAGGTAGAAAATAGAGTAAGGAAGCTAGCAGAAAATACAGAGTATAGCTAGAAATTGATTGTTACAGTCCTGTAACAGTTTTTTAGCAAAATTCTTGTAATCATGTCTTTTGATCAATAAAGTGCACCAGTTCTATTTCATATTGCTTGTAAATGAGTGTGATTAAGATTTAGAAAGAGAGAGAGACTTACACCTTCTTCTGGACAAAGAGGCTGGCCACTTCCAGACCTAGGAGGAGGACTAACAAAGCAGGTTTTTATTCTAATTTTGCTACAGTAGAATGAGTTGTAGAACTTGTTATTTCAATTGCTTGTAAATAGTTGACAATATTTGCAGTATTAGTTTATTTATGCTTAGATTAACCTTGTGCTTAATGTTTTAGTTGCAATCTTACTTTCAAGCAAAGCTTCCACTTTATTTTCAGACTGTTATTTCTAAAATTTACTATTTTTTAGCAATTTCCTGCATTTTTATGTTTTGCTGTCAAAATCTGAACAGAAGATTGACAACCTTCTATTACAGAACTTTGATAGTTTTTATTTCCACATTAGATCTAGACTTTCATTACTTGCAAAAGTAATTAGATTTCCTTTACGCAATTAGGATCAGACTTTCAATTCTGCAACTGTTATTTCTGCAATATAATTAGGTCTCATTCTGCAATTGTAATTAGGACTTCATTTCTGTAGTTAATGATTAGTTTCCAATTCTGCAACTTAGATTAAGATTTAATTCATGCAATTTAGAGATAGGAATGTTCCAAAACCCCCCACACAACCGGTTCCACCAATAAGACTTGTTGCCCTAGATTGACCTAAGTTATAGTTGTTTCACTTCTTCTCCCACAGATAGCCTTGTACACTGCCCTGGATTGATAGATTCATTGAGAATTAATGATGGTATAACGACTACGCATCATTTTGGCACCGTTGTCAAGGAATAGTGTTGTCAAAAGAAAACAAATAGTCCAATAGCTGTAATCAGACTAAACTGTGAACATTCAGGTTAAAATCTGAATATAACAGCAGAGTAAGATAACAACTATTGACTTAATTTATGTCATTTAGGAGTAAACATGAATGAGTAAGTCTAGGGATGAAAGGTGGTAGTACACCCCAAAGGATCCCTGGCTTGTCCCATTAAGGAGATCTTCACGCCTAAGGGGTGAATCACCTGTGTTTGAATTACCTGAAAGATTGATAGAAAAATCACCAGTCTCACCATCATTAGAACATTCTGAGATAGGAAAATCACCAATTTTATCACTCAGAATATCTTAAGGAAGATAATTCATCAGACTCATCAACAGAGAGGCTTGGACCTCTTGAGAGTATAATTTGGGAAGATTTAACTTCTCCCAGTAAACAAGAAACTATGGCAGAAGGAGGCAATGTAGATGGCCAACATGGCTATGTTCATAATGAAGGGGATGATCAGGATATACTCCAACCATCCAGAACATTTGAATATCCTATTCATCTGAATCCAACACAAAACTCTCCCATGAAGACCATTTCACCTTCAGTACTTCCAACCTTTCGAGGTGTTGTATCTGAAGATCCTGACCAGTTTTTGTTTGAATTCAAGGTAGTGTGTCAGACCTATGATTATATAAATGACAATCAAAAACTTAAGGTTTTTCCCTCAACTCTCAAGGATTCAGCATTACGCTGGTTCATGAGCTTAGAGCCAAATTCCATAAGAACCTGGGATCAAATGGAGACTGTCTTTTTAGACAAATATCAGGAATATTGCCGTGTAAGGAATAGAAAAGATGAGTTATTCAGAATCAAGCAGGAAGATGATGAGACCTTGGAAGATTATCTTGATAGGTTCTCCTTTGTTCAAAGGAGATGTGGACTTGTAGAACCAGAATTATGTAAAACCATCTTTTTGAGAGGATTGCAAGATGAATCCAGAGAAGTTCTAGATTTGATGGGAAAAGGGGATGTAACCACTCTCAGTAATGAGGAAATTATGGATCTCTACAGGAATTACTCTCGCACTAAGCGAGAGAAGAATAAAAAGCCGCACAAATGGCACCGATGTAAAGGACCCGATAGAGGAACTTGCAAATTTCAAAACCGATATCCTAGTGCATCTAAACACTACTTTAGGGGAAATGTCTACAAAAGCTAAAAACATAGAACCTTTGGCAATTTATTGCCCAAGATGTAGAAGTAAACATGCTTTGCAGGAATGTCCTTTGAATAAAACATCTATCTCAGCCATTTGTAGTATCTGTTCAAAAAGGCATTCAACTGATCAATGCCACCTGCTACCACAACTCAAAACTATGTTAGAAAACCAGACTGAGGAACTCAACTATATTGGACCAAAACAAGGGGGAAATTTCTCTCAATATCAAAATCCCCCTCGTTTTCCTACAAATTGGGGGCATAATCCTGGTACTATGCCTTGGGGACAATCAGAACCACCCCAACGTCCTTGGAATTATCCTCAATGGACAAATTCCCAAGAATGGCCACAATCAAATTGGAGTAACCCAGCCTGGAATCAGAATCAAAACAACCCCTCATGGAATCAAAACAATCCAGCTTGGAATCAAAATCAGACTAATCCACATTGGGTGCAAAACCAACCACAGTGGAATCAGCAATACCAGTCCTATCCAAGGCAGCAAAGGAATCAAGGTCAAACTCAGCATTTGTTGCCTGCACCTAATCAAAATTTTCAAGAAAAACAACAGCAAACACAACAAGTGAAACAACCTCAATTGCCAGCTCAACCAGTCACTAATCCAAATAGTGTGAGACAGACACCTCCTGTCTATGTGGCTGAAGTTGAAGAAAATATTGAAATTAATGTTCTTGATTGTAGTGACATCCAACTCCGTTCAGGGAAAGTTGTACCTGAACCAGTTTCAATTGAAATCAAAGAAAATGAAGAGCAAGAATCATCAGAACCAGAGAGAATCCAACCAACAATAGAAACAAAAAAATTGGAACCAACAATAGAGAAAGAGACACAAGCAGAACAATTACCAAGGATAATTCCATATCCTGAAAGACTTAATGCAATACCAAAAATTTCTGAGTCAGAATTGGTCAAAGAACTCAAAAAGTTGACTATCTCATTGCCCTTATTGCAAGCCATTAAGGAAATACCAGAGATTAACAGTACTGTCCAAAATTTGTGCATTAAAAGAGCAGGAAGAAAGAAGAAAGCATTTCCCAAGACTGTGCAGGTTGAAGGGAAGATAGCTGATCTCTTATCTGGAAAACTACTACCTCCAAAGTATAGTGATCCAGGAAGCCCAGTTATCACAGTCACCATAGGTTCAGTACCAATATCAAATGTTTTAGTGGATCTAGGAGCTGCAATAAATGTCATGACCAAAGATACAATGGAACAATTACAGCTCAAACATCTCAGCCCCACATTTACAGTTTTAGAAATGGCTGATAGGTCAGTTGCAAAACCTGAAGGAATCATTGAAGATGTCCCTATAGAAGTTTCTTCTTGGGAATTCCCTGCAGATTTTTTGGTTTTACAGCCAAGAAATTCAGCACATGGATATCCCATTATTTTGGGAAGACCTTGGCTTGCAACTGCAGCAGACCTTCATAGACTGCAGATCCGGAAATATGACTATTTCAAATGGTATTGAGCTGAAACAGATTTCTTTATATCCTCCTGCAAAACCATCTAGCAAATTTTTAGGTCGGTTATGGTTTTCGACTCGGATGAAGAACCGAGAAGAGGTCATTTCTACACTAGCTACCTTAGTAGTAAGAGAACACACAGAAGACCTCAGTGACACAGAAAACTTAGAAAATGAAACAATCTTGATGAATGTTCTGCATGAACAAGGTTTAGAAGGGGAAGCAACAAATATCCAACAGTTGATAAGTAATGAGGAGAATCAAAAATCTGAAGATGAATCATCTGTGCTATCACAGGGAAACTCTGTTTCACTACCACATGGATGGCACCATCATCTGATTTTTCCTTCTCATTGTTCCATACAAGATATGCTTCCCTCAAGCAGCAATAAAATAGAAACTGCTTCTTTTCTCCCATCTCAGCAATGTCCTCTTAATCCCTTAAACACCAAGTATGAAGGAGTGAATTCAGTCCTTCTAAATACAAAACAAATAGAAGTCCAGCCAGGCAAATTTTTGAACATCTACAGCCAGCTTACTAGGGAAGAGGAAGAAAAATTGATAGTTGTTTTGCAGAAGCATGTTCATGCTTTTGCTTGGAACTACAAAGATATGTCAGGAGTTCATCCTGATATATGTACCCATAGAATCTATACTGAAGAAGTCAAGCCAGTCAGACAACCTCAAAGAAGATTGAATCCTGCCTTAAGAGATATTGTGAAAGAAGAAATTGAAAAACTCCTGGAAGTAGGATTCATTTACCCAATTTTCGATAGCCAATGGGTTTCTCCATTGGTAATAGTTCCTAAGAAAAATGGAAAAATGAGAGTATGTGTAGACTATAGAGAATTGAATAAGGTGACATACAAAGACCATTTTCCATTACCTTTCATAGATCAAGTGTTAGATACTCTCGCTGGAAAAAGATACTTTTGTTTTCTTGATGGATTTAGTGGATATAATCAAATTCAGATTGCACCTGAAGATCAAGAAAAGACAACTTTTACATGTCCATGGGGAACATTTGCCTATAGGGTTTTACCTTTTGGTTTGTGTAATGCCCCAACAACTTTTCAATGAGCGAGTCCTAGCAATTTTTGCTGATCTGACCACCAAAAGTGTTGAAATTTACATGGATGATTTCACGAGTATGTGGACAAACTTTTGATTTTACATTGGAAAATCTTGACAAAGTCTTAACTCCTTGTGAAACATACCACTTATCCTTAAATCCAGATAAATGCTTCATGATGATGAAGGAAGGGATAGTTCTTGGTCATCACATCTCTCCTGAAGGGATCCAAGTTGATCCAAAGAAGGTTGAAATTATCAAGAATCTCCTTCCTCCTAAAACTCAGACTAATGTCAGAAGCTTCCTAGGACACATTGGTTTTTACCGTAGGTTTATTCCCAACTTTAGTACAATAGCCAGTCCTATGTTTGCCTTATTGACTAAAGATTCTGAATTCTCCTGGACTGCAAAGTGTCAGGAAGCATTTGAAGCTCTGAAAGAGAAATTGATAACTCCACCTGTGCTCAGAGGACCTAATTGGACATTACCATTTCACATACAGACTGATGCCTCCAATACAACAATTGGAGCAGCATTAGGACAAATTGATAATGGTGAACATTATACCATCTACAACATTAGCAAGAACTTGACAGGAGCCGAGAAAAATTATACAACAAGCGAGAAGGAATTCCTAGCAATAATTTATGCCATCAACAAATTCAGGCATTATATCACGAGGTTATCAAATATTTATTCACACAGATCATACAACCAGTAAGTATTTGATGAATAAACCTATGGTAAGTGCAAGAATTATTCGTCGGTTGCTTTTTTTGCAAGAATTTGATATCACTATAATCAACAAACCAGGAAAAGCTAATGTTTTGGCAGATTTTTTGTCTAGGTTGCGAGAACACGGATGAAGGGGAATTAGTTGATGACACTTTTCCTGATGAAAAACTATTTGCTATATCGGTTCAATCACCTTGGTTTGCAGATATAGCCAATTATTTGGTCACAGGGAAAGTTCCTCCACATTTTACTTCAAAACAGAAAAAACAATTGATCAAACAGAGTTCTTCTTTTGAATGGATTAAGGGTATGCTTTTTAAATGCAGTCCTGACCATGTGTTACGTAGGTGCATCCGAAAGGATGAAGTGTATGATATCCTTAGAGCTTGTCATGATGAACCCTCAGGTGGACACTATTCCGTAAAAAGCACAGTTAGGAAAATCTTGGGGATAGGATATTATTGGCCATCTCTTCACAAGGATGTGAAAAAGTACATCAGGCATTGTGATGCATGCCAAAGAATGGGGAAACCCACTCATACAAATGAGATGCCACTGCAGCCTCAAATGGTTTTAGAACCATTTGAGAGGTGGGGGCTTGATTTTGTAGGACCTATTGATCCACCTTCTCAAGGAAAGGTGCATATTCTAGTATGCACTGATTACCTGACAAAGTGGGTAGAGGTGCGTGCTTTCAAACATGCTCGTGAAGAGAAGGTCACTGATTTCTTGTATACTCAGATTTTTCAGAGATTTGGAGCTCCACGGTCTATCACCACAGACCAAGGACCCCAATTTGCATCCAAAGTCATAAAAGCATTTACAGAATTGTATGAAATCAAACATAGGAAATCATCACCTTACCACCCACAAGCAAATGGCCGAGGTTGAAGTAACAAACGAGGGAACTAGAACGCATCTTGACAAAAATAGTAGCTTTTCATAGGAAAAATTGGCTAGATAAATTACCCGAAGCGAGTTTGGGCCTACAATACTACTTGGAAGTCCACTATTGGATTCACACCTTATGAACTAGTCTTTGGTAAAAAGCCTCTCTTACCTATTGAATTTGAGCTACTAACATTGCGCACAGCACTGGAAATTGGAATTGAATTGTCGCAGGCACAGACAGACATGATTCTACAGCTGAATGCATTGGATGAACTTAGATTGGATGCTCTGCACCAAACTGAGGTAATTCAGGAGGAGAGGAAGTTGTGGCATGACAAGTCACATTCAACGAGAGGAAACTTCAACAAGGAGATTGGGCTTTACTTGTTTGATTCTCAATATGAAGACTTCCCCGGAAAACTGAGAACTAGATGGTTGGGACCTTACTTGGATTGAAGAGGTATTTAACAACGGAGCAGCTCGTTTATCCCCTATTGATGGGTCACGAAGAAAGTTGGTAGTGAATGGACATCGCCTCAGGGTATACCATACACCTCTGACTAAAGAAGAATTCTTGCAGCAACTTGATAGTTTGGATACACAGCAGGTGGAAGAGATTCCCTCTTCCACTTCAAAACAATCAACATGATCAGTGGATTTCAAGAAAAAAAAGAAAATACAAAAAAATCAGAAAAATAGAAAACAAAAAGATGAATAAATTCTGAGTATGAATTCCTTCATGGGCATGGTTTCCGGGGAAATCATGAAATTCCTTCATGGGCATAGTCAGGATCAAGAAAAAAAAAAAAAGAGAAAAGGAGAGGTAAAAAAAAAAAAATGAAGAAAAAAAAAAAAGAGAGAAAAATGAATAACCTAGCAGTGAAAACCTTTTCTTAAGGCACTACTGAGTTGGTGTGCATGAAAACCAGTTTTCTGGCATGCATAACCTTGAGAAATTTCTGAACCATCATTGTACAAATTCACCAAGTGCACTTGTTTTGAAATGTTGCAGAAAATCTCGACGAGAATATCAACAAAGGCGAGTCATTCTTCAAAAGCTGGCATTAACTGTTTTTATCAGGTATATATTTCTTACATTTCTTCATTGTAAAATGATTGGTATATAGTATGTGACAATTAACCATTAGCATAAAAGGTATTCATAAGAGTTGGCATACTTAAAAACATGTTTTGAGAATGAAAATATTGATTTCTGCCTAATCTTCGAAACAAGAATGCCAAAAACAATGCCTGCTGTATTATCTTCGGATTGAAATTGTCTTCAGAATGACAACAAAATGAATGTTGCACTTTGTCTTCAGAAAGAAACTTTGTCTTCGAAATGACAATTTGTCTTCAGAATGAAACTTGGTCTTCGGAATGACGACTTGCTGCATCATCTTCGAAATGAAGATCTGTCTTCGGAATGAAGATCTATCTTCGGAATGAGGATCTGTCTTCGGAATGACGATTTACCTTCACAATACAGCCTGATCTTCGGAATGAGGATTGATCTTCGAAATGAGGATTAATCTTCGGAATGAAAATTTTGCAAAGAAGATTTGTCTTTGGAATGAAGACCTGTCTTCGGAATGAGGTCATAATCTTCGGAATGAGGATTTGTCTTCGGAATGAAGACTTGTCTTCGGAATGAGGTCATAATCTTCGGAATGAAATTTTGTTTGCGCAATAAGTTATAATCTTCGAAAAGAGCATTTCCACGTGGCATCCAAGAAGATAAGGTACGACAAAATCAAGATTTTTTTTAGTTGCATGCGAGGAAGGGACACGTGTCAATCAGCACATGGTCTGTTTTTGCACTCATTGGAAATACGGAGAACATGACCAACCATATGCCACCAGTTTTTAATGCCAATTAACATGCACGTGAGAATCTGCAAAACTAATGAGGTGGATCTGACGGCAAGGACATCCATGCAATTATCAACGAACAGGTGTACAGTGCAAAAGTAGAAATGTGTGCCATCTTTCTTTTCGAAGACGTGTTGCGAGGTACAGTGCACAGGATACGGTTCATTCCGAAGAAGAAGACGAGAAACAGGGCAACGAAGGTTTCAACTTAAAACTCTGCAAATTTGCAACAGAAAATAGCCAAAAATCCTGCAGTAGAACAGCAGCCGTAGTGTACGATTTTTAAACAAAGAAAAATGGGGCGAAAGATCAGAACAGAGCCTGCAGATACCACTTACCTCCGAGAAAATCTGGCAGTTGTGCAGATTTTTGAAGACGGAGGGTTTATGCCATTTCTGGATAAATTCAATGGGTCTTCTAAAGATTTAGCTGGCATGTTCGCCCATACGTTCAGAAACAACCGAGCACATGTTAACGACATGTCTATTGAGGTAAGCCCTAAAATTTTAAGTCAGATTACAGAGCTGCCATTAGAAGGGATTTCAATTTCTAGATCTAGCAAGAACACATTGGCAAATGTAGTTAATCAGTTTGTAGAAGAAAATGATAGAGAACCTGAATACTTAACCCATAACAACACATGCAAAGGGTTAAAAAGGGCCGACCTGCAGGAACCCTGGGATGAAGTAGCCACCTGGGTAATTAAATTTTTAACCTGTGAAGGGCAGTATGTGCTGTTATCAGGGCATCATCTACGAATTTTGAACCATCTCAGACATGGTGGACAACAACCAGAAGTTAGGGTAAATCTTCCCCTGTATCTGTATCAAGAGTTAAAGAACATGGCAAAGAGATATCAGGAGGGTAAAGGAAGCCTTCGCCATCATGGCCTCATCAAATTAGTTTGCCAACACCATTTTAGAGGAAACCCTAGGAGTTTTGACAGGTTTTACTCTACCCTAAATGATGTCATTTTTGGGGATGAAAGTGAGGAAGAAGAAGAACCAAATGCTGCTGATGTTGCTGTAGAAGAGGAAACAACTACTGCAAAAAGAATTATAGAAGTTGCTGCAGAAAATGTTGTAGAGGATGCTGTAGAAGAAACTATAGAAGGTGCCCCTAAAGCTATTACAGAACTACACCCCACAAAAATAGCAGAAAACCTTGCTCCTGAACCCTCAACTTCACGAGCTAAGAGACAAAAGAGAAGAGGATCTGGAACTAGCGAGAGAGCAAGAAAAACAAAAGAAAGTTCGTTTTGCTGAAGCTGCAACTGATTTGTCGTAACAGAGAAGTGAAACAAGGGAAACAGAGGCATCTAAAATTGACCCCATGACCCCTATTGTCACCAAAAAATAGAGCAAAAAGAAGAAGTTTGCATCCGGAACTAGGAGGTCTACAAGAATCCATTTGAAAGAAACTACAGAACAGGTCATGGAGGAAGAAGATAGACCAAGTAGCCCAGATGTCATAGAGATACAACCAGCATCTGAAAACTTTCCAGAATTCCTTGAACAGATAGTTGAGGCAAAAATTGAGCAGGATGGTTTGGAGGAGGCTACAGTTCAACAGGCTATAGATATGGTAGATACCCTTATAGACAGTCTCACAGAGCCTCTCGAACAAGAACAAACTATTGCAGAAGAAGAGATATTGGTTGAGCAGCCAACTGCAACTGATTTGTCTATATCAGCTTCGAAGTAGAAATAGAAGTGGAAGACATCACAGAGCAGCTGAGGGCAGCAAGGAGATGTATTTCAGAGAAAGAAAGCATCATTGAAATACAAGAAAGAAAAATTGCAAAGCTTCAGCAGGAAGTGGCAGAATTGAGAAAATTGTTGTCACAATCATATTGTCAAAGACAGTCCTTTTGAACAGGGATGATATAAAGAGAATGTACTTGAACAATTTAAGGGACTGTGTGGCCAGATTTGACAATTTTTGTGATCACAATTTCTTCCCAGCATTGTCAGTATGCAGAGACAGATGGAATGAACTTTCCATGTCTTTGAGGAAAAGAGAACCTATCTCCCCCATCAACTTAGAATGGTCCAAAAGAAGAGCAGAAGGTGTAGTCCAATTGATTCGGATCATGCAACATAAGCTGGATAGGTCTCGGGTTCGGGCCTCCGACCATCATTACTCCAGTTCCATTCTACTTTGAGGAAGATGCCCAGACTGATGAACAATTTGAAGATTGGCTCAGAAACATTCAGGAAAATAGGGGGTATTACATAGGCAAGAAATTATTCTACGGGTCATGGAATCTAAACATGGACATATGTGATTCCATAGCCCAAGAGAATGCATGAGGGCATGCATTAATATAAGTTGGGGGGAAAATGATGAGGCCTGGAAATGCCTCAATCATAACATGTTTTGAACACTAAAAATGCCTATAAACTCTTATGTTTTATTTGATATGTTAGTTAAGTTGATTAAATATGTTGTATATTAACCATTTTGCATGATCAATGTATTTGAAATATTATATGTTGATTTTACAACTTTTTGCATAGTTTTGTGTTCTTTTTGCTATGATTTGCTACAATGGGATATGCTTAGAATAATAGCAGCATTTCACTAATCATATTTTGATTTGTCTCAAGCATTTACTTCACCTAAATCTGGCAACAGTGCAAGCAAACTGTTGTTGTGCAGCAAAAACTGGTCTTTCCCATGTAAATTCCAGCCAGCTGTCCATAAATAGCAAGGCATGGAATTCACATGAGGAAAGGGATGAAGACCATTGGAATTTGATCTTAGGAGATAACCCACCTGAGAGATGTAGAAGAAATCAATGGAAAAGCATACATTTGTTCATTTCGAGATATCTTCGAAATGAACAGATATCTTCGAAATGAAGGAACACAACATCTTCGAAATGAGCGGATCTTCGGAATGAAGAATGCAATGTCTTCGGAATGAGCGGATCTTCGAAATGAAGCATGCAAGTATCTTCGAAATGAGCGATCTTCGGAATGAGAATGCAGTATCTTCGGAATGAGCGATCTTCGGAATGAAAATTGCATTGTCTTCGGAATGAAGCCACTTATCTTCGAAATGAAGAACATAATGTGTTTCTTTGACCTGTTGACCGATTTTTGAAGCCGAAAAAAGGGAAATAAAGGTTGGAAAAGGTAAAGAGAAATATCTTCCATCTGTCTTTGCCGTCATTGCCGACCAAAGCCATCATTAAGGGAAAGATCAAGTTTTAGTCCTCTTCTAGGATAAAACCAGAATTTGTTGCAGCATTGTAGGATTAGATCTTTTGAGATATTCTTTGTTTGTAATCAGATCATAGGATAGCTATAAATATTGCTCCCGTTCAGGTTGAGCAGGTAGGAGTAGAAAAGGAGGTAGAAAATAGAGTAAGGAAGCTAGCAGAAAATACAGAGTATAGCTAGAAATTGATCATTACAGATCTTGTAACAGTTTTTTAGTAGAATTCTTGTAATCATGTCTTTTGATCAATAAAGTGCACGAGTTCTATTTCATATTGCTTGTAAATGAGTGTGATTAAGATTTATAAAGAGAGAGAGACTTACACCTTCTTCTAGACAAAGAGGCTGGCCACTTCCGGACCTAGGAGGAGGACTAACAAAGCGAGGTTTTTATTCCGATTTTCTTTGCGATGAGAATGAGTTGTAGAACTTGTTATTTCAATTGCTTGTAAATAGTTGACAATATTTGCAGTATTAGTTTATTTATGCTTAGATTAACCTTGTGCTTAATGTTTTAGTTGCAATCTTACTTTCAGCAAAGCTTCCACTTTATTTCAGATTGTTATTTCCAGAATTTACTATTTTTCAGCAATTTCCTGCATTTTTATGTTTTGCTGTCAAAACCTGAACAAGAAGATTGACAACCTTCTATTACAGAACTTTGACAGTTTTTATTTCCACATTAGATCTAGACTTTCATTACTGCAAAAGTAATTAGATTTCCTTTCTGCAATTAGGATCAGACTTTCAATTCTACAACTGTTATTTCTGCAATATAATTAGGTCTCATTCTGCAATTGTAATTAGGACTTCATTTTCTGTAGTTAATGATTAGTTTCCAATTCTGCAACTTAGATTAAGATTTAATTCATGCAATTTAGAGATAGGAATGTTCCAAAACCCCCCACACAACCGGTTCCACCAATAAGACTTGTTGCCCTAGATTGACCTAAGTTATAGTTGTTTCACTTCTTCTCCCGTAGATAGCCTTGTACACTGCCCTGGATTGATAGATTCATTGAGAATTAATGATGGTATAATGACTACGCATCAATAGGGGGAAGGTAAGGTAGCTTAGAAAGCAGAGCCCTCCATCGATTCCCGTAAGTCACCATTGTCTCTTCCTCATATTGCTTTAGGTTGGCTAGATCACTCAGTGATGCCTTCTTCTTGGTGTTGAAGGCAAAGCGTTCCAGGAACGCATCTACTAATTGATCCAAGTTATTTATGCTGTGCTTCAACAACTGTGTGAACCAATCCGAGGTAAGACCTATGAATGTGGTTATGAATGTCCTTAGCAATAGCGCATCATTATCCTAAATGCCAAAACATTGGCTCAGGAATCTTGTCACATGCTCTTGAGCATCCTCTTCACCCTTAAAGACTGCCAACTGAGGCAACTTGAAATGTTCAGGATAAAGAGGTGTGGGCACTGATAGATGCACCGGATGACAGTGGAGTTGTCGTAATGTGGGCTTTTGGTGCCCAGAATCTTTAGTCTCCGCAGACTCCAAGCGCTCTAATAGCGCTTTGTATGCATCAAAAGATTTAATTTCTTCCTCCGTAACTCGTTCTCGTTGCGTGTCACAGGAAACTGGGGGCCTATGGAGGGGTGGCCGGATAGCACCTCCTCTACCTTGATAGGGCATTTCAACCCATTCTTCTTGTTCATACTCCTCATAAGCTTCTCGAGGAGTTATTGGGTGAGCTCGATGAACAGGGGTGGGCGCCTACGGAGGGTACCCATCGTGGTTCCTGGGGGTGGTCTCCCACTCATATCTAGGGTGTCTTAGAGGCATATCTTGGTGAGGTCTTGGAGACCTATCATGCACTGTGGGGTTGTGCCTCTCATACCTTTCCACCCTTTATGTTTGGGGGGTCTGAACCTTTTCAGGCATAGTGGTGCGAAGCAGCTCATTTGTTTGGTGCTGAATGTGCTCTTTATTAAGGTGATATAATTATTCTAGCTGCTATTGATCCTGCTCAAGTTGCTTGATCTATGCTTGGTGAGCGACATGTCTAAAAAATGATAAGTCAATTTGCTCTGTTGTTTTGATTCTAGGAGGCCTAGTCGCCTCTTCGATGTATCTATCTCAGTTTTGAGGATTCGAGACTTCTATGTGGTGCTTCTCTCTATCGAGATTGGCGGCATTTACTTGAGGCTCTAACCTTAATGGGTGATCATTGTATCTAGCAGGTGCGAAAGCGCAAGACTCCTGCACTATATATTATTCTTGAGGAATGTGATGTTCTTCCTCATACTCCCTTTCGTAGGTGTGAAAGGGGCGGGCAAAGTTAGCTCGCCCTGTGTGGAGAGCCCTACGCTCTGGGTTTTGTCTTTCAGTTCTAATGGGAGGCAAAGGAGAGATGCCATACTCACGTTGTCTCTCCTCATGGACACTGTGCCTCTCTAACGCTTCATTGCGCTGTGGCCACTCATATCTAGCCTCTAAAGGCGGTCTTCTATTTACGTTGAGTGCTACATGTAAAGTTTCTTCCTAAAAGGGGCTGTGTTGAATGGGTGTATCCCCTAGAGGGGTGTCCCTATAATTCCATCTTGATATGGCCTGATGTGGACTCTCTTGTAGGCCAGACCACCAAGGCGGTATGACCAAGTCCTTAGGGCTAAAGTGAAGGCAACCAGCGCCTGCTCTTTGTACACCTTCTGTAGCATCTGCCCTTGATTGGGCTTGGCTATGGGTGTACACCATTGTGGTGATCTTCTACTAGCTAAGCAGATTTTTATCTTTTTGTTTATGATTTTTGATTTTTTTTTTTTACACTAAGCAGAAATGAACACACACATACATAAACAGTGATTATCTCTTTTAAAGATTAATGATGTGTCCTAGATTGGTATTAGTGCATTTTGATGATTTTGTTTTGTTTTTGAAAATTTTGACAAACGTTTAAATGCATAATGAAGGCTCATATGACTCCCATAAATGGTCACCCCTTCAATATACCATTGCCAGGCCGATATACCAACCTCTCTATATACCCGCCCTTATGAGAGGGAGACTATAGGTACATGAGAGCAGATGGTACATGGTACATAGGTGGTACAAAAGGGGGATTGTCCTGTTTATGACACCTACCATAGAAGACTTATCCTTGCATGTTGAGAATCACCCCAACGACACTCGATCAGCTTTCATAAGGATTTACGTCGAGCAACAGTGACAATTGGGGTAAATGAATGCAAATATCCAAGCCAACGTGGTGATGAAATCCACTATTGGTCTTGCTCAAGGGCTAGGGTTTTACGACCAACTCCTTGGTTTAAATAACCACGTGATGTGTGGGGTTCATTTTAATTTGCAAAAATTGAAACAGGCAAACAAAAAGGAAACTTTCCCTAAGCCATACAAAAACTAAAAATCAAAAATTAGAAAACAAAAATTTAACAGAGGCTTGTTAAAAACCCCTACCTCTTCTCTGCCCAAAAGGATGTTTCTGATTGGCTGCTCTAAAAAATGCACAAAAATATACTCGTCCCTGGGTGAGACGAATATTAAAACCATATTCGTTCCAGGGTGAGACGAATGCCTATTCGTCCCTGAGTGAAACGAATCCCAACTCTGTAATCGTCACTAGCAGAAACGAATAACAGTCCGATGATTGAAAAATAGGTACTTGTAATCAAAAAAAGCAATTTCAGATCAAAAATCTAACCTAAAAAAAAAATAGAGGACAGAGGTCCCACCGTGATTGCCACTGAAAACACGAGATTCTGGAAGGTGTAAAGAAAACTATTGCGATGCATTCAAAATCAAACAAACGCTTAAGTCCTAAAATATGAGATGCATGAAATGAAAGAAACGAATTGAACGAAGACAAAAGAAAGTAGAGAAAGCACAACTCTTTTTATTTAACTCCCTTAATCTCGGTTACAAAGATGCCTCCTCCCTTTTCAGGGGCTAGGAGCGTTAAATGGGTTTTGGTTACAATCATGATTAAGTGTTCCTCCTTCCGCATGTCCACATGTAAAACGGGCGGGCCAAAGTGTTGCCACCGCTTGCGTTGACGAGTCTTCGATCCTTGTTTCTTCGATCCTTGTTGCTCCTCCTATGTTCAAAGAAACAACAAACAGAGTTAATAGCACCTGTGTTAAAAAAAAGCATTTGGTCCATAAAATAAACAAAACATGCATGCAAAAGATGGTTAAAATAGCAGATTGCAGCAGATTAGAATTCATCTCGGGGTGGAACGAACAGGCCCGCAGCAGATTAGTATTCATCCCGGGGTGGAACGAACAGGCCCGCAGCAGATTGGTATTCGTCTTGGGGTGAGAAAAATTTTACTGCACAAAAATAGAGAGGAATGGCCCATGAAATGTCTCGTCTTTGACGCTTCGGTGATCTACACAGTTCGGTTTTAGATACACAAGAATGTCTAGGAGGACTCGGAATGGTTTGGAGCCTGCATGTTAGTGAGAGTGAAATGAAATAAAACATGCATGTTGATATGCTTGCAATCAAAATCCTGAAATCATAATGCAAAGGAAATAAAAACAAAATAGTAAAACATTGTCGGCAAATGGATGGATCCATGGATCCGGATTCACGTTCTCCATAAGCACCCGATGACCTCCCTTGCAGAAGAGATCACGGATGTGGTAGCAGTGAATCGAAGGCAAAGCGTCTGATGATAAACGAGCAGGGCTTCACTGCTCCAAATATTTCTTCTCGCCCCCTCTTTCTGGTGAGAGAACTCTGTAATTTATAGAATTCCCAGGGTGTATATTGGTATGGGCATGCAGGGATGCTAGTTGGTGTTATGTTAGTGCGTGATGGGGGAAATTCTCCCTGTCTGGCCTGCCCTCATGACAGTCCTCCGTCGGCTCACTAACGCGCATGCGAGGCAGGGAGAAGTGGTCACTGACTTCTCCTGCCGCATGTCGCAAATTTATTTTTTTGTTTGTTGAACCTGGAATTCGTCCCACCCTAGGACGAATTGGAATTCGTCCCACCCAGGGACGAATTCAAGTTTTCCTTTCATCCCGGGGTGAGACGAATTTGAAGCAGAGTGTCTGGAGGTGCCAAATTACTTTTTGACCTTCCAAAACTGCTGTGTAAGTGGCTAGGACCACTGTTTTACCTCTGAGGGCTGCCCTGAAGGCTGTGTGTGTCAATGCGATCAGTGTTTGCAGTCACATAATCGGATTGGTGCTGTTTTGGTGTCTACACACACCTCACACCTTTTGGATTTGCGCCTTTCACATCCTTGATCTCCTTTAGAAGGGAGGTCATTGGGTGACTATTGGGAGGACGAATCTCAATCCCAAAACCCAAAATTTGGCCACGATATCCCACCAAATTTTTTGACAATACCACACAAGATTTTTTGGACCCATACCAAGTGGATTGGTGTCGAAATCAAGCCTCAAACGGCAGGCGGCCTGCCCCATGGGTGCCCCCTCCCACACTGCCACCGTCCTAATCGCCCCCTTTCGGAGCGATGGGAATTCCATGGTATAATTGCTTTATTTCATTTGTGCATTCAATTATATGATGTTTATATAGGTTTCCATTTGAATTTCATCTCGTTTTAAACAATTTTGACCATATTTCTATCTTTGCTCGCTTTTACTAACCTACAGGTAGCATCATCAAATTCCTATTTAATAAGGCTAAATTGGGAAAATCCAACCATCTGGGTCTTCCCAAAATGCCACAAATTAGCTAACCCCAAGTTTTTAGGTATTTTGGAGCTTCCGAGGTAGGACATTGGGACAATACCTTTTTGGCATTTTGTTGTAGGTAAATTCGTCCCACCCCTGAGCGAATTCAAATCGATGAGGAATTTTCCGATTGTTCTTTTTGCAGAGCCTTCATGGTGATGTATTGATGCCTCTATAAATTTTTCATAGCATTTGAACTTGTTTTAGTCATAGTTTAATACATTTTTCTCATTCACTTATTGTAGGCTTGGGGATTGCATGCTTTGTTTCATCTGTAGGTGCTACTGATCATTTCATGTTATTTTGAATGCAATGTTTGGACATCGGAGGAGCACAAGGAGTCCAGACTGATCAACGTAAGTGGCGGCGATGTTTGGTCCACTCATTTTACATGTGGGCACGCGGAAGAAGGAAAGACACCCATGGATATAACGAGTAACGCACACTTAAATGCTCCTAGCCCTTGGAAGGGGAGGATGCTCATTGTAACCAAGTTTGAAACATATCAATAAAAGGGCTGTCTTCTTTATTCACATTTGTTTCATTTCGATTCGCTCATGCTTGTCCCTCTTTTCATGCGCTTTCAAGTTTCTAAGATTTAGCGCTAAGTTCGGTTTCTTTGTTTGCATTTTGCATAATAGCTTTCCTTTTTGCTTTCATACTGCCTATGTTCCATGTACCATCTGCTCTCATGTACCTATAGTTTCCCTTATGTAAGGGCGGGTATATAGAGAGGTTGGTATATCGGCCTGGCAATGGTATATCGAAGGGGCGACCAATTTTGGGAGTCATAAGAGCCCTCATTTTGCATTTAAACGTTCTTTACAAAAACCTTCAAAAACAAAAAAAACAAAAACAAAACACACTAAACTAGGTTTAGGACACACTCTCAATATTTAAACAAGATAATCACTGTTTGCGTATGTGTGTGCTCTTTTTTGTTTAGTGTAGCATAAAAAATCATAAAAGAGATAAAAATACATTTAGCTTGTAGCAAAGCAACACCATGGTGTACACCCATAGCCAAGCCCAATCAAGGGTAGAAGCTATGAAAAGTGTACAAGGGGGCACAAGTCGCCTCCGCTACAGCCCTAAGGACTTGGTCATACCGCCTTGGTGACCCATAAGAGAGTCTGCATCATTCCATGTCAAGGTGGAATTATAGGGACACCCCTTTGGGGGACACGCCCATTCATCATAGCCCCTTTTATGAATAATCCTTACATGTGGCACTTAACATAGACAAGAAAGCTCCCTTAGAAGCTAGATATGAGTGGCCACCATGCGATGAAGCACTAGAGTGGCATAGTGTCGATAAGGAGAGGCCACATGACTATGGCATCCCTCCTTTGCCCCCCATCACTATTAGGACCAATAGATAGACCCCAGAGCATAGGGCTCTTCAAGCAGGGCGAGCTAACTCTGCCCACCCCTTCCACACATATGAAATGGAGCATGAGGAAGACCACTACATTCCTTGAGAGCAATGTATAGTGCGGGAGCCATGCGCTTTCGCACCCGCTATGTACCATGGTCACCCACTAAGGACATAACCTCGGGTAAATTCCACCAACCTCGAAAGAGGGAAGTGACCCATTGAGATCTTGAATCATTACGATCAAGTTAAATGCATAGGAGAGGCATCCAGACCTCCAAGTCTCAATATAGCAGACCAAATTGACCTGGTAGTCGCCATACATGCCGCCTGCCAAGCCCAGATCACACGGCTTGAGCAAGATCAACAACAGCTAGAGCATCTACACCGCCTTAGCAAGGAGTGCATTCAATGCCAAAAATATGAGCTGCTTCATAACCCAGCTGAGAGGGTTCCAACCCCTCGCACCCAAAGAGAAGAACCATATGAGAGGCATAATTCCTTGGTGTGAGATAGGTCTCCGTGACCTTATCAAGTTTTGCTTCCGAGACCCCCTAGACCTGAGAGGGAGGCCACTCCCCAGAACAACGATGGGTACCCTTCATGAGGACCCACCCAAGGTCATAGGTCTCACCCAAATAATCCTTAGGAAGTTTATGAGGAGTATGAACAAGAAGCAGAGTGGGCCAAAATGCCCTACCAAGGCGGAGGGGTCGCTATTTGGCCACCCCCCCATAGGCCTCAAGTCTCCCACAACCCACAACAAGAGCAAACTAAAGAGGAAGAGATTAAATATTTCGATGCATACAAAGCGCTGTTAGAGCGTTTGGAGTTTGTGGAAACCAAAGCTTCTGGGCACCAAAATCCCACGTTACGCCAACTCTACAGTCATCCTGTGCATCCATCAGTGCCTGCACCCCCTTACCCTGAACACTTCAATATGCCTTAGTTGGCAATATTTAAGGGTGAAGAGGATGCCCAAGAGCATGTGACAAGATTCCTGAGCCAATGTTTTGGCATACATGACAATGATGTGTTGTTGCTAAGGACATTTATAACCACATTCGTGGGCCCTGCCTTGGATTGGTTCACTCAGTTTCTGAAGCACAACATCAGTAACTTGGATCAGTTAGTGGATGTGTTCCTCAAACGCTTCACCTTCAACACCAAGAAGAAGGCGTCACTAAGTGACATGGCCAGCCTTAGGCAGTATGAGGAAGAGACCATGGCGGCCTATGGGAATCGATGGAGGACTCTACTTTCCAAGCTACCCTACCTCCCTCCTATGTTCGACCTTACACAAATGTTCTCACGAAGTTGTTTGAGATCGATCTTTGTGCTATTGTAGCTGTAGCAATATGCCACCTTAGAGGAAGCTCTGGCGCAAGACAGAATTACCGAAGAGATCAAAATACAATATGGCGAGATTGCCAAACCTAAGAAGAAAGAATGGAACAAGAACACAAAAACAGGGACTACGCAACAAAAACCTACTACAGTTAATCAATTTGCTATAAATGTTCCTAAGCCTACACAAGAAATACAACCTCAAAAGGCTAACTATCAGGTAGTGCCTCCTAATAATTATAAAAGAGAAAACCAAAAGCAGGAGCAAAATCAGCAACGTCACCCTAGGTGACAGTACACCCCTTATACGGAGTCTAGGGACTCCCTATTTGACCGCTTGTCAGTGGCAAACTTGATCAACCTTTCAGAGATTCAAACCATAGATCCTAATGCTCCCAAGCCTAAGGGATACTGGGAGGACTTGTAATGTAGGTTCCATAGGAGGAGGGGACATGACCTGAATGCATGTTGGAAGTTCAAAGGATTGATACAAGACCTGATTGACAATAAGACATTGGCAGTGGACAACCCCGTAGCACCAAACAACCAACAGATGGGAGTTTTCAAAGACCCCTTGCCTACCCATGAGGCACAGGAAAAACCCCTTCAAGTCAATGAGGTGCAACAAAATTTCCCCATGCAAGGGTATGTAGGAATGATAAGCATAGTGACTAGGAACAAGAGATACCCAGGAGTTTCCCCCAAGGCAGCCACAAGAGAGGTTCCATCGACGTCACAACCTCAAAAGCACCCTATGTAGCTACCTCCGCCTAGACCCACGACCACGATTCGGACCAAACTCATGCAGAGTTTGAGGACCATGTTGGCTAGGCTCTCCATATACGAGCTTATACAATAATCAACACCCCATCGGGAAGCTCTAATTGAGATATTGAAAGCCATCAAGTTGTATCCCCATGAAGTGAATTCCTTCAACAATTTCGTGGGACATGTCAAACGATGCACGGAGCCAGTCATCACCTTTCGAGAGGATGAAGTTAAATCAGTATATGATGACATGGCAGATCCACCCCTACACGTTATCGCGTGGGTCAATAGGATCCCGTATAAGAGGGTGTTGATAGACACTGGTTCGTCCAGTAACATCATTACCACAGCAACACTGAAACATCTAAAGTTGCTAGCCTCTCACATCACGACTTCCACCTACACACTACGAGCATTCAATGATGCAATATGCTCGATAGTTGGCACAATTGTTCTACCCGTTCAGGTAGGACAAAATATGATACCTACATTGTGCCATATTTTGGAAGGTGATATGGCTTATAACATCTTGCTAGGGCGGCCATGGATCAGGGACATGAAGTGTGTCCCATCAATAATTCATCAGTGTTTGAAGTATACATTTGAGGGGGAAGTACATGTAGTCCTAGCAGACTTAAAACCCTTCAAATATTGCAATGCGATGTAGCTGATGCCACAATCGACCCTCCCATAGATGCACTTGGATTTTTAGTTAAATCCATCTAGATAGGGTCCGATGCCGCAAGCACCACTGGTGATAAATCCATCAAAACCCTAGCCAGGTGCATCTTCATCGTCAGCTCCTTCACCACCAATGCCACCTATCATGGCTAAACAGAAGGACAAAGGGAAGCAAACCTTGGAAGAGGCTCAACCCCTAGAAGAGGCGCTGCCAGTAGTATCAACCATCTCTATCGAAGATATGCCTAGCATAATGGAAGTTGAGGCTCCTAGTCCACCCAACATGGAGTGGACTCAGGAAGAGCTTCCATTCCCTCCCTCTCAATCGCCAACAATTACTGTTGAAATTTCCAATATGGGCCTGGGGGAGTATCTAGTGCAAAATGTTGTAGCAACGACCATGCTAGAGTCCGTGCAAGACATGGGGAGACCTCGCCTCCCCATCGGTACAATTTTTCCTTTAGGCTACCCGCCAAACCAGAAAAATTTTGTGTATGGGGGCCTTGATCATGGTACTGAGCCATGCATGCAAGAGGATGAAGACAAAGAACCTTTTGCAAAAGATGTCAACTATCTGTCTAACCCAAAATTTGCTCTGATATATCTAGGCCAATGCAATTGGCATGGATACGGGCTAGGCAGGTATGAGCAAGGAGTGCGTGTCCTTTGCCAGCCAAGATACCAAATGCCTTATGAAAAATTGAGAGTAGGGTTCAACCACCCCCTACCCTTGGACTTCTTGGTGGAAAACATGCAAGGCCTAGGGATAGGCAACAAGGGTGGATTGGCATGAGATCCTTATGCCAACCCAAACACAATGTCTACATTGGGATATTACCTCCCATGGTCAACAACCACCCTTGTTAACCTCAATAACCCTTCTCCTTTTCTAGAGAGAGGCAAAAGTTCAGGGATTCACTTTCAAGGAAGGTATAAACAGTGTCAAGAGGTATTTTTGGAGGCTCCTGTACCCCTATATTTTAAATTAGACTTCTCGTGCACCAAAAATAATGCAGAGTATGAATCCTTGCTCATAGGTCTTCAGACAACAACCACCATGAACATAAAATGACTGAACATATTTGGTGATTCACTGTTTATTATCAATCAAGTCAGAGGGGTATTCCAATGCAAATGCCCATTTTTGCAGGCTTATAAAGCCCTTGTGGAAAAATTCTTGGTGAATCTTGAGTGGTACGACATCGAGGCACTCCCTCGGTCATCGAATAGTTTTGCAGACACTATGGCCTCCTTGGGGTCACTAATCCCGCAAGACATTTTTGGTGATATGACAACCATTCAAGTCAAAACACTATCGCAATCCGTGATGGAGTGTGCAAGCTCTGACTTGATGCTAGGAATCCACATGATCCAGATTGAACCATCCTCGGATAAGTTCTCTCGAATCCACGATCGTCTGAAACATGCCAACTGGGGGTCCTTGTTCTCCCCTACTCCCATTAATAGCAACACAACGCTATTCTTACAAGTTCTCTCCCGCTCAACATTTGCTAGGGATGAACTTCAAGAGGGATTGGTTGTTCATACCATCGAGGCTTCCGATCAACATGATTGGTATATATATAGTCATCATCGAAGCATGTTTTTATACCTAGGGTTAACATGATGTATCATTTTCACTAATGATTGCTATTTTTAGCTCTATCAAGAATGTAATCTAGTAACTGACCTCAAAAATGGAAAATATCTTCCATGTGCTATAAATACCGATTTCATCTCCTCATATATTAACTAGACATCTAACTATCAATCATTTTATTACCAATATTATTTTCAGCAATCTTATATTAATTGTCTTTACTACTACCATAACACACAACCTTCTTATTGCTCCCTTTGTCTCTCTTATTCTTGCATGTATGACTAAAGTCATTTACCATTAATTCACTTTCTTCTTTAGAGGAGGATAGAATGCTCCATTAGTATTTATAGTTAAATATTGAAGTTACTACTCAATGACTAATTTTAAAGGTAACTCAAGTCCCCTATATTGATCCCACATGTGATCCTTTCTTGTGATAGTGGTGATGTTAGGAGCAAGATAGATTAATATTAAGAATTTATCATTATTATTATTGCCATATATGGATGCTATGGTCCTTAGTGCCCTAGGTTATCAAGTATTTGCTCTTCTACATTAGGATTTAGTCTTGCATAAGTTTTGTGAATGATATTAGTGTAGTAAGTTGTTTACTTGTATTCATTAATATTTGCTTTGACTAGGATAGTTTTAGATTAGTTATCACATGATTGCTTACTATCTTCATTTAAGTATTATGATATAACCTTTAGTAACTCATGTGATTGTATGAGATATCTATTTTTTTTTTGGTGAACCTAACATGAAATCATCTTTCAAGGCATTCACATTTAATTTTTCAACCCCTAGGGTTTAGTTGGTTAGTTGTCATATTTTTTGTATTGTCTACTACTTTTTCTTGTAAGTTAATTAGGTCTTGCTATAGTTTTTATATTTCTATAAAGGATTATTTTTAAATCTATCTTGTTTGGATATGAGATTTTATGGTAGTTTGTTGCCTTAGTGATTTTCTTGAGGATAAAGACTTTGTCAAAATCCTACTTGCCTCTATGTAGATTTTTGCCTTGACTTATGGATCATTTAACTTTTTTCCCAAGGTATTGGGATGAGTATTACTTCTAGAAAGAACCAAATAAAAAAATAGAAGAGGATTTATATTATTCCATTCCTCAATAAAACTATGGTGTTCATATTTTTTCTCTTGGTCATGATAATGATGTCCTAATCAAATATTTGACCAAAAGAGAAGTAAATTTAGATTATGATTATGATAGGGACTCAACTAAGGGTTATGATTAGCCCTATGAATTTTCCATAGGATCTTAAGGTACCCTACGAATATTTATATTCTTCACAGAAGATGAATATCATACTTTAAAATGATGATCACTTAATGTGATAATCATGATAAATCATGCACAAATGCTGAGAAAAAATATAAAATATTTCCCCCAATGGTCTCATCCCTTTCCTAAGCCTCAAGAAAAAAATTAACTAATAAAATTACTACCCTTAGGGAATTCCTTATTAGATACATGATCATAGGAGAGATACTTAGAAGCAAATGGAGGTCACTAGGAAAGAGACAACCAAAAAATTATATGAAATTGTATAAACATAAGGAATAAAATTATGACTATTAATAGAGCCCCTATAGTATATATTATGATCCATCCATTTGTTCTAAACCCTAATGCTTCTCCTTCCCTAATGAGGATTCAATATATTTGAAAGTTTACTCGATAAATTTATTGATAACAAACATATTTATACAACTTTATAAAACCACTTGATGGGAAAAACCACTGGACCAAACTAGGAACAAAGAGATAATATTATCAGAGATAAGGCTGATAAATATTTACACAAGCCTGACAAGCAACTTTTTTCATGATCTGAAAAACCATAAGATAAGACTACTATTTTTAATTAAAAACCTAATTAATTTTAGTTATTTAACTACATATAATGTTTAATTAATTAATATTATTATAATTCCTCAATACTTATCTCAACCACAAAAGTATTAGACTCCAATAAGTACAAACAAGGAGGAGAGAAAATATGAAAAAAATCAAGACTAGAAGACACACGCCTCAAAGTTTGTTGCTTCAATAACTAGAGCAAGTCTTCACAAAATGTAAAAATGATGATTCCATTGAATTAAGATTAGAAAGACCTTTCCAAAAACTATAAATGTGCATATATTTGCAAATGGATGACACCTCAATTTTCATGAAGAATAGGAGCTCCATGAGGGATTTCCCTCCAAAAAGGAATTTCCAAGAATACTCATTGAAAGGCATTAGTCTAGAAAATATGTGTTTGTTTTAAAATTATATATGCATGTCTTCTCATTTTTTTATTTTTCTTCTTATTTAAAATGGGCTTTTATTTTAGAATTTTATGTTGGCCCTTTAATTACACTTACATAAAATAATAAGTTAAAAAAACTTGTATGTGCATTATTAGCCCCACCACTCTACATGTGATATTCTGAATTTACAATGTACAAAATAGGGATGGATGTGTGTGATTCAAATTGGTATTTCCAAGGATGGTGGCTATTCTATTTTGAACTTGTAATCTACCTCCATATTTTAAAGGAAGGAAAAAAATGTATAAAAACATTAATATGTCAGTCCACAACTCCCGTAGAATAATTAACTGTGATATTTGATGGAGGCATATGTAACTTGAAACAACGTCGTTGAGATTGACACGTGGAGCCCATTGTGTCATCAATTTTGTCTTTATGTATTTTAACTTGGTATCTTATAGGAGACCATGTATATAGCTCTGAGATGATGCAGGATATTTGGAGCAAAAGTAGAAACCACTATAAAAAAGGAAACAAATAGAGATATCTTAAAATTACTAATAACTAATAAAATTACTACCCTTAGGGAATTCCTTATTAGATACATGATCATAGGAGAGATACTGAGAAGCAAATGGAGGTCACTAGGAGAGAGACAACCAAACAATTATATGAAATTGTATAAACATAAGGAATAAAATTATGACTATCAATAGAGCCCCTATAGTATATATTATGATCCATCCATTTGTTCTAAACCCTAATGCTCCTCCTTCCTTAATGAGGATTCAATATATTTGAAAGCTTACTCGATAATTTTATTGATAACAAACATATTTATACAACTTTATAAAACCACTTGATGGGAAAAACCACTGGACCAAACTAGGAACAAAGAGATAATATTATCAGAGATAAGGCTGATAAATATTTACACAAGCCTGACAAGCAACTTTTTTCATGATTTGAAAAACCATAAGATAAGACTACTATTTTTAATTAAAAACTTGATTAATTTGAGTTAGTTAACTACACAATGTTTAATTAATTAATATTATATACTTATCTCAACCACAAAAGTATTAGACTCCAATAAGTACAAACAAGGAGGAGAGAAAATATGAAAAAAATCAAGACTAGAAGACACACGCCTCAAAGTTTGTTGCTTCAATAACTAGAGCAAGTCTTCACAAAATGTAAAAATGATGATTCCATTGAAACAAGATTAGAAAGACCTTTCCAAAAACTATAAATGTGCATATATTTGCAAATGGATGACACCTCAATTTTCATGAAGAATAGGAGCTCCATGAGGGGTTTCCCTCCAAAAAGGAATTTCCAAGAATACTCATTGAATGGCATTAGTCTAGCAAATATATGTTTGTTTAAAATTATATATGCATGTTTATTTTTTTTTTCTTTTTTAATGGTTTTTTATTTATGTTGGCTTTTACTACTAAAATAATAGTGAAAACTTGATGTGCTTTTAGCCCCTTTGTGGTTCGATTTCAATGGATGGGTGGATGTGTGTTTGGATTGGATCCGATGGTGGTATATTTGAACTTGTAATAATTTAAAGGAAGGAAAAATGATAAAAAATTAATCAGCCACAACCTGGATAATTAACTATGATATATGTCTGAAAAACATTTGAGATTGACACGTGGAGCCCATCGTGTCATCAATGTTGTCTTTATCATTTTCACTTGGTATGTTATAGGAGACCATGTATATAGCTCGAGATGAGGAGATTTGGAGCAAGAGTAGAAACCACTATAAAAAACACCAACAAATTGTTGTCTTCTAAGTATCAAAATAAGAATAAAATCTCATAGCTTGAGAAATGGAGTATTAAGAAGTTTGTCTTAGATGTGTACTTCAAACCAATAACATTCTATCTTTGTTGTTTGTAATCTTTATCTAAAGATAAATTTTAATGGTTCATCCCTTTTAAGGTAATTAAGCACTCAATAAATCAACAAAGCAAGGTTTTGGTGCCAAGGATCAATAGTTTCCAACCTTCCTATCCCTTGGTAGGGTGTGCTCAATCCAACCTATCACTTTTGTAGAAACATAGGCATCCTACCCCCTTCATAACAAGTTTGAACCAACTTAGTTAAAACAAGATGAGTTAGATTATGAAAAATTTAATCTTAAAATACTAGAATGGATTGGATTTAGTCCTAATTGTGCATGAGGCACATAAGAATATATTTTTTATACTGCTACAAAACTAGTTGTTAGTGAGGACTTTGATATTCGTCTTCTATTCAGTGCTTTAAAGACACTGTAAGTGTATCATACTTGATATAGATGATATTTTACTTTTAAAGTAACCATATAAGGGTTTCCTAATATGTTTAACAGGGATAAAGATGTTTTTTCTCCCTCCCATTATAGGGTTAACATGGAAATTTTTGGAGAATAATAGAAAAAATGAAGTTAAATGCATGAAAATATTTTTTAAGTATATATTTTAACAATGTAAAGTGCATCACTTTAAAAATACTTATGTTTTTTATCCACTAGCACTATAGTTTAAATGGTTTTATGTGTCACTTCCATTAATTTTTATTATTAAGGTAGAAGAAGGGATTTTGAAAGGGACCCCAAACCTTTTACAATAAACATCAAAGAATAACATTTACACTCCAAAATGGTTCTAGACCTTAAATAAGAATATCAAACAATATCTATACTATCTAAATTTTTGACTTCAAGATCATTTAAGATTACAAAATAATGTAACAGACAATAAACAATCAACAGACCAAGACAAAGCTTAATCCAAAAAATACCAAAAACTATCTTTGGGACAAACCATCCCTTTCTTGTCCAATGTTTTCTATTGAACCTTGAGCATCAAGATCCTCCTTTTCATGTCCTCCAAGTGATTTTTTGCTTCTTTCATTTTTCCAAGAACAATTGAAGCAAACATTTTGATGAGTCAATAAGGTCTTTCATAATGCAATTTAGTATGCAAGTATTTCAAGTATGCAGTTCTAGTCCCTTATTCAATGTTCTAGTTATATATTGTCACCTTCTATAATGCTTCCAAACTCAAAATCAAACTTCTATACTGTTGGGTTAGCTCTATTCCTTCCATAAAAATAGAAGGACGATTGCTAGTAGGTACAAGACTCTCGTGGAAACTTATTACTCAACAAGATCAAGCATGTCATATTTCCTTCTAATGCTCCAATTGTTGGTACAAATAATGACCGATGTTCTCTAGGTGGACTCAAAATCATGAGTATTGGGACTTAGTGAATCCCCTCATACCAGCTCCAATCCCATTGAGAATACTAGATACAATGTATAGCTCATAAAATAATAATTAGTAAAAAACCAAGGGTAGAGCAGACCAAACCAGAGAGTGGAGTTCATCAGAGGTAAAATTATTTCTATCCAATAACACTCATTCTAGCTCCAAATAAAGGATTCACCACTATTGGATACTCACTATCAAGTCCTCTTTTATTTCCTTCATCCCTGAGATTATACTTGTAGCAACCAGGTTTGTTCAAACTCCTCTCTCTAGATGAACAATAAAGCTTTATCAATTATTTATAAAAAAATTAAGATCCTTGTATCAGTTTCATACGTTAGCACTTTGTCTCTTATATGTTTTGATATTTTCTTTGTCACCTCATCTTTGTCAATTCTATGTCCTCTTACCAAAATTTTGGGCATGATTTGTATGTTTTGATCACCCCTTGAACAAACAAACTAATACCCATAATAATTATGTTATTTAACTAAATAAACAACTATTTTAACAAAATAACTATGCTTTTTTCTTTCTATAATTTTAACTTATATTAATTTATTTATAAAAGTAAACTCACATTAATAATTCATAGTTCAACTTGTTGCTGACTAGGGTAAACATGGGTGTACCTTTGGATGAATTGTAGTGTTGAGAGTTAATATTCCCTCATAGTGTTCAAGAAATAATTAGTAGTGAAGCCTGATAACATTAAGGGGGATAAACTTTCTTTTCTTCAAAAATTTTGTAAAAAGGGAAGAAGACTTATAAGGGTGCATTTTCGACAGCGACCGACACCTTAGTCATACTTCTTTCAAAAATTAAATACATGTTTCACAACAAGAAGGGGGGAACTTATAAGGGTGCATTTTCGACAGTGACCGACATCTTAGCTACCTTATCTTTTGCAAATTCATTGTGTAAATGAATGAACCTCATATGAAGTTATCTACTTTACTACATCTAGTGATTGCAGCGGCTGGTTACCCATGCAATTCGGTTGGATGATGAGATTACTATAATGACATTCGTTGATGTGAAGACAAAGTGAGGAATGACCCATTTTTTGCTTAGGAGCAGCCAAAGCACTGTGACAGAGCAAGAACCAGCAGATCGACATTTTCTTCCACTGTATTGGGGCAGTTATATACTTTACCCAAATATTGTTGTAAAGGAGGATAGGTATACATTACCCAAATAATGTAAGAAGGGGGGATGCTAGAGTAATATTCCATCATTTTGGGATATTTACCCCATTTCCTACATTAGGTAGATTTTATTTACCGTATGGTAAAAATTAGCCTATTATGTTTTACCACTAGTATTTACTTTTTACTACTTACCATTGGTTAGTTAGTCATTGTAGTCATTTCGACTACGTTAACTATCCTACCTAGTTGGTTAGTAGGTTAGCGTGATTTCCTAGACTAGGTTAGTTGTTAGCTACCTTTAGGGTTACGCAACTCATAACGCGTTAGTTAGCGTTATATTAGGATAATATATTTATATATTATTCTAAAGGCTAATCATAGCCTATTTGTTAAACTATTTAAACACTACCTAATTATCAATACAAGGTTCACTTCTTATGGTTTAATTTTCTTGCAATTACATTTACCATCAAGTGCCTTACCATGATGGTATGAATCCCGAGATAGTGATGGTCCTCTTGTTACATGTCAACAATAACCAGGAGACATAGGCTTTTTGGGAGCAATCCTTGTGATTTGAACCTTCCACTTGGCAGTTACTAAAAATAATGTGAATTTATAGTTGTCTATCTAGTTAGGCACTTTAAAAGAAGAGACCCATATTCAAACGTTGGGGGCTTTCCTATTGCAAAATTAGTAGTATGAATCTTTTGACTGCACGCCAAATTGACAATGATGACATGAATCCTGAGATACCGGTGGTCCCCTTGTTAAATGTTAACAATAACGAGATAGCATAGGCTTGTTGGGAGAAGCCCCTATGATTTGAACCCTCCACTTGACAGTTACTAAAAATAATGTGAATGTAACCAGCTCCCCTATGTATTAAAAAAAAAAAGCTAAATGTTAGGTAGATGGAGAATGCTTGTTTAGACTTGATAATATAGGTGTGTAGAATAGTCTCAAAGGTTGGGTGGATTGGTAAGGTTTGGCACTTATCAAGAGGAGATCCAGGTTCAAACTTCGAAGGTAAGCTTTTCTTGGGTCAAATGTAGTAGATTGTCCATTTCTTTGAGGATACGCCAACCCAGTCTCAAGATGCAAGTGGTCTCTCTTAGGCTGGGTCGCTAATAGTAGAAAATGAGAAATGTTGCCGATTCTCAAAAGAGTATGTAGAATGATTGATATCAAGTAAAATAGGAAATAATAAAATAGGTAAAAAATGTTTGATTTTTAAAAGTAAAAAATGAAAAAATGTTAATAAATAAAAAAAATATAGGTATGTAGAATGTTGTATCTCAAGTCAAATAGGATATGATACAATAGGTATAGGATGTTTGATTTTGAGTATAATACATCCTACGATACTTATGTAGGATGTTTGACCTATGGTAAAATAGGTCATCATATAATATTAAAAAAATACCTGCCTGCGTACACTCGATACTAATTCCACGTGGCCATAGGCAACATTTCCTCGGGACCCTCTAACCAACACCCAGGAAAATGAACATCCAAAAAATAATAGAAAATGGCTAGTGAACATACCGCCACCGACGGGGAGAGTGTGGTGGGTATTATTTCCCAAAGCAAGACACACGTTGAATATACTTGGCAGCTGTCCATGTATTACAAACGAGGTGCCTACCACCATGTAGAAGCTATCGATAATTCTCACTGTAGAAGCAAACCGGGAACGCCGGGAAGTTTGATGGAAGATTGGTAAAGCAAGCACTGTATCGTTTTCAAAACTTTTGACCTAAAATTGCTGTATCCACTACAGTAATACGACTAGATCCATTGTATCGCATCCCTCATGATTTAATTAATTAAAAAGCATATGATCAAAACCCTGACAAAGAAATTTACGACTGTTAGGAAGCGACAAACTTGTTGAAAGATTTGCCATGAGAATAAATCAACTTTGTATGCCATTGAAATAATCTTTTAATCGAACACCAAATGCTGGCCATTTTCTTCGCAAACAAAGTTGGCATGTGATACCGCCAATAGAAAATATAGAAAGAGGTCAATATCAACAGATAATATCAACAAGAAGGAAGGAAAACTTGATAAGCTGAACATGGAAACGTTTCTCAGAGTCTCAAGTGGCTCGTACATGAACAAATTGCACAACTTGACCAAAGCTAAAGTAAGAAGACATCCACAAGAGTTGAATCGTAATAAAGTAAGTCACCGCTTGCGTCTTCTGACAATTTTAACCATTAAAATACTTAATTTAATGTCAAGAGCGGAGAGAAGTTATAATTTTTCACTTCGGTTGGAAATCAAATGTTTTAATAATTTCACTTTGATCTTGATATGCTACAATATCTACGCATATCATATTTTTATTTCAAATCACCTCTACGCCTTTTAATTTTTCACACCGACATGGAAGCAATTTCATTTTAAAAGCTGTCTTCACGCGCTTTTTGTTACGGAAATGTCCTCCTTTCACACGATAGATGTCATTACATAAATAAAGCCTTTACGTACCGTGCTCTATCAATAAACTTCTACCAAGCCAACTCGGGACGCTGCGAATCCCTATAAATATCATTCCAGAGGTAAGCTTGTTATCCCATTCTTGAAAGCCTCGACGTCTCAGAAAAGATGAACTCCATTTCCAACTTGTTGCTGGTTCTCATTGCAGCCTACATTTTGGCTGCGGCTCCATCATATGCCACATACCATACTGGTCCTCCTCCAAAGCCGTACGACTACAAGTCCCCTCCTCCTCCATTGCATTTCCCTTCTCCAGTTCCTAAGCCTTCTCCCATAACTCCTCCACCGGTAGGCAAGCCTCCGGTAGTAGAGAAGCCACCCCCTGTTGATATTAAACCTTCCCCAAAGCCATCACCAGTTCCCAAGCCCCCGATTGTGCAGAAGCCGCCTCCAAAGCCAGTGTCTCCCCCTCATTACGTTTATAAATCCCCACCTCCACCTATTCCAAAGGTTTCTCCCCCAAAGCCAACTCCAACATTTCCTCCTCCTCACCACAAACCTTCACCAGTTTACACTCCACCCAAGCCATCCCATCCTCCTCGTTCACCAGTTTACACTCCCCCCAAATCATCTCCTCCTCCACACCATGAGAAGCCATCAAATCCCCCAACTCCATCCCCACCAATATCATACACAAAACCTCACCCTCCTCCTGTGGTAACTCCTACCCATCCAAAACCAGTGCCAGTTTCTCCACCTCCACACTCAAAATCTCCAGTGTACCCACCACCTGCACATCACTACTCTTACAAGTCCCCCCCTCCTCCACCTCCATACTAGCTGCAAAAATACCTAATAGGATAGGTATGTTGTTCTCTACTGTACATTATGTACATTTAATCTGTCATGAGCCCTGATGAATGGGTTTTACTATAGATGTTATCAAGCCTGATATCTATTGCATTGCATAGCATCATGGAATCTGTCATATCTAGTTGCTTAATCTTTATTTCACATTTGTTTTCTTTAAATATTGTCTTGCGTAACAACAATTCTTCACTTGCAGCATTTATTTAGATTCTTCGAGATTGCAATCTGCGCTCTGAAAGTTCAAGTCTCCGAGGAAAAACGAAAATAAAAGAACTGTAAGCTGCATTCATGATTCAAAGGCTTGAGTACAATGTTATCAGATCTCCAAGAACATTCACTTTGATACTATGATTTCGTGGATGCTGCTGTAACTGAGCTTTTTAGTATACTCAATATAATAAAATATATCTCGCTTTCAACTAAGCTTCTCGTTTCTCTGGGAATGTTAAGTAATTTACTGCTTTACTATATCTTCAATTCAAAATATTTCTAAGAGATAGCCTTCCTAATTTTATAGAAGTCTGAATTATGAAGCTAAATTTTAACACATAATACACGTAATAAAATCTCACAGAAGACAAATATAAATTAAGTTCTCCAAAATTTCTTTCCCATTGTACAAGATAGAGCTTTTTGTTGAAGTTTTTTCAGTCCGTTTTATATATCATTGTTTGGGTCATCGATGGTTCAACACACTTCAACGCGTAACCTCTTAGGCGACACTTTTTGAAGTTCACGGAATCCTCTTAGGCGACACTTTTTGAAGTTCACGGAATCCTCTTAGGCGGAATGGCCTTGTCGCATTTTCACTATTCATGAAAAGGGATGCAATAGGGAATCCGATAGATTCCACAGCTATATTTTTTTAAAAGTATCTCACACAAGCTCAATAACATACACATTATATATAAAACAATACCATATTTATTTGGTCTATCGTTGAGAAGGTCCTTATATTACCATATTTATTTGGTCTATCATTGAGAAGGTCCTTATATTGTATTCTCTTTTCATTTTACACAATATAAAAAGGTTTCACTTTACACAATTATTTCTTTGAATCAATGCTATAGTAAAAATCCCTCAAACACAACCTATCCAATGATGTACTCTTTCTCTAGCTAGTTAGGTTTTTTAGCCAGAAATGTTCTACATGTCTCTCACTTGGTTACTTACTTGAATCTTAAAGTGCTCATTTACTTTTAGAAAGGGGAGTATTTTGAATTGGAAAGTGCTCATTTACTTTTATAAAGGGGAGTATCTTGAATTGTAAAATGCTCATTTAATTTTATAAAGGGGAGTATTCCCAATTTATAAGTGGAGCTAGATATTTCATTGATGAATCAATATCTATAATCAAAGTATGATATGGTTTTAGATATTTTTTCTTTGGATTCTTTTCATGATAATTAATAATTGTATATGATAATAAAAGATTATATGACTTTAAATATTTATTTGTATTCATTTTTTCATGTTATTTTAATATTTATATTATACTTCAAAAAGTATTTTTTACTTTTGACACATGTTAGATATTGTGTGTGATACTATTATATATTTAATTATTTAAAGAATATTCCAATATACTTTGATTCTATGAAAAAGGTATTTTTCCATAATGATGACACTTACTTTCATCATTAATGTTTACTATTAACTTTTAGTTTTTACTATAATTTATCACTATATTCTTATTATATTTTTTTAACATATCTTTTCTAGGTAGTATTTATATTTATTTGACAGTCAGAACAATATTCTACTATGTTGTAATCATCTAGAATAAGCTTCTATACTCATTATACCATTATTCCCAAATAAGTTATCCAGTATTATATTATATATACTCATTATACCATTACACATGCAAGTAAATATTAATTTCAACTTATATCCCCTCTTAATTTATATTATGTCACTTCAGTAAGCATGTCTTCTTCTACATGATCATACAGCTTGAGTATATCATGATTGTTCCATTTATTTATAAGTATGTCCATCATATTGCATAACCATATAATTGTCTTTATCATCCATTTTTGCTAGTATGTAAGAATCCATTCATTTAAAACCAACCTATTATATTTTCTTTCGTGACGATCTTTTCCTAATACTATGTCATTTTTACTTCTTTTGATAAATGAACCAATTATTCACATAATTAACCTTTGATAAATGAACCAATTATTGACCTACTTAAGATCGGGGTTATATACATTGCGGTTAATCATTTTTTTAATTTACAAGGTGTAATCGGTAACCGCCATGAATCTGAGTAGGTTTTCCAGCTTTTATGGCCATCATAATATTCTATGTTGTTCACCCCAAAAGCCGTCACATAGTTGTTCGCGTAGTCTACCCCTATAACCACCATGCCGCAATAATTTTAAATATTTTATGCCATTGAAAGCACTAGGAAAGGGACAAGCATTTAGTACGATGAGCCTCGATATTTGAACCTTGGACCTTCGCTCCCCTTACGAGGTTTGGTCAAAAAAATTGGTCTACACCTCGAACCTTGTGGCTACTCATTATTAATTAATATTTTGATTTTTAAAATTTAGAATTGGCTAATATTGGGGACCCTTGGCCAAGGCCCATTAGCCCAAAAATTTTGGGTGTAAATGTTTTTGGAGTAGTCTCACCGCAATTTTATAATAATTGAACCATTTTAAGTTTAAATACCCAATATTACCCCTAATAATATGGGACCTTTTCACTTTGAAATTATAAATAATTTTGGATTTTGAAACGGATTTACCCTATTTTTATAAACACATTTTAGGTCCAACCTCTTACTCATAACCCTTCTTAAGATATAATCTTATTTTATGCACTCACATGAGCTTTTCATAAATACCCATATAGTACCTTCTTTGGGATAGTTAAAAATCATTTAATAGTATTTTCCTCTTCTCAAGATTGAGAAAATCTAAATCCATAGTTTTTTTTGTTTTTTTTGGTTTTTATTTATTTATTTATTTTATCTTTGTTTCTTATGCATTAATTACATCCTCCATAATTGCTACCAATTGCTTTGTCTGAGAATCCTCAAGGGTTAATCATTCCATGTCCTTATAAACCTAAATATTGTCTTCCATATTAATGATCTATTGTTTGTTTCTAAGACTTTCTAATGTAATTTTATTGTATTTATAAAAAGAGCACTAACAACGGAATTGCATGTGGTGGATAGTCTCATCCTCCTAATATAGGATAAGGTTGGACTAAATTTGTTACTCCTTATGTAGGAAAATGGTAAACCATGTTGGATGGTGGTTTTGGTTTTATTCTCTCATCTAGTTTGTGATATTTCTACCAATTTTTCTTGTTATTTTTGCTTGCTAAATTTCTCAAACATCTAAAGTAAGCATGAAGGTACAGATATAGAATATTTTCACACTTTTCTTCCAAAGCACACATTTTAATAATCAACAAATTCATAATTGTTGTTTTATGTAGAAATCATGACCATTGGTTGATTTTTAGGATTTTTATATATATAGTCATCATCGAAGCATGTTTTTATACCTAGGGTTAACATGATGTATCATTTTCACTAATGATTGCTATTTTTAGCTCTATCAAGAATGTAATCTAGTAACTGACCTCAAAAAGGGAAAATATCTTCCATGTGCTATAAATACCGATTTCATCTCCTCATATATTAACTAGACATCTAACTATCAATCATTTTATTACCAATATTATTTTCAGCAATCTTATATTAATTGTCTTTACTACTACCATAACACACAACCTTCTTATTGCTCCCTTTGTCTCTCTTATTCTTGCATGTATGACTAAAGTCATTTACCATTAATTCACTTTCTTTTTTAGAGGATGATAGAATGATCCATTAGTATTTATAGTTAAATATTGAAGTTACTACTCAATGACTAATTTTCAAGGTAACTCAAGTCCCCTATATTGATCCCACATGTGATCCTTTCTTGTGATAGTGGTGATGTTAGGAGCAAGATAGATTAATATTAAGAATTTATCATTATTATTATTGCCATATATGGATGCTATGGTCCTTAGTGCCCTAGGTTATCAAGTATTTGCTCTTCTACATTAGGATTTAGTATTGTATAAGTTTTGTGAATGATCTTAGTGTAGTAAGGTGTTTACTTGTATTCATTAATCTTTGCTTTGACTAGGATAGTTTTAGATTAGTTATCACATGATTGCTTACTATCTTCATTTAAGTATTATGATATAACCTTTAGTAACTCATGTGATTGTATGAGATATCTATTTTTTTTTTTTTAAATTTGGTGAACCTAACATGAAATCATCTTTCAAGGCATTCACATTTAATTTTTCAACCCCTAGGGTTTAGTTGGTTAGTTGTCATATTTTTTGTATTGTCTACTACTTTTTCTTGTAAGCTAATTAGGTCTTGCTATAGTTTTTATATTTCTATAAAGGATTATTTTGAAATCTATCTTGTTTGGATATGATATTTTATGGTAGTTTGTTGCCTTAGTGATTTTCTTGAGGATAGAGACTTTATCAAAATCCTACTTGCCTCTAAGTAGATTTTTGTCTTGAATTATGGATCATTTAACTTTTTTCCCAAGGTATTGGGATGAGTTTTACTTCTAGAAAGAACCAAATCAAAAAATAGAAGAGGATTTATATTATTCCATTCCTCAATAAAACTATGGTGTTCATATTTTTGCTCCTGGTCATGATAATGATGTCCTAATCAAATATTTGACCAAAAGAGAAGTAAATTTAGATTATTATTATGATAGGGACTCAACTAAGGGTTATGATTAGCCCTATAAATTTTCCATAGGATCTTAAGGTACCCTACGAATATTTATATTCTTCACAGAAGATGAATATCATACTTTAAAATGATGATCACTTAATGTGATAATCATGATAAATCATGCACAAATGCTGAGAAAAAATATAAAATATTTCCCCCAATGGTCTCACCCCTTTCCTAAGCCTCAAGAAAAAAATTAACTAATAAAATTACTACCCTTAGGGAATTCCTTATTAGATACATGATCATAGGAGAGATACTGAGAAGAAAATGGAGGTCACTAGGAGAGAGACAACCAAACAATTATATGAAATTGTATAAAAATAAGGAATAAAATTATGACTATCAATAGAGCCCCTATAGTATATATTATGATCCATCCATTTGTTCTAAACCCTAATGATCCTCCTTCCCTAATGAGGATTCAATTTTCATGAAGAATAGGAGCTCCATGAGGGATTTCCCTCCAAAAAGGAATTTCCAAGAATACTCATTGAAAGGCATTAGTCTAGAAAATATGTGTTTGTTTTAAAATTATATATTCATGTCTTCTCATTTTTTTATTTTTCTTATTATTTAAAATGGGCTTTTAGTTTAGAATTTTATGTTGGCCCTTTAATTACACTTACATAAAATAATAAGTTAAAAAAACTTGTATGTGCATTATTAGCCCCACCACTCTACATGTGAGATTCCGAATTTACAATGTACAAAATAGGGATGGATGTGTGTGATTCAAATTGGTATTTCCAAGGATGGTGGCAATTCTATTTTGAACTGTAATCTACCTCCATATTTTAAAGGAAGGAAAAAAATGTATAAAAACATTAATATGTCAGTCCACAACTCCCGTGGAATAATTAACTATGATATTTGATGGAGGCATATGTAACTTGAAACAATGTCGCTGAGATTGACACGTGGAGCCCATTGTGTCATCAATGTTGTCTTTATGTATTTTCACTTGGTATCTTATAGGAGACCATGTATATAGCTCTGAGATGATGCAGGATATTTGGAGCAAAAGTAGAAACCACTATAAAAAAGGAAACAAATAGAGATATCTTAAAATTACTAATAACTAATAAAATTACTACCCTTAGGGAATTCCTTATTAGCTACATGATCATAGGAGAGATACTGAGAAGCAAATGGACGTCACTAGGAGAGAGACAACCAAAGAATGATATGGCATTGTATAAACACAAGGAATAAAATTATGACTATCAATAGAGCCCCTATGTTATATATTATGATCCATCCTTTTGTTCTAAACCCTAATGCTCCTCCTTCCCTAGTGAAGATTCAATATATTTGAAAGCTTGCTCGATAATTTTACTGATAACAAACATATTTATACAAATTTATAAAACCACTTGATGGGAAAAACCACTGGACCAAACTAGGAACAAAGAGATAATATTATCAGAGATAAGGCTGATAAATATTTACACAAGCCTGAAAAGCAAATTTTTCCATGATCTGAAAAACCATAAGATAAGACTGTTATTTTTAATTAAAAACTTGATTAATTTTAGTTAGTTAACTACACATAATGTTTAATTAATTAATATTATTTAATTCCTCAGTACTTATCTCAACCACAAAAGCATTGGAATCCAATAAGTACAAAAAAGGAGGAGAGAAAATATTAAAAACATCAAGACTAGAAGACACACGCCTCAAAATGTGTTGCTTCAATAACTAGAGCAAGTCTTTACAAAATGTAAAAATGATGATTCTAGTGAATCAATATTAGAAAGACCTTTCCAAAAACTATAAATGTGCATATATTTGCAAATGGATGACACCTCATTTTGCATGAAAAATAGGAGCTCCTAGAGGGGTTTCCCTCCAAAAAGGAATTTCCAAGAATACTCATTGAATGGCATTAGTCTAGCAAATATATGTTTGTTTTAAAATTATATATGCATGTCTTATCCTTTCTTTATTTTTCTTCTTCTTTAAAATTGGATTTTATTTTAAATTTTTATGTTGGCCATTTCCTTACACCTACATAAAATAATAAGTGAAAAAAACTTGTATGTGCATTATTAGCCCCACCACTCTACATGTGAGATTCAGAATTTACAATGGACAAAATAGGGATGGATGTGTGTGATTGGAATTGGTAATTCCAAGAATGGTGGCTATTCTATTTTGAACTTGTAATCTACCTCCATATTTTAAAGGAAGGAAAAAATGTATAAAAACATTAATCTACCAGTCCACAACTCCCATGGAATAATTAACTATGATATATGTAACTTGAAATAACATCGTTGAGATTGACACGTGGAGCCCATTGTGTCATCAATGTTGTCTTTATGCATTTTCACTTGGTATGTTATAGGAGACCATGTATATAGCTCTGATATGATGCAGGAGATTTGGAGCAAGAGTAGAAACCACTATAAAAAAGAAAACAACAACAAATTGTTGGGTCTTCTAAGTATCAAAATAGGAATAAAATCTCATAGCTTGAGAAATGGAGTATTAAGAAGTTTGTCTTAGATGTGTACTTCAAACCAATAACATTCTATATTTGTTGTTTGTAATCTTTATCTAAAGATAAATTTTAATGGTTCATCCCTTTTAAGGTAATTAAGCACTCAATAAATCAACAAAGCAAGGGTTTGGTGCCAAGGATCAATAGTTTCCAACCTTCCTATCCCTTGGTAGGGTGTGCTCAATCCAACCTATCACTTTTGTAGAAACACAGGCATCCTACCCCCTTCATAACAAGTTTGAACCAACTTAGTTAAAACAAGATGAGTTAGATTATGAAAAAATTAATCTTAAAATACTAGAATGGATTGGATTTAGTCCTAATTGTGCATGAGGCACATAAGAATATATTTTTTATACTACTACAAAACTAGTTGTTAGTGAGGACTTTGATATTCGTCTTCTATTCAGTGCTTTAAAGACAAGTGTATCATACTTGATATAGATGATATTTTACTTTTAAAGTAACCATATAAGGGTTTCCTAATATGTTTAACAGGGATAAAGATATTTTTTCTCCCTCCCATTATAGGGTTAACATGGAAATTTTTGGAGAATAATAGAAAAAATGAAGTTAAATGCATGAAAATATTTTTAAAGTATATATTTTAACAATGTAAAGTTCATCACTTTAAAAATACTTATGTTTTTTATCCACTAGCACTATAGTTTAAATGGTTTTATGTATCACTTCCATTAATTTTTATTATTAAGGTAGAAGAAGGGATTTTGAAAGGGACCCCAAACCTTTTACAATAAACATCAAAGAATAACATTTACACTCCAAAATGGTTCTAGACTGTAAATAAGAATATCAAACAATATCTATACTATCTAAATTTTTGACTTCAAGATCATTTAAGATTACAAAATAATGTAACAGACAATAAACAATCAACAGACCAAGACAAAGCTTAATCCAAAAAATACCAAAAACTATCTTTGGGACAAACCATCCCTTTCTTGTCCAATGTTTTCTATTGAACCTTGAGCATCAAGATCCTCCTTTTCATGTCCTCCAAGTGATTTTTTGCTTCTTTCATTTTTCCAAGAACAATTGAGGCAAACATTTTGATGATTCAATAAGGTCTTCTAGTCACGACTGTACTTTATCTTACAAGACTTTTGAATAAGGTATGAATCGGACTTGTTTTTGACCAAGCTATTTCACATCCCTGTGCGTGCAATTGAGTTCATTTATGTGGTATTTGTCAGGATACTGCCACTGCTATATGGGCTTTTAACCGAACCTGTATTGAGGATCACATAATTAGATCCACTAACTCCTTTGTTGTATTTAGTTAGATTAATCTGCGGTGTTATCCAGGATACCATAAGCTAGCTCATCCTTATGCAAACATTGGTCTACACACACGCAAAGCGAATGTGACAGACATATCGTCATGCGGGTAGGATACCACCATTGCCAGATAGGCTATCAACCAAACCTATAATGAGGATCACCTAGATGGTTTTCGAATGCTGAGAATTCTAGGGATTCAAGTTCAGGATATGTGTTGGCTGAATGATTTAGAAAGTTGCTCGTCTATATAGTGATGAAAATCACTGTTTATTTTCTATTAATTCTTTTTGAGCAAGGATTTTGGATGGTGGTGATAACCACTGTTATTTGATTTTGTATTTTGAGTATTGTGAGTTTGGGCTAGTGAGTGGCCTTGATCCTTGTGGACTTGGGGACGACTACGCATCCTTTGCAAGGACATGTAGTACGAATCCTTATGACGTTTGGGGACCAAGGGGGTGATGGAGATTATGGAGTAAGGGCATTGATCTTTTAGGCCTTGGGGATGACTACCCATCCTGGTTAGGGGCGGATAGTATGAATCCTTACAACTTGGAGACCAAAGGTGAATGGAAAGTGTTAGGATGATGATTTGTTGGAATTTTGTTTGTGAATGGTGTTGATCCTTTTAGGTCTTGGGGATGACTACCCATCCTTGGCAGGGACGTGTTGTACAAATCTTTACAACTTTGGGAACCAACTATGATTGGAATTTGGTAGTGGTGAAAACCACTGTATATGGAGGTGAATGGATAGGAAAGAGCTTGTCCTTTTGTGAATTCTCAGCATTCTGGAACCATTCGCATGGGGGGATGAGCAAGATAACCGTTTCACTTATGGTGACCTGGATTACTGCATAGGTTTCATCTTTCGTTCACACAACTTGGGAATTTTTATGTGTTTTAATTTGTGTTGGGATGTTACATAACAAGGTGTATTTCAAGTGTAACTCTACCTTCGTAAAATCTGTTTGACTTGATACATTACATGGCTAAAGAGCAAAATGATGACTGAATCATGAAAACTCTTGATACATTAAAAGACCACTGACTCTAGTGTGGTAAAAAGTAATGCATGGTGTTTTTGTTGTTTTTGTAAAATGGAACAGTGTGGAACAAGATGGACTAGCAGAGCAATTACAACCTATGGTGCCTTTGACCTGTACGACCACAAATATGCAATGTATGGATGCAATGTTTGATGCAGCTACATATTTTTGTATTTTTGATGGATTGATTTTGGTGAATATGAAGATGAGGTGCGAGAAGAGCTCTCTATTGATGAATTTGAGTATGCCTAGAAATGAGATGCAAAAATTTTTGTTGTTTTTGATGATTTTTGTTGTTTTTGAATTTTCTTGATTTTTGACCAAGCGATTGTGGAAATCCTTGGAGCATTTTGGGATTGACCAAGCGATTTTAGGAATCCTTGGAGCATTTTGGGATTGACCAAGCGATTTTAGGAATCCTTGGAGCATTTTGGGATTGACCAAGCGATTTTAGGAATCCTTGGAGCATTTTGGGATTGACCAAGCGATTTTAGGAATCCTTGGAGCATTTTGGGATTGACCAAGTGATTTTAGGAATCCTTGGAGCATTTTTGGGATTTGACCAAGCGATTGCAAGAATCCTTGGAGCATTTTTGGGATATGGCTCTCTTAGATATGAAATGGTCGCAAATGATTGATATTCAAGGGTTCTGTTTCCTTGATACCATCAAGAGAAGCTAGCCGGTATGTCTCGGGTCCTATTTTGCTATCAATGACATATGGACCTAACCAATTTTCCGCAAACTTGTCCCTTAGGTGGGATGGCAAACTAGAATTCTGTTGGTTTTCCTTCAAAACCAAATCACCAACCCGAAAGTCCCTCAGGTGAACTTTCATGTTGTAAGCTTTCTTAAGTCGCTCTTGATAAATACGTAAATGCTCAAGAGCATTAACACGTCGTTCGTCAAGCAACGTAAGCTGGTCTAACCGGGCCTGCCACGTAGAGTCATCATCGATGAACTCTTGCATTGATATGCGCAAGGAAGGAATCTCCAACTCTAGAGGCATGACTACCTCGGAGCCATACATGAGCAAAAACAGAGTGGCCCCAGTGGGTGTCCGAATGCTAGTGCGATAGGCCCATAGGGCAAGTGGGATTTGAATGTGCCAATCCTTATGACTGTCTGTGATGGTATTTTTAAGGATGGCAACTAGCATTTTGTTTGATGCTTCGCTTGCCCATTCACTTGTGGATAATAGGGTGTCGAAAAGCTATGTTGAATCTTGTACTTTGTGGTCAAAGCACGCACGTCTTTGTTCTTGAAAGGCGTCCCATTATCCGAGACTATTTTGGATGGAATACCAAAATGACATATGATGTTATGCAAAATGAACTCCACAATGCGGGGTCCTGTCATAGAGGTAAGCGGAATTGCTTCCACCCACTTGGTAAAATACTCTGTGGCCGTTATGATAAACGTGTGATGGCCTGACGATGCAGGGGAGATCTTTCCAATTAGATCGAAGCCCCACTGCGAGAATGGCCAAGAATATTGGACTATCTGCAAGGCCTGAGAAGGTACGTGCATCAAATTGGCATGATGTTGACACTTCACGCACTTCTTGACATATGTGCAACAATATCACTCTAAAGATGGCCAATAATAGCCCATGCAAAGAATGCGCTTTGCAATGGCCATACCACTGAAGTGGCCACCACATGTACCATCGTGCGCTTGGGAGATTGCCCAAGTGGACTCTTGCTGGTCCAAGCAACGAAGGAGGATTCCTTCATAGCTACGACGATACAAAATGTCTCCTATCAAGACATACTTAGCCGCTTTCTGCTTGAGTGCTCGTTTTGCGGCATGAGTCAATCCAAGTGGGAGATTACCTAACTTGAGGTAGTCTCTAATGGGTAAATACCAGTCTTGTTGATCAAAACCTCGACAGTATGAACAGCCAATCCCTCTTGAAGTTCATCCCTAGCAAACGCTGAATGGGATAGAACCTGTAAGAATAGCGTTGTGTTGCTATTAATGGGAGTAGGGGAGAACAAGGACCCCCAGTTGGCGCATTTCAGATGATCTCGAATTCAAGAGAACTTATCCGAGGATGGTTCAATCTGGATCATGTGGATTCCTGGTGTCAAGTCTGAGCTTGCACGCCCCATCGCGGATTGCGATAAGGTTTTGACTTGAATGGTTGTCATATCACCGAAAAGGTCTTGCAGGATTAGTGACCCCAAAGAGGCCATTGTGTCCGCAAAATGATTCGATGATCGAGGGAGTGCCTCGATGTCATACCACTCAAGTTTTGCCAAGAATTTGTCCACGAGGGCTTTATAAGCCTGCAGGACTGGGCATTTGCATTGATATACCCCTTTGACTTGATTGACTATTAACAACGAATCACCAAAGATATTCAGTCGTTTGATGTTCATGGCGATTGCTGTCTGAAGACCTAAGAGCAAGGCTTCATACTCTGCATTATTGTTGGTGCACGGGAAGTTTAATTTAAATGATAGGGGCATTGGAGCACCCTACGGTGTGAAGAATACAATTCCCGTGCCACCACCTTGCTCACATTTAGAACCATCGAAGAATAGGGTTATGTCGGCACTGTGACTCGGGCTCATCTAGAATCTGGCGATTCTGAGACATGGAAGACCCCATCATCGGGTAGTTCTATGACTAGAGGCTGATCGTCTTCAAGAGGAGCCTCTGCTAGTTGATCGGCTATGACTTGTCCTTTGATAGATTTTTGTCCAATAAACTCTATGTCAAATTTCGTCAACAACATGATCCATTTCGCCGTGCGACTACTATGATAAGTACGACTCATCATGTATCGCAATGGATTCTCCTTAGACACAACATACGTAGTGTTGCTCAGCATGTAGTGGCATAGCTTTTTGGTAGCAAACACCATTGCCAAGCAGAGTTTCTCAACGTATGCATAGTTAAGTTCATAACTGACCAGGGTGCGGCTAAGATAGTAAGTAGCCTTGTTCCTTGTGAAGTTCATTCTTCTAGGCTAACATGGTGCCCAGTGCCACCTCGATAGGCTGAGATGTATAAGTAGAACGACACTCCTGGTCTAGGTGGTGCCAATACTGGCGACGAAACCAGGTATTGTTTGATCTCGTCAAAGGCTGACTGGCACTCGTCATCCCAGTGAAATGTAACCCCCTTGTGCAATAATTTGTTCATGGGTCGGCACTTGTCAGATAATTGCGCTATAAAGCGTTTAATCGATGCGACCTTTCCCTGCAGACTTTTGAGCTGCTTGATTGTAGTTGGGGGAACCATTTCAAGGATTGCCTTGACTTTCTTTGGGTCCACCTCGATTCCTCGCTTTGAGACTATGAAACCCAAGAGTTTTCCGGATGTGACGCCAAATACGCACTTCTTGGGGTTTAGTCTAACTTTATGCTCCATGAGGCGATCGAGGATCTTGCTTAAGTCATCGATATGATTTGAGCGCAAAAGAGACTTGGCTAACAAATCATCCATGTAATCTTCCAAGGTTTTGTGCATGTAGTCATGGAAGATGTATGTCATGGCACGTTGGTAGGTAGCGCCAGCATTTTTAAGGCCAAAAGGCATGACCTTATAACAAAATGTCCCCCAAGGCGTTGTGAATGCCATTTTTAGTTGGTCTTCAGGATTGATACGAATTTGATTGTATCCTGAGAAACCATCCATGAGGGAGAGCATTTCGTGACCTGTTGTAGCGTCTACCAACGCGTCGATGCTCGGCAAGGGGAAATCATCCTTAGGACTCGCTTTGTTTAGATCTCAAAAATTAGTGCATATGCGAATCCTCCCGTCGGGCTTCTTGACGGGAACCATGTTGGACAACCATGGCGGATAATCCACGTAGATGACAAACTGTGCATCCAACAGCTTTTGCAATTCGTCTTTGACCATCAAGGCCACTTGTTGGGTGCATCTTACGTAGTTTTTGCTTTACAGGCTTGATTGTCGGATCAAGCATTAAATTATGCGTGACTAGCTACGGGTCTAGTCCTGGCATATCCTTGTACGACCATGCAAAAACCTCCTTCTTCTCTTTGAGAAGGGCAATGTAGTCGGCTTGCTCTTCGAGGGAAAGACTTACCCCCAACTTGAGAATCTGTGGATTCATTGGATCTGTGCCGATATCTACGTCAGTCGTCTCCTCGACTGACATGTGGGATCCGTCCTCCAACTGATGTGGAGTCGGGATCAAATGGATATCATTAGCTGAGTTTAGATCTACGTTTGGAACCTCGGGTTCCTCTTTAGCCTGAAAAATATCCTGAGTTGTCCTTGGGGTAAAATGAGGCATTTCATCGAAAGGCTAGTACTATGATGGTGATAAAGGTGAATTGACGCGATCCCAGTCGATGGCATCTATGTCTAGATGCAATGACCATGCTGGATCGGCCGGATTGTGGATGGGTGCGGTCAAATCAATGGAGATCATGTGGATGGAATGAATTTGGTCTCCATTACCGTGGGTGTGATAACTTGAATCTTCTGGATGCTCCCTATACTCTGGATCTGGCTCTAGGGGAACGGGCATGAACGGATCGGCCCTATGTGCGAATAGGAGGACAGGGTCTTCCCTCGGCACTGTTGTCATGATAGGATCTCGGGGTGGACGGTGCTCATCATGAATTTGGAGCCATGGATCCAACACTTGGTCCCACCCTGTTGGGTCTACCCACCACTCATGCCCTGGCAGTATGCCCATCTGTGCAAATAAGTCATCAATCCCTAAGGGACGTCGTTGTTGCACTTGTTGCCTTTGTTGCATCTGTCTCATGTGATTGAGATAGGCCATCTCAGTCTCATCTTCTGAATCACTTTTGGAAATCCAAAAATGTTCATTCTCTTCAGCAACTATTACTTGCAACATTGAGGGTTCTCCTTGTTCCAGCAAATTGATCTGGTCCCATTGCGGTTGTTCCACTCTTGGTGGAGGGACCTGATTCTCTTGACATTGTATTGACTCAACTGGAACCTCTAAGGGGAACAACTTCAAAAAGATGTCCGGACACCGTTTATGTTCTCTTTGGGGATTAGTGTCCGAACTTTCACCTCTCTCTAGCAAAGGAGAGGGATTACTGATGTTGCCAAGGGTGTTTGTTGACCATGGGAGGTAATCTCCCAATGTATATTCTGTATTTGGGTTGGCATAAAGATCCGGTGCCAATCCCCCCTTGTTGCCTATTTCTAGGCCTTGCATATTTTCTACCAAGATGTCTAAGGGCAGGGGGTGGTTGAACCCTACTCTTGACTTATCATATGGCATCTGATATCTTGGTTGGCAAAGGACACGCATCCCTTGCTCATATCTGCCTAGCCCATATCCATGCCAATTGCATTGGTCGAGATATCTTAGAGCGAAGTCCGGGTTTGACAGATAGTTGATATTTTCAACAAAAGGCTCTTCGTCTTCTTCCTTTTGCTTGCATGGTTCAAGACCATGATCAAGGCCCCCATACACAAAATTTGTCTGGTTTGGTGGGTAACCTAGAGGAACAATTGTTCCTATGGGAAGGCGAGGTCTCCCCATGTCTGTACTGATTCTACTGTGGGTGTTGCCACAACATTCCGCACTAAATACTCCCCCAGGGCCCGTACTGGCCATTTCAACGAGTGATTGTTGATGCTTGGGAGGGAGGGAACGGGAGTCCTTCCTGAGTCCATTCCATGTTTGGTGTTTTAGGAGTCTCAGCTTCCGTTGTGCTAGGTATTTCCTCTGTTGATACCGTTGATATTGTTGGCAACCCCTCTTCTAGGGGCTGAGCCTCTTCCATGATCTGTTTTCCCTTGTCCTTCTGTTTAGCCATGACAGGTGGCATTGGTAGTGAAGGAGCGGATGATGAAGACTCACCTGGCTGGGATTTTGATGATTTTGGTCACCAGTGGTGCCTGCGGTATTGGACCCTGTTTAGATGGATTTAACTTGAAATCCAAATGCATTGAAGGGAGGGTCGATTGAGGCATTAATTGCACCGCATTGCAATACTTGAAGGGTTCTAAGTCCATCGGGACTACATGTATTTCTCCTTCAAATGCATACTTTAGGCACTGGTGAGCGATCGAAGGGACACACTTCATGTCCCTGATCCATGGCCACCCTAGCAGTATATTGTAAGCCATCTCGCCTTCCAACACATGGCACAATGTAGGTATTGTCTTTTGTCCTACCTGACAGGCAGAACAACTGTGTCGACTGTCGAGCATATTGCATCGTTGAAAGCTCACAGTGTGTATGTGGAGGCTATGATATGAGAGGCTGGCAGCTTCAAATGTTTTAATGCTGTAGTGGTAATGATGTTCTTGGATGAGCCAGTATCTACCAACACTCTCTTGTACGGGATCCCGTTGACCCGCGCGATAACGTGCAGGGGTGGATCTGCCGTGTCATTCGATATTGCTTTGACTTCATCCTCTCTGAAGGTAATGATCGGCTCCGTACATCGTTTCACATGTCCCACGAAGTTGTTGAAAGAATTTGCTTCGTGAGGTTGTAATTCGATGGCTTTTAAAATTTCCATAAGAGCTTCTCTATGAGGTGTTGATTGTTGAATAAGCTCGTAGATGGAAAGCCTAGCCGATGTGGTCCACAAACTCTACGTGAGTTTGGTCCGTATCGTGACCTCGGGTCTAGGCGGAGGCAACTGCACAGGGCGTTGTTGAGGCTGCGACGTTGTTGGAACTTCCCTTGTAGCTACCTCGGGGGCAACTGCTGGGTACTTTTTGTTCCTGGTCACTATGCTGATCATTCCCACAAATCCTTGCATGGGAAGATTCTGTCGCACCTCATTAATCTGGAGAGGTTTTGCTTGTGCCTCGTGGGCAGGCAAAGGGTCCTTGAATACCCCCATTTGTTGATTATTTGGTGCTATGGGGTTGTCCACGGCCAATGTTTTATTGTCGATCAAATCTTGGATTAATCCTTTGAATTTCTAGCATCCATTCAAGTCATGTCCCCTTCGCCTATGGAATCTACAATATAATTCCTCTCTGTATCCCTTAGGCTTGGGAGCGTTAGGGTCTACAGTTTGGATCTCTGGAAGGGTGACTAAATTTTCCGCTGACAAGCGGTCAAATAAGGAGTCCCTAGACTCCGTATAAGGGGTGAATTGTCGCCTAGGGCGACGCTGCTGATTCTGCTCCTGTTTCTTATTATCTCTTTCATAACTAGGAGGCACTGCCTGGTAATTAGCCTTTTGGGGCTGTATTTCTTGCACAGGCTTGGGAACATTTATCGCAACTTGGTTAACCATAGCGGGTTGTGATTGCGTTGTCCCGGTCTTAGTGGTTTTATTCCACTCTTTCTTTTTAGGCTTGGCGATTGCGCCTTCACCTATTTTGATCTCTTCTATAACTCTGGCTTGCGCCAAAGCTTCTTCTAAACTATCGTATTGCTGCAGCAGCAATAGCCCAGAGATTGATTTTAAGCAACTCCGTGCAAACATCTGTGTGAGATCAGACATAGGGGGACGGTAGGGTAGCTTAGAAAGCAAAGCCCTCCATCGATTCTCGTATGCTGCCATTGTTTCTTCCTCATATTGCTTGAGGCTGGCCAGATCACTCAGTGATGCCTTCTTCCTTGTGTTGAAAGCAAAGCGTTCAAGAAACGCATCTACTAATTGATCTAGGTTGTTTATGCTGTGTTTTGGTAACTGTGTGAACCAATCCGAGGCAGGGCCTGCGAATGTGGTTATGAATGTCCTAAGCAACAATGCGTCATTATCTTGGATGTCGAAGCATTGACTTAGGAATCTTGTGACATGTTCTTGTGCGTCCTCTTCACCTTTAAAGACTGCCAATTGAGGCAACTTGAAATGTTCGGGGTAAAGAGGTGTGGGCACTGAGGGATGCACTGGATGACTACGGAGTTGACGTAATGTGGGCTTTTGATGCCCAGAAGCTTTTGTCTCCACAGACTCTAAACGCTCTAATAGCGCTTTGTATGCATCGAAAGATTTTATTTCTTCCTCTTTTGTTTGCTCCCGTTGTGAGTTATGGGAGACTGGAGGCCTATGGGGGGGTGGCCGAGTGGCAGCCCTCCCGCCTTGATGGGGCATTTTGGCCCGTTCTATTTCTGGTTCATACTCCTCATAAACTTCTTGAGGAGTCTCTAGGCGAGACCTATGACCCTGATTGAGTCCCCGCTGAGGGTACCCATCATTGTTTCGGGGAGTGGCCTCCCTCTCGGGTCTATAAGGTCTCGGAGGCAAAGCTTGACGAGGTCGTGGAGACCTGTCCTGCACCAAAGGGTTGTGCCTCTCATATTGTTCTACTCTTTGGGTGCGAGGGGTTGGCACCCTCTCAGGGAGTTTATAGCGCAACTCATCCGCTTCGCGCTGCATGCGCTCTTTATTCAGGCGGTATAAGTACTCTAACTCCTGATGACCTTGCTCAAGCTACGTGATTCGGGCTTGGCGGGCGGCATGTCTGGCGACTGTCGGGTCAACTTGGTCTACCCTCTTTTGCTAAGGAGGCTTGAATGTTTCTCCTATGTGTTTGCCTCGATCTTGATGATCTAAAATTTCAATGGGTCGCTTCCCTCTGTCGAGGTAGGCGGCATTTACTTGAGGCTCTGGCCTCGATGGGTGATCATGATATCTAGCAGGTGCGGAAACGCAAGGTTCCCATGCTGTATGTTGTCCTCGAGGAATGTGATGGCTTTCCTCGTACTCCCTTTCATGGGTTTGAAAGGGGCGGGCGGAGTTAGCTCGCCTTGTGTGAAGAGCCCTACGCTCTGGGTTTTGTCTTTCTGTTCTAATGGGAGGCAAAGGAGAGGTACCATATCCACGTTGTCTCTCCAAATGAACACTGTGCCTCTCTAGCGCTTCATCGCTGCTGCAGCCACTCAGATCTAGCCTCAAGAGGCGGTTGTCTATTTACATTGAGATCTACATGTAAAGCTTCTTCCCGAAAGGGGCTGTGTTGAATGGGTATACTCCAATGAGGAGGGTCCCAATAATTCCTTTTTGATGTGGCCTGATGTGGACTCTCTTGTAGGCCAGACCGCCAAGGCGGTATGGCCAAATCCTCAGGGCTAAAGCGAAGGCGACCAGCGCCCTCTCTTTGTGTACCTTCCATAGCATCTACCCTTGATTGGGCTTGGCTACGGGTGTACACCATTGTGGTGCTTCTCTACTATCTAAGCAGATTTTTATCTCGTTTATGATGATTTTTCTTTTTGTTTACACTAAGCAGAAATGAACACACACATACACAAACTGTGATTATCTCTTTTAAGGATTAATAGTGTGTCCTAAACTGGTTTAGTGCATTTTGATGTTTTGTTTTGTTTTTGCAAGTTTTGAAGAACGTTTAAATGCATAATGTTGGCTCATATGACTCCCATAAATGGTCGCCCCTTCAATATACCATTGTCGGACCGATATACCAACCTCTCTATATACCCGCCCTTACGAGAGGGAAACTATAGGTACGTGAGAGCAGATGGTACGTGGAACATAGGCGGTACGAAAGGGGGGATTGTCTTGTTAATGACACCTACCATAGAAGACTTATCCTCACGCGCATGGGAATCACCCCAGCGACACTCGGTCAGCTTTCATCAGGATTTACGCCTAACAATAGTGACAATCGGGGAAATGGATGCAAAGCTAAGCCAAGGTGGTGATGAACCCACCGTTGGTCTTGCTCAAGGGCTGGGGTTTTACGACCAGCTCCTTGGTTTAATTTTACCACGTGAAGTGTGTGGGGTTCTTTTTATTTAAAAAAATGAAACAGGCAGCAAAAAAGAAACTTTCCCTAAGCCATACAAACACTACAAACCGGAAAACAACAAATAGAAATTTGACAAACGTAAATTTTTTTTTTTTTTTTAAATTAAATAAATAAATAAAGCATGAAAATTGACGACAACTTTCTCTACGCAAGCAAAAGCTGACAGAAAAATAGACACAGAAATTCAGAAAATGACAGGGACAGTTTTAGAACTTTACCTCTTTTCTCGCTTAAACGCTTGTTTCTCCACCCAGCGAATATCGGTCGCCTTCTGATATGGCGTACCTTTAAGCACAGAATGAAAAAAATTTGATTAGTTTCTGTGATATTAAAAATAGGGGAACGGTCCCACCGTGATCGCCATTGAAAGCATGAGATTTCGGAAAATAAAAGAAACACTAATTGCAATGTAAACTAAATAGCTTGATGCATGAAATAACACGGATATAATCAAATCAAAAGTGGGAGCACAACCCTTTTTATTAATTTGATTCCAACTCGGTTACAATACATCTCCTCCCTTTTCAAAGGCTGGGAGAGTTAGCATGTTTCCATTACAACAAATGAATAGTGATCTTCTTTTCGCATGCCCACATTTGAAACGGGCGGGCCAGTGTTGCCGTCGCTTATGCTGATGAATCCTTGTTTCTTACTGCTTCTTCTGCGATCAAAGAAACAATGAAAATGTTAGTAGCACCTGTGACAAGAAAATAGAACGTAATGCAAGATAACCCAGGTCAATAGAACGTAATGCAAGAAACAGCAAACCGATGTAATAGTACGTAATGCAAGAAACAGCAAGAAACAACAAACCGATGTAATAGAACGTAATGACTAGTCTCTGCTGTCGAGCATCACCAAAAAGTTGCTGCCTGCAACTTGCAACCTGTAAGTCTGCCTGCAAATAATCGTTGCATATATACGACAAACTAATCGGACCGATACTATTTGACAAGCGAACCTTAGAACATATACACAGACATGATATATTCGATAACCGTCTTGTGGAAAATATATTCGAACACAGTTGGCCGCAATATATATTTGAACATAAAACATACACTATTTTAAAACAGCATATGGCGTGATAAAAAAATATGTGATAGCAGAATAATTTAAGATGAAACTAGAGCTTGCGGGGCACCCGAGCGGGCTGCCCACCGTGGGAATCTGATTTCGGCGCCAATCCACTAGGAATGGGCCCAAAATCTCAGAGAATGAGTTGTCATCGAATTGATGGAATACTGTTGTCCACTATCGGGTTCTAAGGTTCAGATCCACGCTTCTAGAAACCACTCACTAACCTCTCGTGCGAAAGAGATCAAGAGTGTAGAAGAAATGAATCAGAAAGGAAGCAATCGGGCCTCTGGTTTAGCAGCACTTCGTTGCTTTAAAAATGCTTGTCAACCTGTCCTTCTTTTGGGTGGGAAAATCCACCATTTTATAGACCCACGGGGTCTCTTTGAAAAGGGCATGCAGGGATGCCACGTGGTGGCCATGCCTTCTCAACAGGGAGGAGACTCCGCCTTGACTAGGGCTTACATGACTGCCCTCGCAACAGTCCGCTAACTACCAATCTGCCCACCTACGCGCGCATGCACAACAGGCGGCAGTAACTGACTGTTCTCGGTTGCCACTTGTTGAATGTCTGCCTTGAGTCATTTTAATGTTGCCTCTAAATGCCTTGATGTCTGCCTTTGAATGTTTAAGTCCACCTTTGATTGATTTACTGGCGCCTTTCAAACAAATGCGAAGTCTGTCACGATATCGCGACGCGCAATATCGCGACACTTTAGGTGAGGCTCCCATTTGGGCCTTAGGTGTCGCGATTTCACGACGTCGCGAAATCGTGACACCCTCGGCCAAAGCTCCCCTTTGGGCCTTAGGTGTCATGATTTCGTGACGTCACAAAATCGTGACACCTAAGGCCCAAAGGGAGCTTTGGCCGAGGTGTCATGATTTCGTGACATCGTGAAATCGTGACACCCTCGGCCAAAGCTCCCATTTGGGCCTTAGGTGTCACGATTTCGCGACGTCGTGAAATCACGACACCCTCGGCCAAAGCTCCCTTTTGGGCCTTAGGTGTCGTGATTTCACGACGTCACAAAATCATGACACCCTCGACCAAAGCTCCCCTTTGGGCCTTAGGTGTCACGATTTTGCGACGTCACGAAATCGTGACACCCTCGGCCGAAGCTCCCTTTCGGGCCTTAGGTGTCGCGATTTCACGACGTCGCAAAATCACGACATCGTGAAATCATGACACCCTCGGCCGAAGCTCTCTTTTGGGCCTTAGGTGTCACGATTTCGTGACGTCACGAAATCGTGACACCCTCGACCAAAGCTCTCCTTTGGGGCCTTAGGTGTCACGATTTCGCGACGTCACGAAATCGCGACACCCTTGGCCCAAAGCTCCCCTTTGGGCCTTAGGTTTCACGATTTCGCGACGTCGCGAAATCGCGACACCCTCGGTCGAAGCTCTCTTTGGGGCCTTAGGTGTCGCGATTTCACAACGTCGCGAAATCGCGACACCCTCGGCCGAAGCTCTCCTTTGTTTAAGGCTTGCTTTAAAGTTTGCTTTTAATTAAAGTTTGTTCTTGCTTAAGGTTTGCTTAAGGCTTGACTTTGCTCTTGCTTAAGGCTTAAGGTTTGTTTAAAACGACCAGCTTTATTTCATTTATTATTCGACCTTCTAAACTGCTGTGTAAGTGGCTAGGACCACTGTTTGACTTCTGAGGGATGCCCTGAAAGCTGTGTGTGTCAATGCGATCAGTGTTTGTAGTCACATAATTGGATTGGTGTTGTTTTGGTGTCTATAGGTAGAAGAAGGGATTTTGAAAGGGACCCCAAACCTTTTACAATAAACATCAAAGAATAACATTTACACTCCAAAATGGTTCTAGACCGTAAATAAGAATATCAAACAATATCTATACTATTTAAATTTTTGACTTCAAGATCATTTAAGATTAAAAAATAATGTAACAGACAATAAACAATCAATAGACCAAGACAAAGCTTAATCCAAAAAATACCAAAAACTATCTTTGGGACAAACCATCCCTTTCTTGTCCAATGTTTTCTATTGAACCTTGAGCATCAAGATCCTCCTTTTCATGTCCTCCAAGTGATTTTTTGCTTCTTTCATTTTTCCAAGAACAATTGAAGCAAACATTTTGATGATTCAATAAGGTCTTTCATAATGCAATTTAGTATGCAAGTATTTCAAATATGCATTTCTAGTCCCTTATTCAATGTTCTAGTTATATATTGTCACCTTCTATAATGCTTCCAAACTCAAAATCAAACTTCTAGACTGTTGGGTTAGCTCTATTCCTTCCATAAAAATAGAAGGACGATTGCTAGTAGGTACAAGACTCTTGTGGAAACTTATTACTCAACAAGATCAAGCATGTCATATTTCCTTCTAATGCTCCAATTGTTGGTACAAATAATGACCGATGTTCTCTAGGTGGACTCAAAATCATGAGTATTGGGACTTAGTGAATCCCCTCATACCAGCTCCAATCCCATTGAGAATACTAGATACAATGTATAGCTCATAAAATAATAATTAGTAAAAAACCAAGGGTAGAGCAGACCAAACCAGAGAGTGGAGTTCATCAGAGGTAAAATTATTTCTATCCAATAACACTCATTCCAGCTCCAAATAAAGGATTCACCACTATTGGATACTCACTATCAAGTCCTCTTTTATTTCCTTCATCCCTGAGATTATACTTGTAGCAACCAGGTTTGTTCAAACTCCTCTCTCTAGATGAACAATAAAGCTTTATCAATTATTTATAAAAAAATTAAGATCCTTGTATCAGTTTCATACGTTAGCACTTTGTCTCTTATATGTTTTGATATTTTCTTTGTCACCTCATCTTTGTCAATTCTATGTCCTCTTACCAAAATTTTGGGCATGATTTGTATGTTTTGATCACCCCTTGAACAAACAAACTAATACCCATAATAATTATGTTATTTAACTAAATAAACAACTATTTTAACAAAATAACTATGCTTTTTTCTTTCTATAATTTTAACTTATATTAATTTATTTATAAAAGTAAACTCACATTAATAATTCATAGTTCAACTTGTTGCTGACTAGGGTAAACATGGGTGTACCTTTGGATGAATTGTAGTGTTGAGAGTTAATCTTCCCTCATAGTGTTCAAGAAATAATTAGTAGTGAAGCCTGATAACATTAAGGGGGATAAACTTTCTTTTCTTCAAAAATTTTGTAAAAAGGGAAGAAGACTTATAAGGGTGCATTTTCGACAGTGACCGACACCTTAGTCATACTTCTTTCAAAAATTAAATACATGTTTCGCAACAAGAATGGGGGAACTTATAAGGGTGCATTTTCGACAGTGATCGACATCTTAGCTACCTTATCTTTTGCAAATTCATTGTGTAAATGAATGAACCTCGTATGAAGTTATCTACTTTACTACATCTAGTGATTGCAGCGGCTGGTTACCCATGCAATTCGGTTGGATGATGAGATTACTATAATGACATTCGTTGATGTGAAGACAAAGTGAGGAATGACCCATTTTTTGCTTAGGAGCAGCCAAAGCACTGTGACAGAGCAAGAACCAGCAGATCGACATTTTCTTCCACTGTATTGGGGCAGTTATATACTTTACCCAAATATTGTTGTAAAGGAGGATAGGTATACATTACCCAAATAATGTAAGAAGGGGGGATGCTAGAGTAATATTCCATCATTTTGGGATATTTACCCCATTTCCTACATTAGGTAGATTTTATTTACCGTATGGTAAAAATTAGCCTATTATGTTTTACCACTAGTATTTACTTTTTACTACTTACCATTGGTTAGTTAGTCATTGTAGTCATTTCGACTACGTTAACTATCCTACCTAGTTGGTTAGTAGGTTAGCGTGATTTCCTAGACTAGGTTAGTTGTTAGCTACCTTTAGGGTTACGCAACTCATAACGCGTTAGTTAGCGTTATATTAGGATAATATATTTATATATTATTCTAAAGGCTAATCATAGCCTATTTGTTAAACTATTTAAACACTACCTAATTATCAATACAAGGTTCACTTCTTATGGTTTAATTTTCTTGCAATTACATTTACCATCAAGTGCCTTACCATGATGGTATGAATCCCGAGATAGTGATGGTCCTCTTGTTACATGTCAACAATAACCAGGTGACAAAGGCTTTTTGGGAGCAATCCTTGTGATTTGAACCTTCCACTTGGCAGTTACTAAAAATAATGTGAATTTGTAGTTGTCTATCTAGTTAGGCACTTTAAAAGAAGAGACCCATATTCAAACGTTGGGGGCTTTCCTATTGCAAAATTAGTAGTATGAATCTTTTGACTGCACGCCAGATTGACAATGATGACATGAATCCTGAGATACCGGTGGTCCCCTTGTTAAATGTTAACAATAACGAGATAGCATAGGCTTGTTGGGAGAAGCCCCTATGATTTGAACCCTCCACTTGACAGTTACTAAAAATAATGTGAATGTAACCAGCTCCCCTATGTATTAAAAAAAAAAGCTAAATGTTAGGTAGATGGAGAATGCTTGTTTAGACTTGATAATATAGGTGTGTAGAATAGTCTCAAAGGTTGGGTGGATTGGTAAGGTTTGGCACTTATCAAGAGGAGATCCAGGTTCAAACTTCGAAGGTAAGCTTTTCTTGGGTCAAATGTAGTAGATTGTCCATTTCTTTGAGGATACGCCAACCCAGTCTCAAGATGCAAGTGGTCTCTCTTAGGCTGGGTCGCTAATAGTAGAAAATGAGAAATGTTGCCGATTCTCAAAAGAGTATGTAGAATGATTGATATCAAGTAAAATAGGATATAATAAAATAGGTAAAAAATGTTTGATTTTTAAAAGTAAAAAATGAAAAAATGTTAATAAATAAAAAAAATATAGGTATGTAGAATGTTGTATCTCAAGTCAAATAGGATATGATACAATAGGTATAGGATGTTTGATTTTGAGTATAATACATCCTACGATACTTATGTAGGATGTTTGACCTATGGTAAAATAGGTCATCATATAATATTAAAAAAAAACCTGCCTGCGTACACTCGATACTAATTCCACGTGGCCCACTAATTCCAAAACCAGTGCCAGTTTCTCCACCTCCACACTCAAAATCTCCAGTGTACCCACCACCTGCACATCACTACTCTTACAAGTCCCCCCCTCCTCCACCTCCATACTAGCTGCAAAAATACCTAATAGGATAGGTATGTTGTTCTCTACTGTACATTATGTACATTTAATCTGTCATGAACCCTGATGAATGGGTTTTACTATAGATGTTATCAAGCCTGATATCTATTGCATTGCATAGCATCATGGAATCTGTCATATCTAGTTGCTTAATCTTTATTTCACTTTTGTTTTCTTTAAATATTGTCTTGCGTAACAACAATTCTTCACTTGCAGCATTTATTTAGATTCTTCGAGATTGCAATCTGCGCTCTGAAAGTTCAAGTCTCCGAGGAAAAACGAAAATAAAAGAACTGTAAGCTGCATTCATGATTCAAAGGCTTGAGTACAATGTTATCAGATCTCCAAGAACATTCACTTTGATACTATGATTTCGTGGATGCTGCTGTAACTGAGCTTTTTAGTATACTCAATATAATAAAATATATCTCGCTTTCAACTAAGCTTCTCGTTTCTCTGGGAATGTTAAGTAATTTACTGCTTTACTATATCTTCAATTCAAAATATTTCTAAGAGATAGCCTTCCTAATTTTATAGAAGTCTGAATTATGAAGCTAAATTTTAACACATAATACACGTAATAAAATCTCACAGAAGACAAATATAAATTAAGTTCTCCAAAATTTCTTTCCCATTGTACAAGATAGAGCTTTTTGTTGAAGTTTTTTCAGTCCGTTTTATATATCATTGTTTGGGTCATCGATGGTTCAACACACTTCAACGCGTAACCTCTTAGGCGACACATTTTGAAGTTCACGGAATCCTCTTAGGCGACACTTTTTGAAGTTCACGGAATCCTCTTAGGCGGAATGGCCTTGTCGCATTTTCACTATTCATGAAAAGGGATGCAATAGGGAATCCGATAGATTCCACAGCTATATTTTTTTAAAAGTATCTCACACAAGCTCAATAACATACACATTATATATAAAACAATACCATATTTATTTGGTCTATCGTTGAGAAGGTCCTTATATTACCATATTTATTTGGTCTATCATTGAGAAGGTCCTTATATTGTATTCTCTTTTCATTTTACACAATATAAAAAGGTTTCACTTTACACAATTATTTCTTTGAATCAATGCTATAGTAAAAATCCCTCAAACACAACCTATCCAATGATGTACTCTTTCTCTAGCTAGTTAGGTTTTTTAGCCAGAAATGTTCTACATGTCTCTCACTTCGTTACTTACTTGAATCTTAAAGTGCTCATTTACTTTTAGAAAGGGGAGTATTTTGAATTGGAAAGTGCTCATTTACTTTTATAAAGGGGAGTATCTTGAATTGTAAAATGCTCATTTAATTTTATAAAGGGGAGTATTCCCAATTTATAAGTGGAGCTAGATATTTCATTGATGAATCAATATCTATAATCAAAGTATGATATGGTTTTAGATATTTTTTCTTTGGATTCTTTTCATGATAATTAATAATTGTATATGATAATAAAAGATTATATGACTTTAAATATTTATTTGTATTCATTTTTCGTGTTATTTTAATATTTATATTATACTTCAAAAAGTATTTTTTACTTTTGACACATGTTAGATATTGTGTGTGATACTATTATATATTTAATTATTTAAAGAATATTCCAATATACTTTGATTCTATGAAAAAGGTATTTTTCCATAATGATGACACTTACTTTCATCATTAATGTTTACTATTAACTTTTAGTTTTTACTATAATTTATCACTATATTCTTATTATATTTTTTTAACATATCTTTTCTAGGTAGTATTTATATTTATTTGACAGTCAGAACAATATTCTACTATGTTGTAATCATCTAGAATAAGCTTCTATACTCATTATACCATTATTCCCAAATAAGTTATCCAGTATTATATTATATATACTCATTATACCATTACACATGCAAGTAAATATTAATTTCAACTTATATCCCCTCTTAATTTATATTATGTCACTTCAGTAAGCATGTCTTCTTCTACATGATCATACAGCTTGAGTATATCATGATTGTTCCATTTATTTATAAGTATGTCCATCATATTGCATAACCATATAATTGTCTTTATCATCCATTTTTGCTAGTATGTAAGAATCCATTCATTTAAAACCAACCTATTATATTTTCTTTCATGACGACCTTTTCCTAATACTATGTCATTTTTACTTCTTTTGATAAATGAACCAATTATTCACATAATTAACCTTTGATAAATGAACCAATTATTGACCTACTTAAGATCGGGGTTATATACATTGCGGTTAATCATTTTTTTAATTTACAAGGTGTAATCGGTAACCGCCATGAATCTGAGTAGGTTTTCCAGCTTTTATGGCCGTCATAATATTCTATGTTGTTCACCCCAAAAACCGTCACATAGTTGTTCGCGTAGTCTACCCCTATAACCACCATGCCGCAATAATTTTAAATATTTTATGCCATTGAAAGCACTAGGAAAGGGACAAGCATTTAGTACGATGAGCCTCGATATTTGAACCTTGGACCTTCGCTCCCCTTACGAGGTTTGGTCAAACAAATTGGTCTACACCTCGAACCTTGTGGCTACTCATTATTAATTAATATTTTGATTTTTAAAATTTAGAATTGGCTAATATTGGGGACCCTTGGCCAAGGCCCATTAGCCCAAAAATTTTGGGTGTAAATGTTTTTGGAGTAGTCTCACCGCAATTTTATAATAATTGAACCATTTTAAGTTTAAATACCCAATATTACCCCTAATAATATGTGAAAGCATGAGATTCCAGAAATAAAAAGAAACACTAATTGCTACAATGTAAACTAACTAGCTTGATGCACGAGATAAAACAAATATAATCGAATCAAAACCAAATATAAAAGGAGAAAGCAGGAGCACATCCCTTTTTATTAATGTGATTCCAACTTGGTTACAATACATCTCCTCCCTTTTTAAGGGCTAGGAGAGTTAGCATATTTCCATTACAAAAAGTGAATAGTGATCTTTCTTTCCGCATGCCCACATTTGAAACGGGCGGGCCAAAGTGTTGTCGTTGCTTATGCTGATGAATCCTTGCTTACTGCTTCTCCTGCAATCAAAGAAACATAGAGACATTAGTATCACCTGTAACAAGAGGATAGAACGTTTGACTTTAGAAATACATGCAAAAGGTTGATTAAATACGTAAATAAAATAACTCTACGCAACCTGCAACTCTGACAGAAATTAGAAAAACGTCACCAGATGGCCACTGCCATTGAAACAGTCGGCCAATCTGCTGTCGAATTAGACGTCGCTACCTGCAGGTTAGTGGGATAGCAGATACTACGAAAGCATGATAATATTTGAAAGAGCGTAATGCATGATAATATTCGACAAATATTGTAATACAGGATATATTCACAATGATAGAATAGATTAATCATGCAACTAACGAAACTAGCAAAAAGGTGTGGGGTGCCCAAGCAGGCGCCCCGTTAGAACTTGACTTTGATGCCAATCCACTAGGGATGGGCTCAAAATCTCAGAGAAAGTGGTGTCATCGAATTGATGGATTACTGTGGTGAAATGTTGGGTTTAGGTCTGGATCCACACTTCTAAAAGCCACCAATAACCTCTCTTGCGAAAGATATTACGGGTGTAGAAGGGATGAATTGGAAAGGAGTGCAATCGGGTGTTTAGTTTGACATCACTTTGTTGCGTTAAAAAATGTCTGTCAACTTGTTTTTTTTGGGCAAAAAAGTCTGCCATTTTATAGACCCACGGGGTCTCTTTGGAGGGGCACGCAGGGATGCCACGTGGCGGCCATGCCTTCCCAAAAGGGAGGAGACTCCTCCTTGACTTGGGCTTACATGACTGCCCTTGTGACAGTCCGCTAACTGCCAATCTGCCCACCTATGCGCGCATGCACAACAGGCGGCAAAAACTGACTATCCTCGACTGCCACTTATTTAACGTCTACTTTAAATTGTTTTAATGGCACATTTAAATATTTTAATGTCTGCCTTTGATTGGTTGAATTTCGCATTTGATTGGTTAAGTTCGCCTCTGATTGGTTAAATTTCTACCCAAGCGCAAATGCCGAAGTGTCACGATATCACGACACTTCGGCCAAGGCCTTTCTTTGGGCGTCGAAGTGTCACGATATCGCGACACTTTGGCCAAGGCTTTTCTTTGGGTGTTGAAGTGTCGTGATATCGCGACGTCGTGATATCGCGACACTTCAGCCAAGGCTTTTCTTTAGGTGCCGAAGTGTCGTGATATCGCAACACTTCGGCCAAGGCTTTGCTTTGGGCATCGAAGTGTCACAATATCGCGATGTCGTGATATCACGACACTTCGGCCAAGGCTTTGCTACATCGTGTAGACACCAAAACAGCACCAATACGATTATGTGATTACAAACACTGATCGCTTTGACAAACACAGCCCCCAGGGCAGCCCTTAGAGGTTAAACAGTGGTCTTAACCACTTTCATAGCAATTTTGTAGGGTCAAGAAGCAATTTGGCACACTTGGAAACTTTGCCCAGTACTCGTCTCACCCTGGGATGAATCCAAATTAGAATCCATCCCACCCCAGGACAAATTCTAAATTCGTCCTTGGGTGGGACGAATTCCAAGCTTAACGGGAAAAAAGGCAAATGGTGCCAAGTGGCAGCCCAGAACAGTCAGTTAAGGGCTCCTACCTTGCACGCATGTGTAAGTGGACAGAGGGGCCATTAGAGGACTGTTACAAAGAGCATTTATCAAAGTTCGAGTCAATGGAAGACTCCCCTCCCTCATGGGAAGACAAGACTGCCACATGGCGCCTATGGCCAACACTTGGCTTTTGTGCTTCCCTCCCAAAAGAGACCCCTTGGGTCTATAAAAGGTGGGACTTTTCTCACCCAAAATAGACAGGTTGAAGGAGTGTTGAAGCAACGAAGTGCTACCGAACTGAAGACTCACTTGCATCCCCCTTTGTTCACCTTCCTACATCCATCAATCTCTTTTGCAAGGGAGGTTGTTGGGTGGCCTTTGGAAGCTCGAACCTTACTCAAATCCGACGCATGGACATCTGAACCTACCAATTCTCCGACCCCCCAATCCTAAAATGTTTTGGGCCCATCCTTGGTGGATTGGCTCCAAAATCGAGGGCCAACGGTGGGAGGCCCACTTGGGCACCCCCGCACCCCCAAGTTCTAATTTTAGTTTTTTTGAGCACTTAGATTATTTTTTAGATTGCATTCTGTGTTACTAGGTCTGATTAGTCTATAATTGCAATTTTGTAGCTTTTGGTCAGAGTTTAGGGTGTTTTGTATTGCTTTGTCGTTTTGCTAACTTGCAGGTGTCAAGGTCAAATTCCTAAGGGTGGAGGCCAAATTGGGAAAATCCGACCATCTGGGTCGTCCCAAAATGGCCCCAATTACCTAACCCCCCTGTTTTTAGGAGTTTTTCTGGTCCCGGGATCCGACATTGGAGCAACAGCAGGTCGGTTTCTCCTACTCAGAAGAATTCGTCCCACCCAGGGACGAATTACAGTCAGAATTCGTCCTGCCCAGGGACGAATTCTAGTTTAAGGTGGATTGGCCAGCTGCCTTAGTGGCAGTGGCCTTCTGGTAACTTTTCTTACCTTCTGTCAGGTTTTGAAGCAATTTGGATTCACTGTTTTCACGGTTTCAAGCAAATATTCATATGCATATTTTGTTAGTTTTAGAGAAAGAATGCTTTTCATTTGCAACAGGTGCTACTAACGTCTTGATCATTTCTTTGTTCGTAGGAGAAGCAGCAGAGGTGAAGAACCCATCAACATCAGCGGCGGCATCATCTTGGCCCGCCCAGTGCAATCGTGGGCATGCGAAAGGAGGAACCATTCAGCGATTGTAATCAAACCCTATTTGCACTCCTAGCCCCTGAAAAGGGAGGAGGCATTATTGTAACAGAGATCGAAAGAAATTAATGAAAGGGCTATTTTTCTTTATCTGATTGCGTCTCTTACAACATGTCTCTTTTTCGTTTCATGTAATTCATATTTCTAGGACTTAGGCGTGCTTAACTTTGAATGCAATTGCACTTGGTGTTTCCTTTGATCGAAATCTCGTGCTTTCAGTGGCGATCACGGTGGGACTCTGTTCCCTGGTTTTTAAAATCACAGAAAACTGATTAAATTTTTGTGTTTGTGCTTGATAGGTACACTTTTTTTTGTTGCAGACTGCTATTCGTCTCTAACAAGGACGAATACTTTTCTGCAATTCGTCTGACCCTAAGACGAATTCAAATTCGTCTCTGGGTGGGACGAATTCTATTCTGCAATTCATCTCCCAGAGGGACGAATTCCTGTCTGCGGATTTTCAGAGCAAAAATTCAAAGACAACAGGAGCAGGCAGAGAAGAGGTAGGGATTTTCATGATCTCTGTTATATTTTCTATTTCTGTTTTTGTTTCTATTTCGTTAATTGTTTTCATTTAATCTTGCATTGCATTAGGAAAAGTCATGTATGCTAGTTTCATTTTGTTGGATAAAACGAATCCCACACACATCACGAAACAACTTTAAACCAAGGAGCTGGTCGTAAGACCCCAGCCCTTGATCAAGACCATTGGTGGATTTAATCACCGCCTTGGCTTGATTTGCATCCATTTCCCGATTGTCAACTATTGTTAGGCGTAAATCCTGACGAAGATAGACCGAGCGTAGCTGGGGTGATTCCCATGTGCGCGAGGATAAGTTTTCTATGGTAGGTGCCATTAACAGGACAATCCCCATTCCGTACCGCCTACGTACCACGTACCTTCTGCTCTCACGTACCTATAGTCTCCCTCTCGTAAGGGCGGGTATATAGAGAGGTTGGTATATCGGCCTGGCCGGTATATTGAAGGGGCGACCTTTTTGGAGTTATAAGAGCCTACATGATGCATTTAAACGTTCTACAAAACTTACAAAAACAAAACAAAACATCAAAATGCACTAAACCAGTTTAGGGCACACCAAGAATCCTTAAAAGAGATAATCACGGTCTTGTGAATGTGTGTGTTTAATTCTGCTTAGTGTAGACAAAAAAAGAGAAAAACATAAAAACGAGATAAAAATTTATTTAGATAGCATAGAAGCACCGCAATGGTGTACACCCGTAGTCAAGCCCAATCAAGGGCGGAAGCTTCGGAAGGTACACAAAAAGCAGGCACAAGTTGCCTTCACTTCAGTCCTGAGGATTTGGTCATACCGCCTTATAGGTCAAACCTACAAAAGAATCCAATCCAGAATCCTCGGTGGGGTATGCCTATTCAAAGCAGCCCCTTTCGGGAAGATGCCTTACATGTAGACCTTGACATAAATAGAGAATCACCTCTTGAAGGTAGGCATGAGTGGCCACCGCGCAATGAAGCGCTAAACAAGCACACTGTTCATTTAGAGGGGCAACGTGGATATGGTGTCCCTTCTTTACCTATCATCAGAACAGAGAGACCAAATCCGGAGCGCAGGGCTCCTTACATAGGGCGACCTAACTCCACCCATCCCATTTACACTCATGAAAGGGAGTATGAGGAAAACCATCGCATTCCTTGAGAGCAACAAACAATGCGGGAACCTTGCATTTCCGCACCAGTAGGATATCATGATCACCCCTTGAGGCCAGAACCTCGAGCACATACCGCTTACCTCGACAGAGGGAAGCGACCAATTGAAACCTTAGAGCATCAAAATTGAGGTAGACCCATAGGAGGAACATTTGAACCTCCTGAACAAAATAGGGTAGAACAAATTGATCCGGCTGTCGCCAGATATACCACCCGTCAAGCCCAAATCATGCGGCTTAAACAAAGTCAGCAAGAGATAGAGTATCAATACCGCTTGGATAAAGAACACATGCAACGCAAAGCGGATGAGTTACGCTATGAAATACCTGAGAGGGGGCCAACCCCTCGCATCCAAAGAGCTGAACAGTATGAGAGGAATAATCCGTTGGCGCAAGATAGGTCTCCACGACCTCGTCAAGCTCTGCCTCCAAGACCCCATAGATTTGAGAGGGAGGTAACTCCCCGAAACAATGATGGGTACCTTCAGCAAGAACTTGATCAGGGTCATAGGTTTCGCCCTGAGACTCCTCAAGAATTTTATGAGGAGTATGAACCAAAAGAGGAGTATATCGAAACTCCCCATCAAGGCAGGAAGGATGCCATTCGGCCACCCCTCCATAGGCCTCCAGTTTACCGTAACTTGCAACAAGAGCGAACAAGAGAGGAAGAAATAAAATCTTCCGATGCATACCAAGCGCTATTGGAGCGTTTAGAGTCGGTGGAGACAAAAGCTGTTGGGCATCAAAAACCCACATTACGTCTACTCCGCAATAATCCGGTGCATCCCTCAGTGCCTACACCTCTTTACCCCGAACACTTCAAGTTGCCTCAATTGGCAGTTTTTAAAGGTGAAGAGGACGCACAGGAACATGTTACACGGTTTCTAAGCCAATGCTTCGACATTCAAGATAATTACGCATTATTGCTTAGAACATTCATAACCACATTCGCAGGCCCCGCCTCGGATTGGTTCACACAGCTGCCCAAACACAGCATAAGTAGCTTAGATCATCTAGTAGATGCGTTTCTTGAACGCTTCGCCTTCAACACAAGGAAGAAGGCATCACTTAGTGATCTTGCTAGCCTTAAACAATTCGAGGAGGAAAAAATGGCAGCGTACGGGAACCGATGGAGAGCTTTGCTTTCCAAGTTACCCTACCGTCCTCCCATGTCGGACCTCACGCAAATGTTCACGAAAATTTGTTTAAAATCAATCTCTGGTCTATTGTTGCTGCGACAATATGACAGCTTAGAAGAAGCTTTGGCGCAATCCAGAGTCATAGAAGAGATTAAGATAGGCGAAGGCACAATTTCCAAGCCTAAGAAGAAAGAGTGGAATAAAACCACTAAAACTGGGACAACGCAACCACAACACGCTGCAATCAACCAAGTTGCGATAAATGTCCCCGCGCCTGTGCAAGAAACGCAGCCTCAAAATGCTAACTACCAGGCAGTCCCTCCTGCTTACGAAATAGATAACAGGAGACAAGAACAGTATCAGCAGCGTCACCCTAGGCGAAAATTCACCCCGTATGTGGAGTCTAGGGACTCCTTATTTGACCGCTTGTCAGCGGCAAATTTAGTTACTCTGCCAGAAATCCAAGTTTTTGACCCTAACGTTCCCAAGCCTAGGGGGTATAGGGAGGAATTGTATTGCAGATTTCATAGACGCAGAGGACATGACCTAAATGGGTGCTGGAAATTCAAAGAACTAGTCCAGGATTTGATCGAAAACCGAACATTGGTTGTGGACAACCCCATCGCACCTAACAACCAACAAATGGGGGTATTCAAGGACCCCTTGCCTGCCCACGAGGCGCAGACAAAACCGCTCCAAATTAACGAGGTGCGACAAGATCTTCCCGCGCAAGGATTTGTGGGAATGATTAGCATTGTAACAAGGAACAGAAAATACCCAACAGTTGCCCCCGAGGTACCTGCAAGGGAAGTTTCGTCGACATCGCAGCCTCAACAACGCCCAACGCGATTACCTCCGCCTAGACCTGAGGTCACGATACGAACCAAACTCACGCAGAGTTTGCGGACCATGTCAGCTAGGCTGTCCATCTACGAGCTTATTCAACAATCAGCTCCACATAGAGAATCTCTTATGGACATCTTGAAATCCATTGAAGTACAACCCCATGAAGCTAATTCTTTCAACGCCTTCGTGGGACATGTGAAACAATGTACGGAGCCTGTCATCACATTCAAAGAAAACGAGGTCAAAACAATATCGAATGACATGCTGGATCCACCCCTGCACGTTATCGTGCGGGTCAACGGGATCCCGTACAAGAGATTGATGATAGATACTGGCTCGTCCAAAGAACATCATAACCACTACAGCGTTAAAGCATTTAAAACTGCCAGCCTCTCACATCACAGCTTCCACGTACACATTGCGAGATTTTAACGATGCAATTTGCTCGACGGTTGGCATGGTTGTTCTGCCTATACAGGTAGGACAAAAGTCAATACCCACACTGTGCCATGTGTTGGAAGGCGAAATGGCTTATAACATACTACTAGGGCGGCCTTGGATCAGGGACATGAAGTGTGTCCCCTCGATCGCACACCAGTGCTTGAAGTATGCCTATGAAGGGCAAATACATGTAGTCCCAATGGACTTAGAGCCCTTCAAGTATTGCAATGCAGTACAATTCATACCTCAATCGACCCTACCATCAACGCATTTGGATTTTCAATTGAATCCATCTAAACAGGGTTCGATACCGCAGGCACCACTGGTGGCAAATAAGGCAAAATCCCAGCCAGGTGAGACGTCATCATTGGCTCCTTCATCATCAATGCCACCTATCATGGCCCAACAGAAGGACAAGGGAAAGCAAATCGTGGAGGAGGTTAAGCCTCTAGAAGAGGGGTTGCCCATGATCTCAGCAATATCAACAGAGGAAGCGCCCAACGCAACGGAAACCAAGATTCCTGAACAACCAAACATGGAATGGACTCAGGAAGGACTACCGTTTCCTCCTACCCAATCATCAACAATCACTGTTGAGATGGCTAGTACAGGCCTGGGAGAGTACATAGTGCAAAATGTTGTGGCAACCCCCACACTGGAGTCAGTACAAGACATGGGAAGACCTCGCCTTCCCATTGGAATAATCGTCCCTCTAGGCTACCCACCGAACCAAACGAATTTTGTGTATGGGGGCCTTGATCATGGTTTCGAACCATGCGAACAAAAGGAAACAGATGAAGAACCTTTTGTCGAAAACATCAATTATCTGTCGAACCCAGAATTTTCCCTAAAATATCTCGAACAATGCAATTGGCATGGGTATGGGCTAGGCAGATATGAGCAAGGGATGCGGATCCTTTGCCAACCAAGATATCAGATGCCATATGACAAGTCAGGGGTAGGATTCAACCATCACCTGCCATTAGACATCTTGGTTGAAAACATGCAAGGCCTAAAAATAGGCAATAGGGGGGGATTGGCACAAGACCCGTACGCCAATCCAAACACAAAATACACATTGGGGGATTATCTCCCATGGTCTACAAACACCCCTGGTAACAACAATAATCCCTCTTCTTTTCTAGAGAGAGGTGAAAGTTCAGAGAGCAGTCATCAAAGAGAACAACAATGGCTTCCAGACATTTTTCTGAAACTGTTCCCCTTAGAGGTTCCAGACGAGATAACACAGTCTCAAAAGAATCAGGTCCCTCCACTAAGAGTGGAACAACTACAATGGGATCAGATTAATTCACTGGAACAGGAAGAATCCTCAATGTCGGAAGCAACAGATGCTGAAGAGGATGAACAATTTTGGATCTATGAAAGCGATTCAGAAGACGAGACTGAGATGGACTATCTCAGACATGCGCGACGACATCACCGCGCTCTAACCCATGAAGATCTAATGGGACAAATGGGTATACGGTTGGGACATGAATGACACTTAGACCCAACGAGGTGGGACCAAGTGCTAGGCCTATGGCTCCAAATTCAAGTTGAGCATCGTCCACCTCGAGATCCCATCAGAACAACAGTACCAAGGGAAGACCCCGCCTTCATTTTCGCACATAGAGACGAATTTGCACCTAGAGAGGATCCATTCGTGCCTGTTCCTATAGAGCCAGATCCAGAGTATAGGGAACATCTGAAAGAATCAAGTCATCACACCCGTGGTTCTGGAGACCAAATTCATTCCATCCATATGATCTCCATTGATTTGACCACACCCATCCGCAATCCGACCGATCCATCACGGTCATTGCATCTAAACATGGATGCCATCGACTGGGATCACGTCAATTCACCATTGTCACCATCAGAGTACTGGCCTTTCGGTGAAATGCTTCATTTTACCCCAAGGACAACTCAAGATATTTTTCAAGCTGAAGAGGGACCCGAGGTCCCAAACGTAGATCTTAACTCAGCTGATGATATCCATTTAATCCCAACTCCGCATCAGTTGGAGGACGGATCTCGCATGTCAGTCAAAGAGACGACTGACGTAGACATCGGCACAAATCCAATGAATCCAAGGATTCTCAAACTGGGGGTAAGCCTTTCCCTCGAAGAGCAAGCTGAATACATTGCCCTTCTTAAAGAAAAGAAAGAGGTTTTTGCATGGTCATACAAAGATATGCCAGGACTAGACCCGTAGCTAGTCATGCACAATTTAACGCTTGATCCGAAAATCAAGCCAGTAAAGCAAAAACTAAGAAATATGCACCCAACAGTGGCCTTGATGGTCAAAGACGAATTACAAAAGCTGTTGGATGCACAATTTGTCATCTGCGTGGATTATCCGCCATGGTTGTCCAACATGGTTCCCTTCAAGAAGCCCGATGGGAGGATTCGCATATGCATCGACTTTCGAGACCTAAACAAAGCGAGTCCTAAGGATGATTTCCCCTTGCCAAGCATCGACGCATTGGTAGACGCTACAGCAGGTCATGAAATGCTCTCCCTAATGGACGGTTTCTCAGGATACAATCAAATTCGTATCAATCCTGAAGACCAACTCAAAACGGCATTCACAACGCCTTGGGGGACATTTTGCTACAAGGTCATGCCTTTTGGCCTTAAAAATGTTGGCGCTACATACCAACGTGCTATGACGTATATCTTCCACGATTACATGCACAAAACTTTGGAAGATTACATGGATGATTTGTTAGCCAAGTCTATCTTGCGCTCAGATCATCTCGGTGACTTAAGCAAGATTCTCGATCGCCTCATAGAGCATAAGGTCAGACTGAATCCCAAGAATTGCGTGTTCGACGTCACATCTGGAAAACTCTTGGGTTTTATAGTCTCCAAAAGAGGCATCGAAGTGGACCCAAACAAAGTCAAGGCAATCCTTGAAATGGCTCCCCCAACCACTATAAAGCAGCTCAGAAGTCTGCAAGGAAAGGTCGCGTCGATTAAATGCTTCATAGCACAATTATCTGACAAATGCCGACCAATGAACAAACTATTGCACAAGGGGGTCACATTTCATTGGGATGACGAGTTCCAGTCAGCCTTTGACGAAATCAAACAATACTTGGCTTCGCCACTATGTTGGCACCGCCTAGACCAGGTGTGCCGTTCTACTTATACATCTCAGCCACTGAGGTGGCACTGGGGGCAATGCTAGCCCAGAAGAATGAGCTTCACAAAGAATAGGCTACTTACTATCTTAGTCGCACCCTGGTCAGTTACGAACTTAACTATGCATACGTTGAGAAACTCTGCTTGGCAGTGGTGTTTGCCACCAAAAGGCTACGCCACTACATGCTGAGCAACACGACATATGTTGTGTCTAAGGAGAATCCATTGCAATACCTGATGAGTCGTACTTATCATAGTAGCCGCACGGCGAAATGGATCATGTTGTTGATGGAATTTGACATTGAGTTTATTGGGCAAAAATCTATAAAAGGACAAGTCATAGCCGATCAACTAGTAGAGGCTCCTCTTGAAGACGATCAGCCTCTGGTCATAGAACTACCCGATGATGAGGTCTTCCATGTCTCAGAATCGCCGGATTCCGAAGAGCTCGAGTCTCGGACCGACATAACCTTATTTTTTGATGGTTCTAAATGCGAGCAAGGTGGTGGCGCGAGAATCGTATTCTTCACACCGCAGGGTGCTCCAATGCCCCTGTCATTTAAATTAAACTTCCGGTGCACCAACAACAATGCGAGAATATGAAGCCTTGCTCCTAGGTCTTCGGACGACAATCGCCATGAACATCAAAAGATTGAACATCTTTGGCGATTCGTTGTTAATCGTCAATCAAGTCAAAGGGGTATATCAATGCAAATGCCCAGTTCTGAAGGCCTATAAAGCCCTCATGGATAAATTCCTGGCAAAACTTGAGTGGTATGACATCGAGGCACTCCCTCGATCATCGAATCATTTTGCGGACACAATGGCCTCCTTAGGGTCACTAATCCCGCAAGACCTTTCCGGTGATGTAACAACCATTCAAGTCAAAACCTTATCGCAACTCGCGATGGAGCGCGCAAGCTCAGACTTGACGCTAGGAATCCACATGATCCAGATCGAACCATCTTCGGATAAGTTCTTTCGAATCCGAGACTATTTGAAACATGCCAACTAGGGGTCTTTGTTCTCCCCCACTCCCATTAATAGCAACACAACGCTATTTTTACAAGTTCTCTCCCAATCAAGCCAGTAAAGCAAAAACTAAGAAAGATGCACCCAACAGTGGCCTTGATGGTCAAAGACGAATTACAAAAGCTGTTGGATGCACAATTTGTCATCTGCGTGGATTATCCGCCATGGTTGTCCAACATGGTTCCCGTCAAGAAGCCCGATGGGAGGATTCGCATATGCATCGACTTTCGAGACCTAAACAAAGCGAGTCCTAAGGATGATTTCCCCTTGCCAAGCATCGACGCATTGGTAGAAGCTACAGCAGGTCATGAAATGCTCTCCCTAATGGACGGTTTCTCGGGATACAATCAAATTCGTATCAATCCTGAAGACCAACTCAAAACGGCATTCACAATGCCTTGGGGGACATTTTGCTACAAGGTCATGCCTTTTGGCCTTAAAAACGCTGGCGCTACATACCAACGTGCTATGACGTATATCTTCCACGATTACATGCACAAAACTTTGGAAGATTACATGGATGATTTTTTAGCCAAGTCTATCTTGCGCTTAGATCATCTCGGTGACTTAAGCAAGATTCTCGATCGCCTCATAGAGCATAAGGTCAGACTAAATCCCAAGAAGTGCGTGTTCGGCGTCACATCTGGAAAACTCTTGGGTTTTATAGTCTCCAAAAGAGGCATCGAAGTGGACCCAAACAAAGTCAAGGCAATCCTTGAAATGGCTCCCCCAACCACTATCAAGCAGCTCAGAAGTCTGCAAGGAAAGGTCGCGTCGATTAAATGCTTCATAGAACAATTATCTGACAAATGCCGACCAATGAACAAACTATTGCACAAGGGGGTCACATTTCATTGGGATGACGAGTGCCAATCAGCCTTTGACGAAATCAAACAATACTTGGCTTCGCCGCCAGTATTGGCACCGCCTAGACCAGGTGTGCCGTTCTACTTATACATCTCAGCTACTGAGGTGGCACTGGGCGCAATGCTAGCCCAGAAGAATGAACTTCACAAAGAATAGGCTACTTACTATCTTAGTCGCACCCTGGTCAGTTACGAACTTAACTATGCATACGTTGAGAAACTCTGCTTGGCAGTGGTGTTTGCCACCAAAAGGCTACGCCACTACATGCTGAGCAACACGACATATGTTGTGTCTAAGGAGAATCCATTGCGATACATGATGAGTCGTACTTATCATAGTAGCCGCACGGCGAAATGGATCATGTTGTTGACGGAATTTGACATTGAGTTTATTGGGCAAAAATCTATAAAAGGACAAGTCATAGCCGATCAACTAGCAGAGGCTCCTCTTGAAGACGATCAGCCTCCGGTCATAGAACTACCCGATGATGAGGTCTTCCATGTCTCAGAATCGCCAGATTCTGAAGAGCCTGAGTCTCAGGCCGACATAACCTTATTTTTTGATGGTTCTAAATGCGAGCAAGGTGGTGGCACAGGAATTGTATTCTTCACACCGCAGGGCGCTCCAATGCCCCTGTCATTTAAATTAAACTTCGAGTGCACCAACAACAATGCAGAATATGAAGCCTTGCTCCTAGGTCTTCAGACAGCAATCGCCATGAACATCAAAAGATTGAACATCTTTGGCGATTCGTTGTTAATCGTCAATCAAGTCAAAGGGGTATATCAATGCAAATGCCCAGTTACGAAGGCCTATAAAGCCCTCGTGGATAAATTCCTGGCAAAACTTGAGTGGTATGACATCGAGGCACTCCCTCGATCATCAAATCATTTTGCGGACACAATGGCCTCCTTAGGGTCACTAATCCCGTAAGACCTTTCCGGTGATGTAACAACCATTCAGGTCAAAACCTTATCGCAACCCGCGATGGAGCGCGCAAGCTCAGACTTGACGCCAGGAATCCACATGATCCAGATCAAACCATCTTCGGATAAGTTCTTTCGAATCCGAGACTATTTGAAACACGCCAAGCTGGGGTCTTTGTTCTCCCCCACTCCCATTAATAGCAACACAACGCTATTTTTACAAGTTCTATCCCAATCGGCATTTGTTAGGGAAGAACTCCAAAAGGGATTGGCTGTTCAAAGCTGTCGAGGTATCTGATCAACAGGACTGGTATTTACCCATAAGAGATTACCTCAAGTTAGGTAATCTACCCTTTGGATTGACGCAAGCCGCAAAACGAACATTCAAACAGAAAGCGGCAAAATATGTCTTGATAGGAGACATTTTGTATCGTCGCAGCTACGACGGAATTCTTCTTCGTTGCTTGGACCAGCAAGAGTCCACTTGGGCAGTCACCCAAGCGCATGACGGTACATGTGGCGGCCACTTCAATGGTATGGCCATTGCAAAGCGCATTCTTCGCATGGGCTATTATTGGCCATCTTTAGAGCGAGATTGCTGCGCGTATGTCAAGAGGTGTGTAAAATGTCAACATCATGCCAATCTGATGCACGCACCTTCCCAGGCCCTACAGACAGTCCAGTCTGCTTGGCCATTTTCGCAGTGGGGCCTCGATCTAATCGGAAAGATCTCCCCTGCATCGTCAGGCCGTCACACGTTTATCATAACGACCACAGAATACTTTACCAAATGGGTGGAAGCAATTCCGTTAACCTCTACGACAGGACCCCGCATTGCGGAGTTCATTTTGCATTACATCATATGTCGTTTTGGTATTCCATCCAAAATAATCTCGGATAATGGGCCATCATTCAAGAACAAAGACGTGCGTGCTTTAACCACAAAGTACAAAATTCAGCACAACTTTTCAACACCCTATTATCCGCAAGCAAATGGGCAAGCAGAGGCGTCAAACAAAACGCTAGTCGCCATCCTTAAAAAGACCGTCGCAGACGAGTCATAAGGATTGGCACATACAAATCCCACTTGCCCTTTGGGCCTATCGCACTAGCATTCGGACGCCCACTGGGGCAACTCCGTTTTCACTAGTGTATGGCTCAGAGGCGGTAATGCCTCTCGAGTTGGAAATTCCTTCCCTTTGCATATCAATGCGAGAATTCATCGATGATGACACTGCACGGCAGGCCCGGTTAGACCAGCTTACGTTGCTTGATGAAAGACGCGTTAATGCTCTCGAGCACTTACGTATCTATCAAGAGCGGCTTAAGAGAGCTTACAACATGAAAGTTCACCTAAGAGACTTTCGGGTTGGTGATCTGGTTCTGAAGGAAAACCAACAAAACTCTAATTTGCCGTCCCATATGAGGGACAAATTCACGGCAAATTGGTTAGGTCCTTATGTCATTGATAGCAAAATAGGACCAGGAACGTACAGGCTAGCTTCTCTTGACGGTATCAAGGAAACAGAACCCTTGAATATCAGTCATTTGCGACCATTTCATATCTAAGAAAGCCATGTACCAAAAAAAAAAAAAAAAAAAATCAACAAAAACAAACAAACAAAAAGCTCCAAGGATTATCGCAATCTCTTGGTCAACCCAAAAAGCTCCAAGGATTATCGCAATCTCTTGGTCAACCCAAAAAGCTCCAAGGATTATCGCAATCTCTTGGTCAACCCAAAAAGCTCCAAGGATTATCGCAATATCTTGGTCAACCCAAAAAGCTCCAAGGATTATCGCAATCTCTTGGTCACCCAAAAAGCTCCAAGGATTATCGCAATCTCTTGGTCAACCCAAAAAGCTCCAAGGATTATCGCAATCTCTTGGTCAACCCAAAAAGCTCCAAGGATTATCGCAATCTCTTGGTCAACCCAAAAAGCTCCAAGGATTATCGCAATCTCTTGGTCAATCCAAAAAGCTCCAAGGATTATCGCAATCTCTTGGTCAACACAAAAAGCTCCAAGGATTATCGCAATCTCTTGGTCACCCAAAAAGCTCCAAGGATTATCGCAATCTCTTGGTCACCCAAAAAGCTCCAAGGATTATCGCAATCTCTTGGTCAACACAAAAAGCTCCAAGGATTATCGCAATCTCTTGGTCAACCCAAAAAGCTCCAAGGATTATCGCAATCTCTTGGTCAACCCAAAAAGCTCCAAGGATTATCGCAATCTCTTGGTCAAACAAATCAATAAATTCAACAAAAACAAAACAACAAAAATCAACAAAATCAACAGATTTGCATCTCAATTCTAGGCATACTCGAATTCATCAAAATCAACAAAAACACCATGCATAAATTTTACCACACTACAGTCGGTGGTGCGGGAATGTACTAAGAGTTTCGGTGATTCTGTCATCATTTTCCTCTTTAGCCATGTAGTGTACCAAGTCGAACGGATTTTACAAAGGTAGAGTCATACTTGAAATACACCTTGTTACGTAACATCCCAACACAAATCAAAACATTAAAATTCCCAAAATTGTGTGAACGAAAGACGAAACCTGCAAAATAATCTAGGTCACCACAAGCGAAATGGTTATCTTGCTCATCCCCCTGTGCGAATGACCCCTAGAATGCTGAGAGTTGGCAAAAGGACAAGCTTCCTCCCTACCCAATTCCCTAAGAATCCCTAAAGTTCTCAATAGTTGCAAAACACAAAAAATTTGCAAAAATGTCAAAACTCAAAAATTTGACAAACTATAGTGCACACATCAAAAGGCACAAACAACAGTGATTTTCGTCACTCCATATCCCCAATCCCTTGCTCAAAAGAAAAATCAATCAAAATAAACAGTGATCTTATCACTACAAAAGAGCAAGTATCCCAATACAATTGAAAAAAAAGAAGGGAGTTGACCTTGAATCCCTGGAACTCTCAGCATTCTGTAGGTCATAAGGCAAGCTTCAATACCAACTCGGTAACAGAAGTAAACCTCCCGCATGACGATATATCTGTCACATTAACTTGTGTACAGATCAATGTTTGCATGTGGATGAGCTAGCTTATGGCATCCTGGATTACACCGTAGATTAATCTTAGTACATACAACAAAGGAATTCGTGGAGCTAATTAGGTGATCCTCAGTACAGGTTCGGTTGAAAGCCCATCTGGCACTGGCGGTATCCTAACAAATACCACTAAATGAACTCAATTGCACACACAGGGATGTTAAATAACTCGGTCAAAAACAGGTCCGATTCATACCTTGTTCAAAAGTCTTGTAAGATAAAGTACAGTCATGGATAGTGAGTTAAAGCTGTCTGAATCTCAGAAAATCTTACATTCATCCCAAAACCATCTACGCTACTTATCATCCTTATGATACCATCAGAAAATACAAAAACAACAAAGAAAAACCAGATAAATAAAAATATCATTCATCCATTTTGCATATCACATAGGCATCTAAAACAATTCAATTCATCTGCATTCATCAAATAAATAAACATGCATAACAAAAATCACATCATCACATGTACAAATCCAAAAATAAAACCGGTGTATATATATATATATATCGTCAAAAAGATGCCCACAGGCTACAAAACAGGTCCTCAGACCCCGCAATCATATCCAAAACCCAACCTAAGGCATCGGCCACCATGATCACGCAGGATCGGTGCGACGGGAACTACCCCCCGTGGTGTGGGTCCTACGGGACCCTGCAGGGCGGCTACTGCTAGCCCCCGCATCATGCCTACTACCACCCCCCTCATCTAACCGCCTACGGCGAGATGATGCTGACTGCTCAGTCAGACTATCCCTCGTCCGTCGAGAAGATCTGCTGATCGAAGGCTCAGGGAGCCACCCGCCAAGGTGGATGACCTCCCTCTCCAAGTCTATCCGGTACAGACACCACTCTGCCTCCCGCCGATGATAGATAGACAATGCATCATCGCGCTGTGCCAAAATGCTATCCCGCTCTGCCAACTGAGCCCGCAGAAGATCCCTCTCCAGATCCCGCATCCGTAGCAGCTCTGTAAGCCGCGCAACCTCATCGCCTACATCCGACCCCACCCCCTCCGTATCTGCCGGATGCATAGGACTCACGGGGACAGTAGCCTGCTCAGGCTCCAACTGCTCCTCCACATCCTGCATGTCCGGCTGCTCCGGAACACCCAAGTCCACATCCTCATCTCCCACATCCACCATGTCTGCATCATCCAACGGCCCTCCCCAATCACCCCCTACCGCCTCAGCATCCTCCACTGCCGCCTCCGCGCCTCCCAGTGGACCCTCACCTCTCCAGCGCCGCAAAACCCACCACGAGTCATACTCAGTGGTAGTACCTACGTCATCCACATCCAACACCTCAATAACCGCATCCGACTCCTCGCCCAATGGCACGAGGATCGGTGGCTCCAGATCCCTCTCATCTCCCCGACGCCGATAGCCAACGGGCTCACCAGGCAACCCCTGGTGCACCCCAAACTGTCGTGTAACCCGGCGGTATGGAAAGAACTCATGCTCCGTCCCGTGCCGCCCAGTCAACCATCGCTCCCTCCGTACCCGTCGGAGCCACTCTCCAGCCTCAGGCCAGGCTGGACAGTCCCGATAGGGATGCCAAAACACCTCCCCTGGAGTGAGCCACGAAAAGGCATCAATGTAGTGATCAACTGCACCTGCCCATCGCCGACTCTGCCCCTGCTCCGCAGACCGTCGCCACAAAGCCGCATAACCAATCTCATCATCCTCCATCGCCGCCCGAGTCGTCCACGGTAACCCGATAGGCCTCTCAACAACTATGTGCTGCCAACCCCAGCACTGCAACAAAAAACTACAACTGACACCCTTTCGCTGTCGACAGCGGACCCCGTACAGCTCCCCGTAAAGCTGCGCCAACAAAGTCTGTCCCCATCTCAGGATCAACGGTGCCTCTATCGGGCACTCTGCCAACTGCCACACCAAATCAAGCAGGTTCCACGGGAACCTCGCGCCTGACGAATCAGGGAGAAGAATGTTAGAAATGAGGCCCATCAGGAATGCGTGCCTCACTCCTAACACCCCCTCTCCTTCCACCCGACCAACCAAAATCTCGCCGACTGGCAATCCGCCTCGATCTGTCTCCACTGGGTCCGCTACGCCCGGCTCCCCCCATGCCCAAAACATCTCGTGAGTATAGCAATCCGCTGATCGAACGGAGATGTCCTAATAAGCGAGACCATCTATCGGAATCTGAAGCAACCGATAGACGTCCTCAAGAGTCACGGTCATCTCCCCTGTCGGGAGATGGAAAGTATTGGTCCACGGATCCCAAAGCTTGATCAAGGCCGTCAGATAGGCCTGATCCGAAACCACAGGCTCCAGTCGAGCCACCTGCTTGAGCCCAAGGGCATCAAGCCATTCCCAGTCACCATCAGTCAAGGCCAACCGCGCCTCAGTAAAGGCAGCGGGTACACGGTACCGGCTCCTAACAACCTGCAAGCAAACAAAAAAAAAAATAATAAATAAAAAAATGAAAAAGATAAAATTTTCAATTCTAGGGTTTCTAACCTTAGTTGTTAAACAAAAAACATCACAAAAAAATCTTAAAATTTTGAAAAGCGCAACACAAAAACAATGCATTCAGTTAAAGCAAAATAAGCCCTAGGGTCACTTAGAGGACTCGCCTCGGCTCCGCCTCTCGAACCGGTTTGTGCACTCATGATGGCGAGAGAGAATTCCAGCAGCGCTTCGCTTCGCAGAATTACCTCCTCCTCCCAGAGCTCCAAAATCGCAAGAAAAAAATGACACAAATAAGCCCAAAATCAAGTTTTGGCCCTTAAATAGGCCTTTTCCAGCTGGAATTCGTCCCACCCAGGGACGAATTCAGCCCAGCACAAAAAAAATCAAGAAAAATGACTAAAAATGCACTAAAAACAGACAATAAAACTGCCTGACAGGATTGCAAATGCAACTGACAACATGGGCATACAAATTCGACATCGGGGTCACAAATTATTACTATCCTACTCCCTAAGAAGGCTACCATAGTCGGACCGCTCCAAGGGAAGACAGATTTTGAAAATTTAATCCCAAAATGGTGTCACAAAAAACAACAAAACAACAAAAAATGCAACACAAAACAAGCAATAAAAATTGCCAGACACAAGTGCTCTTGCACTTAACCTCTTGGCATAGCAAAATTGATGTCGGGGTTTGAATTGTCACTATCCTACTCCCGAAGAAGGCTACCATAGCCGGACCGCTCCACGGGAGGACGGATTGCCGACAATTCAATCACAAAATGGTGTCACAAAACAACAAAAATAGTACAAAATTCAACAAAAACACAACAAAAACATTGCCGGACATAAGTGCTCATGCACTTAGCCTCTAGGCAAATAAAATCGATGTCGAGGTCCAAATTATCGCTCTCCTAGTTCCCCAAGAAGGCTATCATAGCCGGACCGCTCCACGGGAAATAGGTTTTCGACGATTTCACCTCATTATGACATCACCAAAAGGGTTAACACCCACCAAAAATAGGTCCATATGTTGGAAAAATTGCACACGCTTAACGGTAAACCCTCTAAAGGCACACCTTGCACAAGTCATCTTGGGTCAAGCGACTCGTCGCTTCTCTCACGAAGGTCATTCCCTCATCGATTCGTCGCTTGAGGGGGTAGTCACACTTAGTCACCAATCAACAATCACACACCCAATTAAGGAAAACGACATGCATTCAAAGAATCATTGACAAAGACAATCACGCTCCTGCTTGGGGCAGTAAACAAGCAACAATCAAATCAATCAAACACTTGGCATTTCGTGAATCATGAACACAAGGTTCCCCCCGAGGATAAAAATGCCCTTCACTTGTTCATGGTCGATCAATGTCTAAGTTCAAGTCACACCTCACCAAAACAGGTTAATACTTGAAATCAAATTCCTTAGCTCGTCGAAGCAAGGATTCAAGAATGCATGCCCTTTCCATACTTGGGGCATCAAAAGTTGGTTAGGTTACCAAGAAACCCTAATCATTAGTGCTTTGGTTATCTATTTTTGCTCAGCACTGCGTCACTCGCAGCGCTTCCCAAAAAGGGGCATCTGTAGACACCAAAACAGCACCAATCCGATTATGTGACTGCAAACACTGATCGCTTTGACAAACACAGCCCCCAGGGCAGCCCTTAGAGGTTAAACAGTGGTCTTAACCACTTTCATAGCAATTTTGTAGGGTCAAGAAGCAATTTGGCACACTTGGACACTTTGCCCAGTACTCGTCTCACCCTGGGACGAATTCAAAATAGAATCCGTCCCACCCCAGGACGAATTCTAAATCCGTCCCTGGGTGGGACGCATTCCAAGCTTAACGGGCAAAAAGGCAAATGGTGCCAAGTGGCAGCCCAGAACAGTCAGTTAAGGGCTCCTACCTTGCACGCATGTGTAAGTGGACAGAGGGGCCGTTAGAGGACTGTTACAAGAAGCATTTATCAAAGTTCAAGTCAATGGAGGACTCCCCTCCCTCATGGGAAGACAAGACTGCCACATGGCGCCTATGGCCAACACTTGGCTTTTGTGCTTCCCTCCCAAAAGAGACCCCTTGGGTCTATAAAAGGTGGGACTTTTCTCACCCAAAACATGACAGGTGGAAGGAGTGTTCAAGCAACGAAGTGCTTGCCGAATCGAAGACTCACTTGCATCCCCCTTTGTTCACCTTCCTACATCCATCAATCTCTTTTGCAAGGGAGGTTGTTGGGTGGCCTTTGGAAGCTCGAACCTTACTCAAATCCAACGCATGGACATCTGAACCTACCAATTCGCCGACCCCCCAATCCTAAAAGGTTTTGGGCCCATCCTTGGTGGATTGGCTCCAAAATCGAGGGCCAACGGTGGGAGGCCCACTTGGGCACCCCCGCACCTCCCAAGTTCTAATTTTAGTTTTTTGAGCACTTTAGATTATTTTTTAGATTGCATTCTGTGTTACTAGGTCTGATTAGTCTATAATTGCAATTTTGTAGCTTTTGGTCAGAGTTTAGGGTGTTTTGTATTGCTTTGTCGTTTCGCTAACTTGCAGGTGTCAAGGTCAAATTCCCGAGGGTGGAGGCCAAATTGGGAAAATCCGACCATCTGGGTCATCCCAAAATGGCCCCAATTACCTAACCCCCCTATTTGCGGGAGTTTTGCAGGTCCCGGGATCCGACATTGGAGCAGCGACAGGTCGGTTTCTCCTACTCAGAAGAATTCGTCCCACCCAGGGACGAATTACGATCGAGATCGTCCTGCCCGGGGATGAATTCCGGTTTAAGGTGGATTGGCCAGCTGCCTCAGTGGCAGTGGCCTTCCGGTAACTTTTCTTACCTTACGTCAGGTTTTGAAGCAATTTGGATTCACTGTTTTCATGGTTTCAAGCAAATATTCGTATGCATATTTTGTTAGTTTTAGAGAGAGAATGCTTTTCATTTGCAACAGGTGCTACTAACGTCTTGATCATTTCTTTGTTCACAGGAGAAGCAGCAGAGGCGAAGAACCCATCAACATCAGCGACGGCATCATCTTGGCCCGCCCATTGCAATCGTGGGCACACGGAAGGAGGAACCATTCAGCGATTGTAATCAAACCCTATTTGCACTCCTAGCCCCTGAAAAGGGAGGAGGCATTATTGTAACAGAGATCGAAAGAAATTAATGAAAGGGCTATTTTTCTTTATCTGATTGCGTCTCTTACAACATGTCTCTTTTTCGTTTCATGTAATTCATATTTCTAGGACTTAGGCGTGCTTAACTTTGAATGCAATTGCACTTGGTGTTTCCTTTGACCGGAATCTCGTGCTTTCACATCGCGATATCGCGACACTTCGACCAAGGCTTTGCTTTGGGCGCCAAAGTGTCGCGATATCGCAACGTCGCGATATCGCGACACTTCGGCCAAGGCTTTTCTTTGGGCGCCGAAGTGTCGCGATATCGCGACGTCACGATATCGCGACACTTCAACCAAGGCCTGCTTTTGATTAAGGCTTGCTTTTGATAAAGGCTTGCTTTTGATTAAGGCTTGTTAAAACGATCGACTTTGCTTTGTTTACTTTCTGACCTTCTAAACTGCTGTGTAAGTGGCTAGGACCACTGTTTGACCTCTGAGGGCTGCCCTGAAAGCTGTGTGTGTCAATGCGATCAGTGTTTGTAGTCACATAATCGGATTGGTGCTGTTTTGGTGTCTACAATATGAGACCTTTTCACTTTGAAATTATAAATAATTTTGGATTTTGAAATGGATTTACCCTATTTTTATAAACACATTTCAGGTCCAACCTCTTACTCATAACCCTTCTTAAGATATAATCTTATTTTATGCACTCACATGAGCTTTTCATATATACCCATATAGTACATTCTTTGGGATAGTTAAAAATCATTCAATAGTATTTTCCTCTTCTCAAGATTGAGAAAATCTAAATCCATAGTTTTTTTTGGTTTTTTTTTAAATTTATTTTATCTTTGTTTCTTATGCATTAATTACATCCTCAATAATTGCTACCAATTGCTTTGTCTGAGAATCCTCAAGGGTTAATCATTCCATGTCCTTATAAACCTAAACATTGTCTTCCATCTTAATGATCTATTGTTTGTTTCTAAGACTTTCTAATGTAATTTTATTGTATTTATAAAAAGAGCACTAACAACGGAATTGCATGTGGTGGATAGTCTCATCCTCCTAATATAGGATAAGGTTGGACTAAATTTGTTACTCCTTGTGTAGGAAAATGGTAAACCATGTTGGATGGTGGTTTTGGTTTTATTCTCTCATCTAGTTTGTGATATTTCTACCAATTTTTCTTGTTATTTTTGCTTGCTAAATTTCTCAAACATCTAAAGTAAGCATGAAGGTACAAATATAGAATATTTTCACACTTTTCTTCCAAAGCACACATTTTAATAATAAAAAAATTCATAATTGTTGTTTTATGTAGAAATCATGACCATTAGTTGATTTTTAGGATTTATATATATATTCATCATCGAAGCATGTTTTTATACCTAGGGTTAACATGATGTATCATTTTCACTAATGATTGCTATTTTTAACTCTATCAAGAATGTAATCTAGTAACTGACCTCAAAAAGGGAAAATATCTTCCATGTGCTATAAATACCGATTTCATCTCCTCATATATTAACTAGACATCTAACTATCAATCATTTTATAACCAATATTATTTTCAGCAATCTTATATTAATTGTCTTTACTACTACCATAACACACAACCTTCTTATTGCTCCCTTTGTCTCTCTTATTCTTGCATGTATGACTAAAGTCATTTACCATTAATTCACTTTCTTCTTTAGAGGAAGATAGAATGCTCCATTAGTATTTATAGTAAAATATTGAAGTTACTACTCAATGACTAATTTTCAAGGTAACTCAAGTCCCCTATATTGATCCCACATGTGATCCTTTCTTGTGATAGTGGTGATGTTAGGAGCAAGATAGATTAATATTAAGAATTTATCATTATTATTATTGCCATATATGGATGCTATGGTCCTTAGTGCCCTAGGTTATCAAGTATTTGCTCTTCTACATTAGGATTTAGTCTTGCATAAGTTTTGTGAATGATATTAGTGTAGTAAGTTGTTTACTTGTATTCATTAATATTTGCTTTGACTAGGATAGTTTTAGATTAGTTATCACATGATTGCTTACTATCTTCATTTAAGTATTATGATATAACCTTTAGTAACTCATGTGATTGTATGAGATATCTATTTTTTTTTTTTTTAATTTGGTGAACCTAACATGAAATCATCTTTCAAGGCATTCACATTTAATTTTTCAACCCCTAGGGTTTAGTTGGTTAGTTGTCATATTTTTTGTATTGTCTACTACTTTTTCTTGTAAGCTAATTAGGTCTTGCTATAGTTTTTATATTTCTATAAAGGATTATTTTGAAATCTATCTTGTTTGGATATGAGATTTTATGGTAGTTTGTTGCCTTAGTGATTTTCTTGAGGATAGAGACTTTGTCAAAATCCTACTTGCCTCTAAGTAGATTTTTGCCTTGACTTATGGATCATTTAACTTTTTTCCCAAGGTATCGGGATGAGTGTTACTTCTAGAAAGAACCAAATAAAAAAATAGAAGAGGATTTATATTATTCCATTCGTCAATAAAACTGTGGTGTTCATATTTTTGCTCTTGGTCATGATAATGATGTCCTAATCAAATATTTGACCAAAAGAGAAGTAAATTTAGATTATGATTATGATAGGGACTCAACTAAGGGTTATGATTAGCCCTATAAATTTTCCATAGGATCTTAAGGTACCCTACGAATATTTATATTCTTCACAGAAGATGAATATCATACTTTAAAATGATCATCACTTAATGTGATAATCATGATAAATCATGCACAAATGCTGAGAAAAAATATAAAATATTTCCCCCAATGGTCTAATCCCTTTCCTAAGCCTCAAGAAAAAAATTAACTAATAAAATTACTACCCTTAGGGAATTCCTCATTAGATACTAAAAATAGTGATTATAACTAAATCCCCTATGTAAAAGGAACATCTCTTCATTTTTTACTATTCAAAATCACACATTCTTTACCTATTATATTATATCTTATTTTACTTGACATCATTCATTCTACATACCTATTTCTTTTATACATAGGAGAATCAGTAACATTCCTTCATTTTCTACTATTAAAGACCTAGACCAGAGAGACCACCAGCAGCTTGAGATTGGGTTGGCGTGCCCAATCTACTACCTTTTCCCCTAGAAAAGCTTGCCTTCAAAGTTTGAACTTGGGTCTCCTCTTCATAAGGCCAAAACTTACCAATCCATTCAACCTTTGAGACTATTCTACACACCTATAATATCAAGTCTAAACAAGCATTCTCCATCGACAAGACATCTAGTTTTTTTTTTAATACATAGGAGAGTTGGTTACTTTCACATTATTTTTAGTAATTGCCAAGTGGAAGGTTCAAATCATAGGTGTTGCTCCCAACAAGCTTATGCTATCTTGTTATTGTTGAATGTAACAAGGGGACCATCAGGATTCATACCATCATCATCACTCTGGTGTGCACTCAAAAGATTTAGACTACTACATTTGTAACAGGCACGTCCCCAACGTTTGAACCTAGGTCTCTTCTTTGTAAGTGCCTGATTAAATAGAAAACTATCAATTTACATTATTTTTAGTAATTGTTAAGTACAGGGTTCAAATAAGAGGGACTACTCCCAACAAACCTATGTCACCTCGTTATTGTTGACATATAGCAAGGTTCGGGATTCATACCATCATCGTAGGGCACTCAAAAGATCTAAATCAGACTACTACATTTACAATAAACATGCTCCCAATATTTAAACCTTGTTTTCTTCTTTGCAAACTACCGCTTAACCCTTGAGAATTAAAAATTTAAATATATGAGAAGCATATTATAAAATATAGGTTCTTTCTTAGTAAATATCTGATCAAACAAATAACCATCAATTTACCTAACCTTCGAAAACTAAAAATTTAAGTTTATATAAAGGGTATGCTATATGATACATGCTAACCAAATTTTAAAATCAATGTGCACGGTCCAAAGTCTAGGCCGGTGTCAGTTGTAAAGAAGGTGGGGATTGTGGGTATAAGACGGTGGCCCGATTCCATAGGGGGCGGCCACTCCTGATAATCATTCGAGCGATCACAATTCGTATGACTCACATGTCCTGACATTGTCGGATAGGATCAGGACATCGCATTCCAATCAATTCAAATTCAGGTTTGAACACACTTCTACGTCGATTGTATCTATTATAGCTTAATTTGTTAGATGTCCAACTCTCAAAGGAAAATTGAAAGATTAGATTTAATATTATAATAGATTAGTTAATATATATATTTAATTGAATTTGATTATTATTCAATGTTTTACAATAATTTGTTTTTATTTCATTGTATAATGCATTATATATTAAAGTAGGGAATTGATTTTTTAACATTAAAAATTATAGACATGGTAAAACATAAACTATAAAAAAATCAAATTATTGTTTATTAATGGTAATAATTACGTTAAAAAATTTGTAGTTTTTGAGTGAAAATTTTAAAATTTTATTAATGGAATTCAAAATATATTAAATGGGAAAGAATTCTCTTTTTTAATCAAGTCCAAAATACAAATAAACTTTCTTTTCACATATACACTAATATCAAAAAGCCTTTAGCTTTCTCTTTCCATCTTTTTGTCATTATCTTTTTTTTAATTTGTAGAAGGTATTAACATGTTTGGTCATCTCTATTTGGTACCCTATTATCTATGGTATATTGTTGACCTTGAATCCGAGTCACTTGTGTGGCTTCTCTCTTTAGTGTTTCATATTGCTTCCTCCTCTTCAAGTATATGAAATTATCCTAATATTTTTACCTCTAGGTTTTTTCTTAGATTCCCTGTTAAGATGTTCTAGGTTCTCTCCATTGGCTTCAAGTCTTATCTAAAAGTTCTTCCATTTGTGTCCAGCCATAGTTTCCACCATGTACAACCAACACCTAGATCCTAGGCACATTTGATTTTTATGAATGTGAATATGTTGGCTTTCCAATAGTTCTAGAAGGATTCCATGGTTGGGAGTGAGGTACCCTACTACTTGAAAGTTTCAAACCATTGGTGCTAGATCATTTGGGCATATGGGCATGTAAAGAACAACTGGGGATTGTTTCCTTTTCACTATTACACATTATGGATAATTTCATACCTCTAAAGCCTCTCTTACATAGGTTATCTTGATTTGGGATACTATTGTGGTCCACCTGCTAGGAGAACCAATTGATCTTTGTCTAGCTTTTAGGTTGCCACACCTTTGACAAGGGAAAGGATTGGGGGATTGAGGGGAAAAATATATGGATCTATAATCCTCTTGGATTGAGTAAATACCAAGCATGCCAAAATCCTAGGCTATTTTATCTTGTTTTGCTTTCTTCCCAAAAGTTCTTATGGTCAATATTTCATCTAGTTCAAGCTTCTTTACCCCCATACTTCACATGGTCATTCCTACCAAGGGTGTCATAGGTGTTGTTCTAGGGAATGGTTGTTCAAATATTTGAGGTAGTGGGCCACATTAACCCATCCTCTTTCGTAGAATACTAGTTTTAAGATAATTAGATGGGGATATTGGACATCCATAGGGGGTGGCATTCCAAAGAGTCCTCCCAAAATCTGCCTTTGCTACCATCTTCAATTCTCTAAAATAAGCTCTTCTTAATGATAGGAGCTCCTTTCCTCAATGCTTTTTCTAGTGGCCTTTATATAACAATCAAGGAGGTTTCTTATGGTAACTACTTCCCAGATTGTAGCCTCCCCCCAAATTCTGGTATCGTTCATAATTTACAATCGAGTAAGATCTATACTATGGCTGATACTTATTCTTGTAATTATTTTCTCTACCTTCTTCTATCTAATATATCTCCCTAAGCATTTTTTTATAAATAATGAACAAGTATGGTGACATAGGGTCTCCTTTTTTGATCTCCCTAGAGGCTTGGAAGGATTGGGATGGAACTCCATTGATGAGGACTTAGAAGGAATATGGTGAGACACATTCCAGCACCCACAAAATCTATTCTCCTTTGAAATCAAATTTCTTGAAGATCTTGGCCATGAAATCCCAACTAACCTTGTCATAATATTTGGAGGGACCAATTTTTAGGAATATTTCTTTATTCTCTTTCTTGAGAAGGGTGTGAAAATATTTTTGAGCTAGGATGATGCCATTTATAATCTATATTCCTTGCAAAAATCGTCCTTGTTCAGGAGATATGATTGCTAGGAGGGTTTTTTTAATACCATTAGCTTCATGAGAATTTTGTAGATCACATTGGAAAAAGCAATGGGATAGAAGTTTACAATGTTCTCCATGTCGTTACCTTTCTGAATAAAATCTAGGTGGGTGTGTTTAAGGGCTCTAAGGATTTTACCATTGGATCTAATATCTTATAATGTTTGTGTAACATCTTCTGCTATTATATCCCAAAAAACTTTGAAGAATTCAATAGGATGACCAACCATTCTAGGTGATTTGCATGTTTGCATACTAAATATAGTTGATTTGACTTGCTTCATAGTGGTTTCCTTGAGAAGTTCCTCATTTTGGTTTTGGGATACCAAAACTGAGATATTATGTAGGATTTCCTTGCTAGTGGATTGGAGATAAATTTGGATCTGTAGTAAACATGGTACTAAAGAAATTGTTAGCTATTTTTTATATACTTAGGGTAGTGTAATGTTTAGAACCTTCAAGAGCATCAGACTGATTATGAATATTGTGGGTAGTTACAGAGTAGTGGAAGAATTTGGTATTCTACTCTCCCTCTTGCAACCCTGTTAACCTTACCCTTTGTTTCCAATAAGCTTCTTCCTTTTGGTCTATTTACTTCTCTTTCGTTAAAATGACTTTCTCCTAAGAAAGGAGCTCTTTGGATACCAACCCTTCCCTAATTTTGAAAGTCACCTCTTGCATTTCTATTGTGATCTCTACTCATTGCTTTTAAAATTCAATGCATTGGAGCCAGCTCTAATATTTCAAGTTTTATATTACATGCTTGAATTGTAAGTGGAGTTGGAATTGGGTTGTCCCATGGGGTAGTTTCCCTTGTTGCCACCATTGAAGAATTAGATCTAGAAGATCTTCAATTTGAAGCAAAAAATTCTCAAATCTCAAAGGCATTTTAGGGTTATGCTTTCTTTTGTCTATGTATTGACTAACCGGGAAGTGATTGGAAGTCAGGTGGTTCAAAATATTTGATTAATACTACCATTTTGGAATACCTCATCTTCTACTAGGAATATATCTCTTCATACTCACAAGAGATCTATCATTTCATATTTCTCACATATTTACATAAATACAAAGAGTCTAAGGATTGCACATAACTCATAAATCCTCACTTATAAACATGACACTTAACTCACATAACTCAAACTTACTAACATGACATCTCACCTACATAAATCCACACTTATTTTCATGACACATAACTCACATTAATAACATACACGTACTATAGAATTAAATATAAAACTCACACTATAGACTAAACTAATTACACGGTCCTTGCATTAATATTGCAAGGTACCAAATAATGTAAACTAGAAATCCTAGCTAGTTAGAGGAAGATTACATCAGTGTATAGGATGTGTTTAAGGTATTGTATAGATGATGCTATGGAATAATATTTTTGGATGAATCTAAGGGAGGGGGATACTTAATATGAGGGTTGAATCCATCTACTAGAGGTAATCTAGTAAATACCATTGTATATGCTTGTCATTTTGCATATGCAAGAAGATAATCGTATTCTTACTATACAGTCTCTATGGTATCATTTCTTACCATTAATTGTCATTGTTTGTGCCTTTGTGTTAGCTTACCATAACCATATCAAGTAAGTGCATCAAGACAAAAACCATAAGAATAGGAGGGCTTGGGAAAAATATTTATTTCCATTAATGATCAATAGTGGTATCTTAGTTTTTTTATGGACTGATCTTTTTTTAGTTAAGTATTAGTGTTACAATGATGTTTGTTCTTCTTTTTATTGTAATATCTTGATTTTACATTATGAAACACTTTAAAGTTTTAAATAATTTTTCTCTAGAAACCATGAGATTATGTCTTTACATTTATTTGAATGTATTTAAGAATAAAAAATATATTCTTTTATAAAATAAAATATCCCAAAGCAATTTAAATTTATGTATATAATATAATTAGATAGAAAAACAACACCCTATATTTATTTATATATACAATATCTTATTTTTACAATTAAAATAGGCAAAGCACTATATACTGTCATCAATCATAATCAATAATGTTATTTTCATTCTTGATTTTGTTACCTTAAAATATATACCATCTAATATGGGATGACCATTTTGGTAAAATCTCCTTCTTTAATCTTCAATGAATTTTAACCATACATGTATAATAGTAGTTATATTAAAAGTTAATAATTAGCATAAATACACAAGAAGTTGTGGTAATAGTTTAAACAAATGTAATTATAGTTAAAGTTAGTGAACTCAATTCCTAGATCAAAATTAACATGAATGACATTGACATATTTGTATTTTTAGATGATTGACATACCAAATTTGGGTAATACCTTCTTTTAGTTATACATATCAATCAACCAAATATTAATATTTTAAACACCTTATATTCCAATTAACCCATTGCATCTAAAATCTATAATATTGAGAATAATGATTGTCCTTGTTTTTATCTTAATTTAATTTTATATTTATGTTCTTAAAACTCTTTGACCATATTAATTGATTTGTGAATTTTAGAATTCCTTTTATAATTTTTTTTTAGCACATCTCCTTATCCTAGTTGTAGTTGTACAAAAATGGATGAATAATGTTTGCATAAAGATCAAGAAAATAAAAGTACCACATTGATAGTATGTGTATTGTTTGTATGACCTTGGAATCAAAGATAATAGAGAACATTATTTTAATTTTCGTGACATATACATAATTGTGAAATATGAAAAACAATTGAAAATTAATGAAATAATTTTTTTTTGAAGTTGGTATTAATTCTCAAACTTAAAAAAACTAAAGGTAAAACAATGATTATTATCTATGAAGTCCAATTTGGTTTTATGTCTATCTAGGTTTTAAAATGATAGTTTAATGTAAATCATCATAATATATGGTTATCACCATCAATTTTAAATTTTCATTCTTATGCACTTTATAATTTTTTTTTTTGAAAAAAATGAAAAAAACTTGAATTAAAACAAAAGACAGTTACAAGAGGGAGAAAGGGCATCCCAACCAAGCGCAAAGAGACCAGAAGTACAAAGGGCGCGAAAACACGACATGTCGCGAAAACACGACATGTCACGAAATTGCGACACCAAACCAAACAACCGTCGCGCCACAACAACCAGTCGCGATAACGGGACATGTCGCGAAATCGCGACATGTCGCGATATCGTGACAAAAAGCGCCGGAGCCACAACACACGAAAAAAGTCGCGAAATCGCGACAGCACAGCACCAAATCACCCAAACGCCAAAAGCGTCGCGAAATCGCGATGAGAAAGCCTGAAGACACCTGCTCCCAAAAAATGTTGCGAAATCGCGACGAGGACCCCTTTGATCAGCAACTTTGAGAAAGTGTCGCGACATCGCGACGAATTTTCCTTGGAGCCCCACTTGGCCAGAAGTGTAGCGAAATCGCGACAAGAAATCCAATGGGCGCCCCATCCGCAAAAGTGTCGTGAAATCGCGACATGTTCACCCCCGAGGTGCCCATTACCAAAACTAGTCGCGAAATCGTGACGTTTTTCCTACAAGCAGTTTTTCTCCAGAACTGTAGCGAAATCGCTACAGGTTTGCCCCTTTGCTTCCTTTCCATAAACATGTCACGAAATCGCGACAGGTTATCCATTGGGAGGCTTTTCACAAAAAAGGTCGCGATATCGCGACGGTTTTTCCCCTTAACTAAATTTTGCTCAAAACATCTCAAAATCGCAACAAGTATGCCCCTTTGTGTCCTTTCCTCAAAAAAGGCACGAAATCGCGACGAATTTTCCTTAGAGTAGCTTTTCACAAAAATTGTCGCGATATCGCGACGGTTTTTCCCTTTCATGCAATTTTTCTCAAAGTGTCGCGATATCGCGACACTTTTCCTCCAGTAGCAAAACCAACCAAAAAGGTCGCGACATCGCGACACCTTCTCATCAAAGACCGCGACGGCGCAACAAGTCGCGAAATCGCTACAATTTTCCTCCCAAAGCCGCAGCAACCAAAAGGGTAGCGAAATCGCTACAGTTATCCAGGATAGGTCGCGACAGAGCAACATGTCGCGACAGAGCAACATGTCGCGAAATCGCGACAGATTACCAAACAGGGTCGCGACGGCGCAATATGTCGCGATATCGCGACAGAAACTAACCTTAGTCATTTTTGAGCTCATGGATGCAGGGATCGTTCCAGACCACTCCGAATCTCTTCATCTATCATAGGCATATCACTGTGCAACTGAACACCTACCTCTTTCTCAGCACCCATCTTCGCAAGGAAGTCGACTATCGTGTTCAGATTTCTACTCACATACACAGGGATGACATCATCTAACTCCCTCCATAACTCCTTGATTTGAGATATCAACATCCGTAGTCTCCAGGCTTTTAAAGAGAAATTCCGCAAGCAATCTAGAGCACCGATCAGGACTTGAGAATCAGATTCAAGAATTATCCTCCGGTAACCCTGCTTAATAGCCCAGATAGACGCTGACTTAATGGCCAAGGCTTCGGCTTCATTTTTTGTGGCTCTGCCCAATCCCTGCAATTCCCAGTAAAGAATCGCACTTGAGTGATCCCGACAAACAACACCAATTCCTGCGTTGCCCGGGTTGCCTTTTGCAGCCCCATCAGTATTGATCTTGATCCAGCCTACAGGGGGAGGTTTCCATCATGATCTGCCTTGCCTCTCATGACCCTCAACCCCCTCTTTAGGATGCCCAAGAGTAGCCTGATTCTCTTCATTGACAAAAGTAGCAACAGTTTTCGTGACTTTGCTCCAGATGACCTGCCAAACGCCGTCAATCGAGGAGAAAGTGTTTCTAAAGATCCGGGCGTTTCTCTCCAACCAAACTTGCCACCAAATGAAGAGAAAGCCTAACTGCCAGCCAGTTCGGAGAGCTATGGAATTGAACCTGCCCCATTTCCATTTTTCCCAAATATTGGTACGATTGAGAACACCATTAGCTTGGAGTTTAAATTGAGAGAACCAGTGTTCCCAAATCTGATGAGTAAAAGGACACTCAAAAAACAAATGGTCTGCAGTTTCCTCATGTTGGAGGCATAAAGCACATTGAGAGGGGCCATTGAAACCCCTACGTCTGAGATTGTCAAAGGTGAGAAGACCATTATGCATAAGTTGCCAAACGAAGAAATTCACTTTCGGCCAACCCTTTGAATGCCAAATCCTTCTCCAATGCTGAACCGAAAAAGAGTGTGGGGGAGGCTCAGGGAGGATCTCTTCATATCCAGCCTTAACTGAGTAGACCCCAAGGCTTCCATAGCCCCAGGCTAATTCATCTTCCTCATCCTTCCCCGTGAGGAACCTTTCTGACAAGATTTTTTGCAGGATAGGCGCCAACTCCGGAGAGACAGTAATTGGCCACTCCTCCCATCGCTTAAAATTTTTAAAAGTATACCCCCCCAAATGACTGGTAAGAAGATAATTATCAATAAGGATCCAACCCTGGGCTTCTAAGGCGGTCATGATAGGTTGTAGCTCAGGGAACATAACAATAATGGGCGGATGTTGGTCCCAAGAGTCAGTCCATAAACGAGCCTTGTCTCCTTTCCCCACTTTCTAGAATAATTGATCTTTGATAATCTGGGACCCAAGCTTGAGAGTCTCGCCACACTAAGGAACCAGGACCTTCCAAGGGAAAGCGACCCACCTCATTGGGATGAACATGCCCCAAATATTTACTCGGAAAGAATTCTCGTCGAAGAGAGAGGATGGCCGAGAAATCCACCTCCAGTACAGCTTTCCAGCCAAAGCTCGTTATTAAGCATAGAACTTCTCAAGCCCAGACCTCTCCTTTATCCTTAGGGTCGGGTAACTTTGTCCCACCCAACCAAGGCCCATTTTTTCTTCCCTTTTGCGCCTTCCCATAAAAATCTTCTAGCCATTTTGTCCAGCTCTTTCCAGATGGTATGAGGGGCAGCCAATATTGAGAATTTATAGATCGACAAAGCCTGAATAACCGATTTCAGGAAGGTTAATCTACCCCCATAGCTTAGCCATTTATGGGCCCAATGATTCATTCTCGTCTTTGATGCCTCGCTAACGGGTTCTTCCAAATATCAATATTTAACTTTTTGAAATGAAGGGGAACGCCCAGGTAAACAATTGGAAGAGAAGTCCTTGTGAAGCCCAGGATCTCAATAACGCGCTCCTGAAGTCGTTGGTCAAGATTGAAAAAGACCACTTTGGACTTCCTGACATTTAGAACCTGATTTGAAGCCCTTAGGTAGAAATTCAAAGTATCTCTGATTCCTCTAGCTTCCCGAAGAGTGGCCGCACCAACCAGACCCGTATCATCCACAAATTGCAAGTGAGTCAGAGTTTCCTCCCCAACCTTGATACCAGAAAGCAGACCTTGTTGCCTTCTCCTCAAAAACAATCTGCCCAAACCTTCAGCCAAGAGAAGGAAGAGATAGGGAGAACAAGGGTCTCCCTGGCGGAGACCACGGGAGGCACCGAAAGGAAGTGAGGGAAGGCCCTTAATGAGAACAGAAAAAGAGGGAGAAGAAACACAACTCATAACCCAATCAATCCATTCCTGAGAAAAGCCAAAGGCAGCCAACATTTTTGACAAGAAGCACCACTCCACCTGGTCATAAGCCTTGGACATATCCAGTTTAATGATCATTCCTTTGTTGCCCGAAGTTTGCATTGAATGGATGGCCTCCTGGGCCAAAACCACCCCATCCAAGATTTGTCTTCCCTCAACAAAGCCCCCCTGCTCGGGAGAAATGATGCTATGAAGAAGGGGTTTAAGCCTCTCAGCCATTATCTTAGTGATGATTTTGTAAATCACATTGCATAAAGCAATAGGCCTGAAATCAGAGATATGAGTCCCCGCTTCCCCTTTTGGAATTAAAGCAATGAAGGTGTGATTGATCGCCCTGAGCATTCTTCGATTGGATCTGGATTCCTCGAGAATGACTGTAACATCCTCCTCCAAGGTGTCCCGAAAGCCTCGAAAAAATTCAATAGGAAAGCCATCTCGGACCAGGAGATTTTCCAAGTACTCATACCAAAGACCACATTTCTCGCTTCATCCCTTTCAATGGGTCTAAGCAGGGTCTGATTGTCCTCTTCAGAGATAATAGGAGGAATAACATTAAGAACTTCGTTCTGAGCCTCAATATCTTGCTGCATACTTTCCTTAAAAAGTTTAGAAAAGTAATCGATAGCATGGGAGTGCATGCCAGGAATAGTATCGAAGACATTTCCATGTTCATCTTTGAGAACTTCCATATTGTTCATCTGTCTCCTAGCACAAGCTGAACGATGAAAAAATTTGGTATTTCTGTCCCCCTCTAATAACCAAGTATTTCTAGCCCTTTTTTTCAAAGATAACTCCTCTTGGTTGTCAATGTCCTCAACCGCTTTATGCGCTTCGTCATCTTCGGATTTGAGTTGCTCAAGAATTGATCCTTCCCTAAAAAGTTTCCGAACCTCCTCCCATCTAGCCACCAAGGGGGCCCTTTGGGACTGGAAATCCGACTTGTTTCCTTTCCTCCACTGTTTCAATTGAATTTTGACAAATTGAAGATGTTTATGAAATTTGAACATTGCTGTCCCAAAAGGTGGACGACCTTCTGTACACCATTGAGAAATTTTCTGTCGAAGGTCCTCCTTTTGTAACAAAAAATTCTCAAATTTAAAAGGCCTATGGTGCTGTCCTCTCGAAGTCCCTCCCTCAAGCAAAATGGGAAAATGATCCGAAATAGGGCCCTCCAAAATCTGGAACTTAAAAGTCCATTTAACAAAAGCCTCCTCCGAGACCAAAAAGCGATCTAACTTGACCTTCCTGCTATGTGGCTCCTTTCTCTTGTTTGTCCAAGTGAAAAAAAAACTAGGGCCTTGAACGTCCACTAGATTAAAGGCCTGAACTTGGGCAATCAGAAGCCGATCCCCTAGATCCAAAATAGGGGAGCCACCTTCCTGGTCCCGAACAGATAATTTTGCATTAAAATCCCCTACAATAATCCAGTCATAACACTCCCTGTATGCTCTCATGTTGTGAACAGTGTCCCATTGGAGCCTCTGGCCATCAAGATCTTGGGCCCCATAAAAGTTGGTTATAAGGACCAGCTCAGAATTGAAGTTATTTCTGAAGAGAGAAGTAAGTACACCCCTACAAGCTACATGTTCTAAAGCAGTCCAGACCAGAGGGTTCCAAAGGGTAACAATTCCACCTGAAGCTCCTTGGGCAGCCACGTCCATATACCCAGCTCCCCGCCAGATTTTAGTAGCAGTTTTACTCATAATATCTAAAGACATTTTGGTCTCCTGAAGAAGCAAAAAGTATGTTTTACGGTTTTCTAAGAGTCTTTGAACAGCAGATTGATGGGTTCTACTGTTTAAACCCCTAATATTCCAAGATTGAATAATCATTGAAAACCTTGAGAGCAGTAAGAATCAATGGTCCTCACCAATCCTCCATTGATTAGCTTATTTCCTTGCGCTGTTAGTAGTTCCTTATTGGATTTTCTTCCCGCTCCTTGAGAGTTATTGTTTCTTGATCTCTTTTCCACCTGGGAAATCCCTAAAGCAGGCCTTTCTCTGTTTTTATCTGCATTTCCCATGGTAACATCTTTTATAGCCGGCTGTGCTGGGGAGTGTATAACCAAAGCCCCTGGATTCTCTGACTGCAGGTACTCAGCTGGCACAGTCACTGTTCTACTACAGGAGTGAAGGAAGGAGAAACAAGAGGTGGAGTGTTGACATTCTCACCATTCCCAACCACTCCCTCCATAGATTGGTCCTCCAGATCCACTAATGACTTAAAAATTTCATACCGATTGTTTGGCTTGAGCTGTACTCGCTCCTTGCCATTTTTCTTTTTGTTTCTCTTTCGTTTCACCTGTTCAAAGCCATCCTGCTGAGCATCAGGACCTAGAGAATTGCTAGAGGGTTCATTGACCGGACTGGACTTACCCTCTCTAGGGCGGTTTGACATTCCACTCGGAGCCTCCGTTTTTGTGCTCACTACGTTTGGGTAGAACCTTGCCAAATGTCCATGCTTATGGCATACTCGGCACCTGAAAGGTAGGGCCTCATAGTCTAACTGTTGGATCCAGGGTACTCCTGCAAGCTCAAGTTCCACCTCACCGGTAGAGGCTGACTAATGTCCATCTCTACACATATTCTAGCAAAGACAGCAGTATTGCCCTCTATGGTATCTTTGGAGACTCCCAAAAATCTGCCTAGGGAATTACCTATTAATTCCAACACCTGCTCACCCCAAAACTCCATCGGGAGAGCGTACAACCGGATCCAGACCGGGACAGCCGTGGGTTCGATGCGGGGGTCGAAACCCACTCTCCAGGGTTGGACAAATAACCCTGCTAGTCCGTGGTTTCTCTTTCTCGATTCAAATGCTCTATTTCTATCTCGCTAAAGAAGAGAAACTTATGATGAAATACCCATTGCTTATAGGCCATAGAGAGTACTCACCGTGTGGCTCCCGGCTTCCGACGAACCCGGTATGCGAGAAAATTCAGTGTGGGCCGGATGCCCATGAATTTGCAGATCAAGTCGTGATTAGCTCGGTAGACGATTGTATCTTCGACCAGCATTGGTTCTATTACAATCTTAGGCCTGGAAGTAGATTGCGGGAGGCATCCATTAACGCGGTGAGCATTTGGGCCATTGGCAACAGTCTTGAGTATCGATTGAAAAGCATTCCGCTGAGCTCCGTTCGTGGAAGGCGAGGGATTATCTTTCAACTTCTCGACATATGAGGTCTTTCTCCCAGCAGGAGAAACATGAGGAGACCCCATCGGGCCCTCCCGGGACCACTAAAGAACCTTCAGGCGAAAGCAGAAACAACCCCCCAAAGCCCTAGGCAAGATCTTCGGGCCAGAGTCCCTCGAGCAACACCAGACGCCGTCACAAAAAATTTCCTGCCAAAAAGCCAAATCGCCAGAGATTTTCTCAGACTTGGTCAAGGTTGCACTTTATAATTTAAAACACTTATTTATTAAGATTTTTATATCGAAAACATTACTAATTTAACTTAAATAATTAAAATTTTAAAATAAATAATTTTGAAGTTGTATTTAACATTGATTCATATAAATAGTTGTGTAAAGTGAAACCTTCTTACAATCCTACACATGAAAAGGGAGTGCAATAGAAGCGCCTTCTCTTCTAAATAATAGACCAAATAAATATGAGATGTTTGATATATAATGTGTATGTTATTGAACGAACTTGTGTGAGATATTAAAAAAAAAAACATAGGTGTGGACTCTCACTTTTCTGTTTTATTTATTTATTTATTTATTTATTAAGACCTGATTTGAATAGTCTACTCGATTCCTTATCGGATCCCTTATTGGTGAAAATGTGACGACGCCTTTCCGTGAACTTTAAAAAGTGTCTCCTAACATCGATGACCCAAGCCCCGATATATAAAACTGACTGAAAAAAACTTCAACAAATAGCTAAATCTTGTACAATGGGAAAAAATTTGGAGAACTTAATTTATATTTGGCTTCTGTGACATTTTATTAACAATTTGAATTGAAACAAGATATAGTAAAGCAGTAGATTACTTAAAAAGCAGTATGGGTATAGGGTCCAGAGAAAGAAGAAGCTTGGTAGAAAGTATACTATATCTTTCAAAATCAAGTATCAAAGTGAGTATTCGTGGAGATCTGATTACATTGTACTCAAGCCTTTGAATCATATGAATGCAGCTCTTTTATTTTCTTTTGTCGTCGGAGAGTTGAACTTCCAGAGCGCAGATTGCTATCACGAATAATCTAAATAAAAGCTGCAAGTGAAGAATTATTGTTACGCAAGACAATATTTAAAGAAAACAAATGTCAAATGAAGATTAAACGTGAGGCTTGATAACATCTATAGTAAAATGCATTCATGAGGGCGCATCCCAGATTAAATATACAGTACAGAACAGCATACCTATCCTATTAGGTATTTTTTCAGCTAGTATGGAGGTGGAGGAGGGGGGGACTTGTAAGAGTAGTGATGTGCAGGTGGTGGGTACACTGGAGATTTTGAGTGTGGAGGTGGAGAGACTGGCACTGGTGTTGGATGGATAGGAGTTACCACAGGAGGAGGGTGAGGTTTTGTGTATGACATTGGTGGGGATGGAGTTGGGAACTTTGATGGTTTCTCATGGTGTGGAGGAGGAGATGATTTCGGGGGAGTGTAAACTGGTGAATGAGGAGGATGGGATGGCTTGGGTGGAGTGTAAACTGGTGAAGGTTTGTGTTGAGGAGGAGGAAATGTTGGAGTTGGCTTTCGGGGTGAAATCTTTGGAATAGGTGGAGGTGGGGATTTATAAACGTAATGAGGGGGAGAGACTGGCTTTGGAGGCGGCTTCTGCACAATCAGGGGCTTGGGAACTGGTGATGGCTTTGGGGAAGGTTTAATACGAACAGGGGGTGGCTTCTCTACTACCGGAGGCTTGCCTACCGGTGGAGGAGTTATGGTAGAAGGCTTAGGAGCTGGAGAAGGGAAATGCAATGGAGGAGGAAGAGACTTGTAGTCGTACGGCTTTGGAGGAGGACCAGTATGGTAGGAGTTTCTTGATAGAGCACGTCAGGTAAGGCCTTCATTTATGTAACGACATCTATCGTGTGAAAGGAGGACATTTCCGTAACAGAAAGCGTGTGGAAACAGCTTTTTCAGATCTTATTTTAAAATGAAATTGTTTCCATGTCGGTGTGAAAAATTAAAAGGCGCATGGGTGTTTTGAAATAAAATTATGATATGCGTAGATATTGTCGCATATCAGGATCAAAGTGAAACTATGTAACTTCTCTCCCCTCTTGACTTTAAATTAAGTATTTTAATGGTTAAAATTGTCACAAGACGCAAGCGGTGACTTATTTAATTACGATTTAACTCCTGTGGATGTCTTCCAGCTAACAATTGAGTCTTGTTACTTGATTATCTGACTATTATGCAATATTTGTTGATATTTGTTTTCGAAGCAGAAGCACATGTGACTTTGTTTGCAAAGAAAATGGCCAGCATTTGGTGTTCGATTAAAAGATTGTTTCAATGACATACAAAGTTGATTTATTTGTATGTGAACTTTCACCAAATTTGTCCTCCTAACAGTCGTAAAATTCATTGTCAGGATTTTGATCATGTGCTTTTTCGTTATTAAATCCTGAGGGATGCCATTCAATGGATCTAGTCATATTTCTGTAGTGTATACATAAATTATAGGTCAAATGTTTTGAAAACTATACAGTGCTTGCTCACTAACACATGATTAGTTTTCTTTCCCAATCTTTCATCAGACTTCCCGGAGTTCCCGGTTTACTCTGCGCGTTTTCCTTTTTCTATAATGTCATATTTTTGTCATTGTTGGCGTTAATGCTCTAAACAAGTTGATTTTTGTTTCTTTCAAGGCACGGGAGGTGACCTGCTCTCTTATCTATTCAACCTAACAATGGAAATATTTCGCCTTTCCCAATCACAACCAACCCTAAGTCAATTGCTTGTGTCGGAATGTTATAACCTCCTCTGAAAATAAGATTTATCGATAGCTCGTACATGGCGGTAGGCACCTCGTTTGTAATACATCAACAGCTGCCATGTATATTCACCGTGTCTTGCTTTGGACAGGCGGATAAAGCAGACACACCGTGAAACTAGATCTTAAAAGATCAAGGGGAAATAATACCCATCACATTAGACCCACCGTGAAAATAGATCTTAAAAGATCAAGGGGAAATAATACCCATCACATTGCCCATGTCAGTAGTAAGGTAAGTAAGGTAGTAGGGGTATATTGAGGAGTTTTGGTCACAACAACATTATTTTTAGTAAGTTTGTGTTAGGGTTGCTTTAACTAAACTTATTTCGTTTTTTTATTGTTAACTTGATGTGAAGGGGATCACTGTTGAGTCTACCTTCATTCAAAAGATTCAAATCAAAGGTATCTTCTAAAAACTATAAACATGATAAAATATAAACTACAAAATACAGATAAAATAATAAAAAAAATTAATTAATCATCCAATTCTATAGGATTTAATCTAAAAATCTAAAATTTGGGATTAAAATTTTAATGGTTAAAATTTTCAGCTGCATATTGAGAAAACCCTTTAAAAAGGATCATTTATGTTAAAAAAGTTTGCAGTTAAATTAATCAAACAAGCGTAGAATATACACTATAAAATACATTTACTTCAATTTTTGTACAAGTTAATTTTTTTTAATATATATATAAATAATATATATATTTTTATTTAAAATTATTAATGTGAGTTTAATTTTATAAAGGAATAAATATTAGTCAAAATAATAGAAAAGAAAAATAATATATTTTAAAAATAATTGTTTATTTAATTAAATAATACAATTATTATATTAAAAATATGTAAGTTATTGGTGAGAGGAAGTAGACTTTACAAAGATGATCAAAATATACAAATTATGCCCAACACTTAGTAAGAGGAAGTAGAGTTCACAAAGATGAGGTAACAAAGAAAACATCAAAACATGTAAGGGCGAGAGTGGAAGTAGAGTTCACAAAGATGAGGTAACAAAGAAAACATCAAAACATATAAGGCGCGAGAGTGGTAAACTATGAAAGCGATACACAAAAGCAATTAAACTATCAATGCTAGTGAAGAAAAACAAAAGTATATTAAAATTTGATGTATTTACTTGAAATTTATACTTCAAAAACATTTTTACACGTTTAACTTAAGCCTATACTACAAAGATGATGTATTTTCCTACTATTATCCAAACATTTATATGTTAAGCCTATAATGCGAGGGAGAAAAAAATTATTTTTATCCCTCTTAAAAGTCAGGATACCCCTACATGGTTATTTTAAACATAATATATCATCTCTATCAAGTTGGATACACTTATACTATCTTTAAAATATTAAATAGAAAAAACTAATAACAAAGTCCTCATTAACAAATAGTTTTGGCACCAAACCTCTCATTTGATGACTTAGTGAGTGCGTGATTCCCTTAAAAGGCATGAACCATGAAAAGTTATCTCTAGATATAGATTGCAAAAAATAACTATAGAAAGTGCTTTGTCTAAATTACATATCTAAGACAAACTTATTAATGCTTCATTCCTCAAGCTTAGAGATTTGATTCCTATTTGGACACTTAGAAGGCCTAACAATTTGTTGCTAATTGCCTAAGTTGGGATGGCTCTATGCTTTGACATATTCTTACCTTGTCCACATCATCAATATAGTCTCAATCCCAAGTTCATGTCTAAGAAAAACTTCTTAAAACTTCATTTTTTAAGATAAGATATTTGGTTCTTATTTTGGACATCTAAAAGGCTATCAATCTATTGCTAATTACCAAGGTTAGGATAACTCTATGCTTTTATATGGTCTTAGAATTTCCACGTCATCCATATGGTGGAATAGAATTTTCTAACCTCTTGTTTGCTATGTAGCTCATAAAATTAGGGTTCCTTTCAAGAATGATGTTAGAATATTTCTTTGTTGATGGATATACCTATACATTATTTGAAACGTTATGCTACACTTTAATCATACCATACACATTATGAATGCATCCTACAAATATAGGCATTTTTTTATAGTAAAATGATGGTTAGACTTACCTCCACCCTAGTCTATGACTTCTACAAGAATTAAAATTTTGTAGGTGGTCATCATACCTTATTTTGATATGTTAGAAAAATGTATGCAACTCTCTTACCCATTTTTCTATGGTAATAATTTTGTATGAGAAGTGGTCATGAAAGTCAAAGAATCCATATGGTGGAAGCTTAGTTCTCATCCATGAAAAGTTAAACCTAATATTATAACTAATTCTTTGCTTGGCATATCATTGAATGTAATTTCCCTTTAGAGTTAAGTTGGCTACATGTGATGTCTCCTCCTAACTACGTGTTTTTGAAGAGTTGAAAATTTTTGAGACATCACTTTTGTGCTAATTGATAGGTAATATTATATGGTATCTTGGTTCCTTATTATTTCTATTGAAGTATGTGTAATTTGATCTTATTAGGTCAAGAGGAAAAATGTGAAAAAGAGTGCCTATGAGCACTACTAATGTAGCCTATGGGCAAGTGTATATGTAAGTTTATAGATATTTTTCATATAAGGCTAAAACATTACTTATGTAAGCCTTCAGGCATATTCATGTAATCCTAAGGGTACCCTTCATGTGTTCATCCTTAGTGATATTGGTGAATCCACCTATATGGATAAGCTTAATTAATGGTTGTACTATAATTATTATATAGTAATTTAACCTTCAATTCAAGTTATGTTGGTTTGATGTTAACATCTAATTAAAGATTTGGTATCACCATAAATACCTCCAATGATTGATCTAATGTATCAATGTGATATATGTGAATATTGTAGGGTGCCTATGGGTACCCACCCCATATTATTTTTGTGTCATCTCTCTCTCTCTCCTTATTTTATATATCAATGCTATCTTTAATAGCTCTTACATCGTTTTTGGATATGATCATGATGAATGCATATTTTAGAATGTTTCTAGGAAATATTAAGAATATAAATAATTTATTGGTATTTTCACCAATAAGTTATCTTGGAATATTGTACCCATACATTGCATTGATAACTTCAATATTATTTTTGAGAATTAAAGGCGACTAATTCTTAAATTTATTTGGGTGTTATAATATAAATTATATTTTTCTAACTTATTATCGTCTATTTTTTAATTGGTTATATGGAATTTAAATAGGTCTTACATGTATTACATTATGATCGTATTACCATGGTATTTCAACAAACCACATAGTGGTACAATAATATTTTTACTATTATAAATATACCATATGTGAAGATTTAAACATGGGTCATATTGCTTTGGACCAAGTGGTCATCAAAGTTCGATTATTTTTGACCAATTCGTCATGAAAGTCAAATTACCTTGGACTAAGTAGAAGTGATTGTAATTCATGCATGTCATGTCAATGATGATGTTTAGGATACATGATATGTTCAAGATATTTATAATGTTTATGATCTAGATGTTTAGGATGTTGAGGATATAGATATTCAAGATATTTGAGATGTATATGATCATGAAAATTTTAAAACACTAATACAAGTTGATTGGATGATATTGTGAAGGAGAAATATCCTTTTTACATAGTATAACAACATGTATCACATATAAAACGTTTGACTTGAGAAATATTTGATGTGAGACAAGAACAAATTCTTACAATATTATATAAATATAAATAATTGATATTGACATTCAAGTATTATATAAATATAAATAATTGACATTGACATTCAAGTATTATATATATATAAATAATTAAAATTGAATTTCAAGTTGTAAGGGTTTGATATGAATCCAATAAGAAAGAAATAAAAAACACAAGAAAAGTAGTGAAAAGTATTTTCAATGTTTTTTACATAATAGATAATAGAGTGTGTATCAAAATGCAACATGATGTGATTTTAGGAGTATGTATGGAGTAGATGTATCAAATCATATGGGGCAATTGGAGAAAATACTAAGTTAATCAATGCATAGAAAAATGAAAGAAATAACTCTTTTAGAGGAAGATCCTAAAATATGGATGTGGGTTTGTCAACTTCCTCATAGGGATAAATCCTCAAATGAGATCAAGATAAAAGTTGAAGAATTTTGGATCAACAACACTTGAACATCAAAAAGAGAATATATGTACTAGAACTTAAAATATCTTACAAAGGGGTTTTTCACTCGCATGTTGTTGTTGCCTATTTTCTCTTTCATAGGCTACCATACCACTAGTGACCTTACAATATCTACACACATTGTACCATTTTGTGTAACTTCTCCACCTTGGGTAGAGAGATCCTTCCCTTTTTATGGCTACCTATTAGGCAATCATTTCACTAGTTAGTGAAGTTGCAGCTGCAGAGAGACATGGCATCGATAAAACAACCCAAGAAGTTTATCTTGAAGGTAGTTCCTTTGTGTTGGACATAGTCCTATCCATGTAGGATTTTGATAAATCCTACAAGTAGCTTGAGAGTCACACCCTGGATGGGTACTTTTTGGGGAGGATTTCCAGTGACTCGTTAGTCTGTCAATGGGTTCAAAAAGTTTGACATCCATATGGCATAAAAGTTGACCATATTCAAAATCTTACTAAATGTTTTTTTTTTCATTTTTAGTTTGTCAATCCACAACATATCATTGAAGTTATGAGAAAATGTCCTTGGTATGTTAGAAATACCCTTTTAATTTTTTAGCTCTGGTACCATAATTTTATAGTTCATGCTGATGTTTCCCATGTGTCCTAGTTTGGGTGGAATTCCCATGTCTCCCTTTGCCCTTTTGGTTGTTCTTGCCACAACTTGTTTTGTATGCATGGAGCCATAAAAAATGTATGTTGTGTGGCCATACAAATGCATATGCATTGATATTGATCTCCCAAAGGACCTTAAGGATTATATTTATAATTAGATTGGTGAGACCCTTTTTCAATAATGGGTGGTTTATATCAATATCCCCAATACCTATTATCGATGTCAGTATGTAACTCAAAAAATAAAATATTGCCCTCTTATGGAGGGTCAATTCAAAAATCAAGCTCTAGTAGAGAAGTCAACACCTTCAAATATAATTAAATTTACCCCTCCCATTAATGGAGGGGAGGAATGGATATCTATCACTAGGAAGAATGGTCAAGGTAACTAGTTGTAATATTTTGAGGGAGCTGGTAAAAAGGAGCCTCAATCGAGTTCTCAGTCAGGGAGTTCTTATGCAACCTCTACATAAGGAACTACTATTTCTCTTCAAATATATACCTCTAGTGGTAATAAAAAAATATATCCCCAACTCTTCAAGCCTCCCAGTTGGCTAAATCATTAGCTATTCTAGAGTCCATCCCATCAAGTGGATGACCTATCTCTCCATATAATATGCCTAGTGAAGTTCCCTCATAAAAACCTCATCGCTCTTGCAGTCTAGTTAGGGAGGCCTCAAGCGTCCCTTTGGAGAAGCAATGATAGATAATTTTTTTCATGAAAACCATAATAGGTTTCTCACAACCACCCTTGAATATTTGGTATATTTTAAGGACCCTGAGGTCTTCTAAGGAAATGTGTTGCTCGATCATATCTCATGAAGTGCATGTCTTGGAATATTTGGGTTTGATAGATCTTGTGCGCAAGTACATAGTGCATTAGGGTTTAGATGAATTCAAGACCAAATTTGGTAGTATTGATATTATTTGCCTTCAAGAAGTCAAAGTCACTAAATTTATTTTATCTAGTACTTACTCCTTTCTCTGGCCTCGACGCCACACCTTTAATACTATGCATGACATAGGTAAAGGATGGGTAGTCATCTGCATTTTGGATTCTTATCATTCTAGATTGATCTCTATAGCACAAAGGTGTAGTATTATTGGTGGGAAGGTGGTTTCAAAGACTTAGAATGATCAATTTTATATTTCCAATTGATGGACCAAATTGTACAACCGTACAGTCTTTACAACTATCAATATGCAACAACCAAATAGCTTGTACGAAACCCAAATCATACCACTGTACAACTCCAAATCGTATAGTGATAGAGTTTTTACGATTTCACACTTAGTAAATCTTTCAGATTTAGTTTTACAAGCTTTTGTACACAGTTTTGTAACTAAATAGTTTGATTTCCCAATGCTGCCAAATCGAGTAAATTTCCCTCAATCGCATAAACTACCAAATCGAGTATGTTTCTTCTGTACGATTTGTAAGAACACTGGTGTATGATTTGTATGAAAAAAAGGTACAACAAAGTGCTAAATTGGATATTTTCCTAGAAAAATCTCTCTCAGATAATTTTTATAAGGATTTAATATGGCAATTAATCCTAATTCTACCAACATGCAAGTTATTTTATCAGGGTTGAGAGAGTTCTATATCCAATGGAGACATCCAAAAATCATACAATAGTATTCAATACATATTTCTTAATATCATAATCATCACAGATCATTCATCAAGGCCACACTAGTGCATAAGGATTTAATATGGCAATTAATACTAATTCTACTAACATATAAGTTATTTTATCAAGGTTGAGAGAGTTCTATATCCAATGGAGACATCCAAAAATCATACAATAGTATTCAATACATCTTTATTAATATAATAATCATCACATATCATTCATCAAGGCCACACTAGTGCTGGTTTAATGCAATTTCTCCATAGTAATGCATTAAATAACAATAACAACAAAAAAGAAGAGCATGCAATAGAGATAAAATGTAAAATACTAATATACCATTCTAGGATCATACAATACATGAGTAAAACTATGAAATGTGATTATTATTCATTACTGCTCAATAATGTCATCCAAAAATTATAGATATGCAATAACACTTCACATCAGAACATAGCCAAAATTCCTAGCATTTCCATACTAACCAGAATGTAACCAGAATATCAATAGACCATAAAAATTGAAAATGAAGTCTTATATAACATTGCCCAGGTCATTCCAAAGTGGTTCTTGAGGCAATTCATTATTCATAACTACCCATGCATAATGGAATACATAATTAAGACTTTTACTAAGTCTAAACACCTTATTTATCAAATTCGTGTGCAATTACAACTTAAATTGCATTTTCTATGCATTTCATTACATATTGTATAGTTTACCTTCACTTTGTACTATTTTCCCTTTAGGTTGTATGGTTTACTCCTTCTTGTACGATTTAAAAAACTTGGGCAAATCCTTTATCACTTCTTCTTTTGGGAGGTGGATTTGTTGCCTATAATATCTTGGTTTTGTGACCCTACTAATCATGTCATATAGGATATAATGGATATTTATGGCCATCTTCTTGTTGTACTCAAAATTTACGCACTTGATGATTTCATTGACCATTGTGCACTTTGGTGGTGGATGATGCTCTCACCCCCCTGCTATTTTGTTGCTCTGTGAAGACTTCAATATAATCGAATTCCCACATGACAAGGTGGGTCTTCTTCCCTTCAGGTGGGTCACAAGGGAAATAGAAGCATGGTTTTTCATGAAAGAAAATTTGAATCTCTCTAACCCCAATAGATTCTTTTTACCCTCTTCATTTCGTGCTAGTGCTTGGTTCACGTGGTCTAACAACCAATAGGGTGAGATTCATGTTCTAAAAATATTGGATAGAGCCATGCTCTCTAATTTCAATCATTTCTCCTTTGAACGACCCTCATCTTCTTCTCCCAATATCTCTGCCCACCCTGACCTTTGCCTGTTTGACCATTTCTCCATTTCCTTTTTGTAATGACGCTCCTCTCACGATGAAGGAAGAAAATAAAATAAATAATAAACTTACCATTTTTTTGTGAAACATGGTACTTCTAATAATCCTTATGAGTGTAGGACATTGGCATAATGACAAGAAAAGAAATCATTCAATAGGGAAAAAGGGTAATAAAGGGAAGTGATGATTTGGGTCGCAAGTACATGGACACTTGCACACTTGTATTTCATGTAGATTTTTGATTTATTATATTTATGCATGTTCGTTTTGAAGAAGTTCTTGCTTTTATTGATAAAGAGTAGAATGTGCTTATGTTGTGTATGGCGATGATGATGGGATCCACCTTCTTTTTCATTAATTTTTTCATATGATTTCTAATAAAAGGTATAATAATAAATATATATGAATATATATACATATTTAAATGTATAGAACAAGGAAGGAACCATTTTACACATGAGTTTACGAATGTGTCTTGGCTAAAATGTCCTTGCATGGTTTTTTTTAAAACATCAATTTATTGGTCTTAGTAATACGATTATTTTCATAGTTATATTTTTCTATGAAATATATTTGTATCTAAGTATTTACCTATGATGAAAGAACTATTTTGATTTAAATTATAACAATATTTGAAGTGGAGGGATATGGTCGGATCGTGCGTAACCAAACAAGGTGGCATCATGATAGTTTAAACCCCTCTCCATACCTGACATACAATAATATGGGAAAAAGGAAAATACCTAAGGTAAAAGAGGAGGAAAAAGGATGTATAAAACATTATTATGATTCTAGTCATGAAGAGAAAAAAAGGATCTTGGAAAAGAAGAATAGTAGATGTGAAACTAGAAGGAGTTAAGAAAAACTTTGGGTGAACTTCATTTCCAGGTGGATTCTTTTGTGTGAAAAGCTTATTGTCCTATAAATATTCCTTTATTTTGTAAAAATTTAACATGACGTATGTATCCTTGGGTGTTGTTTGCAAACGTAGAGGATAATACTGCATGTTGTGGTTATTATATTCTTATAAAAAAAAAAACTCTTTTTGTTGCCATGTTTGGATAGGAAAGGAAAAGATAAATGAATTTCTAGATCTGGATAAGAAGAATGATATGTTGGTTGAAACTAAGTGTAAACATTTTTTTCAAAGCATGCATGGATGATAAATATTATCTGGAAATAATAGGAAATAAGGTCTGAAAATGTGAATGCATTATTTAGTTGCAGCGTGAAATTATTGTGTAGTTTTTTGTTTATATAATTGTTGCACTTAGGATTGCATTCATTTAATTTGAGTCGAGATCTGATCCCACCAAGTTTGTAAACCCATTTGTTTTCCTTGAGCTGGATCTGGTTGTAATATGGATGGTGACTAAGGAGGTGGATGGTTGAGTAGAAGCTGAAAGGGGATTTGTGATGCCCGTCCTACATTTTAAAATATCTCCAATAAAATTTAAGTGAGTTGTTGCTATGTAACAATGGTCAAAAAAATATAACCTTTTTTATATAAGAACAGTGTTGTGATGTTGTTGATTCATGAATAACTATTTGGGAAAACGTATGGTTGCATAGGGACTAAGTAGTATGGGATTTTACATCCTGTTTGAGAAGACTACCGTGGTGATATTAAGAAAGAATTGATTATGTATTATATTTCTGAGTATATATTGTAAATTCTAGAGTCAAATGATGTACATATATTTCTACAAAAGTATTCATGAATTATAAAATATGTTTAAGTATGGTGATAAATGTATGCTTTGGTTGTCAATGAAAAACCTTTGGTTTTCTGTATAAAATAAAGATATGTTTGCTTTTGGTGAGTCTCCTTAAACAATATTATTCTCTCCTAACAGGAATGAAAATTAATTCAGTTACACTTTAGAAGTATTAACTTGGTAATAGCATATAGATTTGGATATCTTGTAAAAATTTAGAACAATATGATTGATTAATCAAGTGTATAAATAATACATTGATGCCCTAGAATAGTCTACTAAAAGAACAACTAACCAGGTGAGGAATAGATGTTGTTATAACAATGTAACAACATACTAAATAATGAAATATAATATAGCAAACTATAGTTACGCTAACATCCCCCCTTATTACATTATTTGGGTAATAAGATAACTACTAGCTATACTAACATCCCCCTTGATTACATCATTTTGCAATACATAGAGAGCTGCAAAATAATTCAAATTTGACACGTGCAAGTGCCTTAGTGAAAATATCAGCAACTTGAGCATTGGTGGAGATGTACTGAAGCTGAATTTAGTGCCTTGGAACTTCGTCTCGAATGAAGTGGCATTGTGTATCAATGTGCTTAGTTTTCTCATGATGCACTAGATTCTTAACAAGGTTCAAAACACCCTGGTTGTCATTGAACAAGTGTATTAGATATTTTTATGGAAGACCCATACTGGCCAGAATGTGATGCAACCATATCACTTCGCACACAGCTTCATGTGTGGTGCGATACTCTACTCTGTAGATGAAATAGCAACCACCTGTTGCTTCTTGATGTGCCAAGAGATAGGACTAGATCCAAGATGAAATATATATCCTGAAGTTGAATTACGATCATCATATGACCCGACATAGTCAAAGTCCATGTATCCTTGCAAGAAGAATTTTTTATTCCTCTTTTACTCTAGGCCATATTCCATTGTGCCATGGACATAGTGAAGAACATGTTTTGATGCTTTCCAGTGAGTAGTCCTAGGTTCCTGCATGAACCTCGAAAGATAGTTGATAGTAAATACGATATCTGGCATAGTATTGGTCAGATATATGAGACTCCCAATCAACTAACGATAGAGAGTAGCATCTACCTGAGGTGAATCATCATGTCATGATAACTAAAGCCCTAATTCCATAGGAGTTGCCATTGGCTTGCAATCAGTCATGCGATATTTTTCTAATAATGTCTTGGCATATTTTTTTGAGACACTTTGATGTAGTGCTCCTTCTGGTTCACTTCCAGACCAAGACAATAATGGAGAAGTCCAAGATCTGTCATCTCAAAATATTTACACAAGTCTTTTTTGACAGTAGAGATCATAGTTTATGAACTCCCTATAATGAACAAATCATCAACATAGAGTACAAGAAACACTATCTCAAAACCTTATTTCTTGAAATAGAGGTTTGCATCTGATGGACATCTCTTGAATCCATGCTGTAGGAGGTGATTATCCATTTTTATATACCAAGATCGAGGAGCTTGTTTTAAACCATATAAGGATTTGACCAACTTGCACACTTTCTACTCTTGGCATTCCACTTCAAATCCTTTAGGTTGAGTCATGTAGACTTCCTCTTGGATATCACCATTCAGAAGGTACTCTTGACATCCATATGGTGAAATTTCCACCCATATTGTGCTGCCATAGCACAAAGAACTCGAATAGTGGTCATCCGAGTAGTAGGTGCAAAATTTTCCTCATAGTCAATGCCTTCCTTTTGAGCATAGCCCTTTGCAACAAGACGGGCCTTATGCTTATCAATTGTCCCATCTACCTTGTACTTGAGTTTGTACACCCATTTGGAGCCTATGGGTTTCTTTCCATGTGGCAGATCGACAAGCTTCCAAGTTTTGTTTTTCATCAGAGACTTATACTCAGCATCCATAGCAGCCTTCCATTTTGGCTCACTAAGGGCATCTTGTACAGAAGCAAGTTCATGTTCATTCACTAAAGACATAAACACCCTGTCATAATCTATATCCATATCCTTTGTTTATTTCTCTCGATCAACAAAAAGTTCCTCAAAATATTGACAAAGATCATCAACCCCAGTAGTATATGTTACTATTCTTTGTTATCGAGCCATGCTGCGAGTACGAGGTCTATCCAAAGTCAAATCTGGTGGAGTGGATAGTTTGGAGTCTCTGATGGTATTTGTATACCATTTTGGATTCTTCTTCTATGGTGATGAAGAATATGAAGAAGTCGAAGGACCTCCAGTATTTGGTGATGAAGGAGACTTCTCAACTTTAGTTTCCACAAGATCTAGGTATACATCAGATGTGCTTTGTGATGTGAAAGCCTCATCAAAAACAACATCTCTACTGACATGAATCTTCTTGGTAAAAGGATCAATCAAGCGATAACCCTTAGAGTGCTCATCATAGCCAAGAAGAATACACTTCAATGTCTTCTCATCTAGCTTCTTCCTTTTCTCTTTCGGTATGTGCATGAAAGCATTACATCCAAAAATGCGTAGATGAGATATGGAGGGTTTTTGACCACTCCAAGATTCTTGTGGAGTCATTCCTTGTAGGGCCTTTGTGGGTGCCCTATTCAACAGGTATACTGTTGTGGTGACAACTTCTACCCAATATTGTTGCTCAAGACTAGCTCTTGTGAGCATGCAACGAACCATTTCCATGATGGAACGGTTCCTCCTTTCAGCAACACCATTTTGTTGAGGAGTATAATAAATAGTTAATAGTCTCTTGATCCCATGTGTAGTCAAGAATGCAAAAAAATATTTAGAGGTAAACTCCCCCCTTGATCTAAGTGGAGGGTCTTTATAGAAGTCCCTGACTCCTCAACATATTTCTTGAATTGCTAGAAGAAACCAAATGCTTCAGATTTTAGATGAAGAAAGAACACCCACATCTTACATGAGTAATCATCCACAAACAACTGAAAATACCTCTTCCCCCCACTACTGATGGGTGTGAAAGGACCACACAGATCGGTGTGAATCAACTCCAGAGGTTTCTTTGCTCTTGTAGAGATTTTCTCAAAAGGTACTCTATGTTGCTTTCCTGCCAAGCAGTCAGAGCACACTGGCAAGATGGAAGAAAGGTAAGGAAGACCCTTTACCATCTCATACTTACTTAGCTCAAGTAAGTAGCTAGAACTAAGATGCCCATATATCTTGTGCCATAGGGATGTTGCCTCTTTTGTAGAGACTATCATGGCTACATGTGGAGAAGAGATAACATCTAAGGCAAATAAGCCATGCTTATATGAAGCGGTTGCAATGTTCTTACCCCTCCTGGTAATAGAACAACACTTCTTGCCTCCCTCAACACTAAAGTTTACAACCATATCCTTATCCAAAATTTGTGTGACTGACAAAAAATTGTTCGCCAATCCTAGAACATAGAGAACTTTTTCAATCTAAAACTTGCCATTAGGAAGAGTGACTGAAACTATACCTTCTCCCTGAACCTTGTAGGTTTTATCATCGACAATAGTGACAGGTTTGCCCTCTTTGGCCTCAAAGGACTCAAACCATGATTTTTCACCAGTCATGTGTTTACTAGCACCAGAATCGACATACCATACATGATCCGTCTATTTTGAGGTTGTGGTAGTCATGAGCACCTTGTGTGCCCACTCAAAATATGAGTCAGATTCCTCAACAACAACATTCACCTTGGGTTGCTTGTTCTTATTTTGTGGTTTGTTCTGGCCTTTCTTTTTTGGTTTCTTATTCTTGTGCCAACATCTATTTGTATCATGACCCTCTTTGTCACATATTTTGCAATATATTTTAGTTTGTTGAGGTTGTTTCCATTTTGAATCTTTTTGAGAGTTCCCTCCTTTCTAAAAATTACCCTTCTTCTTAGGACCCTTCCTGTTGGAATAGAGGGTTGTGTTAGAAGAATCATCTCTCTAAATTTGGCGTGCCTCCTCCTCTTGAAGCATATTGACCAACTCAACAAAGGTAACTTTTCGTTGTGACACCTGAAGGGAAGTGATCAACACCCTATAAGAATCAGGTAAATCTCTCAATACAATTGAGATAAGGAGCTTGTCATCAATAGGTTCTCCCAAAGAATTCAACTTTGCTTTCAATTCAGACACTCTGCAAAGAAATATTTCAACTTTATCTCCCTCATATATAGTTTTAAGGGCATCCCATGCCTCTTTACTATGTTCATAGTCAACAATATGGGGTTGAACTTCATCAAACACAACAAGCAAGATGAGCACTTTTGCTTTGTTGTCTTTCTTGTCAAAGTATTTCTGATCAGCAGTTGGAGTTATAGCTCCGATAGTAGATGAAGGTCTTGTTGTTGTGCCAGATACAACATCCCATAAGTCATCCATTTTGAGGATTGCCTTCATCTTATTTTTCCATGGTGTATAGTTAGGACCTTTCAACAACTGATGAGCATTAGTCATTAATTTTGTAGACATTGTGAAGGTTCCTTATATCACCAAATGGTCCCCCTTTAGATATACCTTAATTCCAGGCCTTTATACCATACAAAATACCCGCCCTTACGTGAGGGAGACTATAGGTATTTTGAAAAATCAGAGAAATTACCCGCCCTTACGTGAGGGAGACTGTAAGTAATTTCAATGATTATACGATACGTGGTACTTAGGCGGTATTGAAAGGAATCATCTTGTTGATGACACCTACCATAGAAAGTCGCCAATCCTCATGCGTGGGGCGTAACTTCTCCTAAAAACTTCAGAAATCATAACATTCATCAGAGTTTACGTCTAAACACAAGAACGATTGAGGTAGTGGATGGAGTAAAAAAATAGCAAAATGGCAAACTTATGTCTCCTCGACGATTAATAGAGAACAAGCTCAGATGTCATTGTGGCAGCTATATTAGGTGGCGGATATAGTAGCAATCATGAAAACATTACCTGTAAGTGCTGGCCAGAGGTATCACAAATACCGAACGCTGCAGTGCAATAAATTGCACGGATGGGTTTTATTTATTCCGAGGACTTAGGGAGTGAATTTGATTTTTAACTTTTAATGAAGTAGTGCAAAAAAATGGAAAATGCAACATACAACATAAAAGTGCCCACAGAAATAAACCTCTAGGTGTCAGGCGCTACTGAAAATGCACCTTTACAATAATGCCAATTTTGCTTTTTCAAATGCTAAAAAAATTACTCACTTTCCCCCCTTTGATTTTTGAAAAAAAATAGCCCCCCCCTTAAGTTTGTGGAAAAAAATGGTTCCCCACAAAAAATTTCCACTAAAGCATCTTTTAAAAATTTAATTTCTTATCTAAGATTAATAAAAAATAAATAAATTACCTTATCATAGTAAAATCATTTAAAAAAAATAACTTTTAACTATGATAAAAAAAAAAGTAATTTAAAAATTTAATTTATTAACCTTAGTAGAAAAAAAAATAAAAGAAAACTTTAATAAAAAAAATTTACCTTGCATGGGGGGGTCGGCGGGTTTTGACCCCGCAACCTCAGGGCTCCTAGAGCCCAACCGCTCAGCTCACTACCACGTGAGCTAGCGGGTTGATCCGTTTGGATCACGGGGAGCCCTCCTAGTTAAGGAGGCTCCTTGAGCCCTTTGTTTTCGATGTGACCTCCGTGCCTCCACTTCGGCGACGGTCTACGCTGGCGACAACGTCGCTTGGGTGGTGGCTCGGGTGGCGTCCACTCGAGTGGTGTCCGCTCAGATGGCATTTGCTCACATCGACTGCAGTCTATCAACACTGCAAAAAAAATGTGCTCTCCCACAAAACAAACCTTGCCACTACACAAATTTGCACTAAAAAAAACCGTTCTCAACCCTTCATTCGTTGTATAAGCTCAGATTTCTGCATAAAAAAAACACCTGCAACTCTGATCTGTGACGGGCACGGGAGGAGAAGCAGGTTATTTATGGAGAAATGAAGAGTTAAATTGAAAAACCAAACCGGCCAAGCTGCACGAAATCTCTGTGAGAAAATATCTAACGCAGTCGTTAACACATGCATGGATTTGAGGAGTTAACAAAAAATAGCAACTGGTTTTTGGTTTTGACGCTCGGGACACATTAGCAGGATATAACAAAGGTTTTTTTTTGTTTTGTTTTTTTTAAATGCATATGTCCCACATGTGCATGGGAAAGGGCATTAAACTTGTTTAAGAGGGTGAATACTCCATTCTTGGCGTATCTCCTCTCGGGGAGATGATGCCTGAGAGGATGCGGGATCTCCTCCCGCATGGGGATGGCCGCCTTGGTGGTTGCCACCTGCACACTCGTGCCTTGCGTTGTCTTCGACCTCCCGCCTTCCGTTGACCTTTGATCTGCCGATCGACCTCCATTGTCGTTTGTCGATCCCAAAGTTTTGGGATTCCGCTCGGGTCAATCATCGCATCAGGCCTTGTCCGGGCCTGTTAGGTGTCAGGTCTATGTTCTTGTGTTAGTCAGGTCCTCATCCTCATGTTAGTCGGCCTTGTCTAGACCTTGCATATTTTGGGTCCTCGTCCTCGTTTCTTGAGATACCTTGCCTTGGGATGCATGCATCAAATTTGATCGAGATGCCTTGCCTCAAGATACATGCATAAATTTGACACATGCTCTTATACCATGTAAAAATTTGAAACAATATGATTGATTAATCAAGTGTATAAATAATACATTGATGCCCTAGAATAGTCCGCTGAAAGCGCAACTAACCAGGCGAGGAATAGATGTTGTTATAACAATGTAACAACATACTAAATAATGAAATATAATATAGCAAACTATAGTTATGCTAACATATCTTGTAGATTAACCATGGTAATCTATGATTGATTGATTAAGAAGGTGCAAACCTTGTCTTACAAAAATAAGATTGTTTATGATTTCGCATTTATCTATTTGGTTGAATAGAATTAACAACTTAATTATTTAAAATAATTTAAGTACCCTCATGGATAGAAAAGACTCTTAGCCAATGTGCGGCAAGTCTGAAATCAAACTCTACTACTCGTCGAAAAATAATCTCAGTACTTAAACTAATGTGTTTTTGGTTAATGTTGGTTTGTATGGTTTGGAAATATGGTATTTAATCCTTAAGGCAATAAATGGTTTATCAATTTATATAATTTTGAAAATGATAAGTCTTGTTGAAAATGATTCCTTGCTTGAAGAAAGGAATTGTATGATAGCAAAAAGTTCTTTGATTTGCTTTGTAAACAATTTCTTGTGATTCATTGTGGAATTTAGCTAGTGAATGGAAACTCATAGGTTGCAAGATTTATAACCTTGAGGTCTTAAAGGTAAAGTGAAATAGTAACATGAGCTCTAATTGTTCTAATGGAAATTATTACTTTTAGTAAATCAATAATGTTTCTACCATGATAGAAGGCAAAGCTAAACCTTTAGTTTTAAGGTTAAATCTTCATTGTTTACCTTTAGACCCTTGGTAGAGTGAACTATTTATAAGTAAACACTATACTTTAAACTAGAATTTAGAATGCTCTACCTTACCTTAAAACCATGCATCGAGATTGAAGGATGTTTTGGAAACAAAATAAAACCCAATATGTTGTGGTGCGGGAAGGCACACAACAAGCACGAGAATGGTCGATGGATTGACAAAATTGGTCAAAATATGTGACTGGATCAAATCCTTTAACGAGAAGGTGGTATGGGATGCCATATCCAGATCATTACTTATTAGTACTGTGATAGATCTCATGCCCGAGTAACTTCGCTAGATTAGCCTCGACGTTTGGTATGGGATAAACGAACGAGAGTTACTTTGAGTATGTGTGATTAAGACCAAGGCCAGTGAATTGGCAAGGCTCTATCTGACTCCGAGAAAAAGGGATAATCAGATAGTCATGAGGTATATTTATTCTAGAACCCTTACATCCAATAATAGAACATGTTCAACATAAGTCAAGGGTTCAGAATGTAAAGGGATGGGGAAATAAGCATCCACCCATTAGGTGTTATGGGCCCTAATGGACAACCCCTATCGTGGTTTGACCCTCATGCTAGAAAATGAGGATGTTAAATGAGATTTTTGACTCCACTAAATGGCACAATTATGAGATGTGGCCTATCTCATCCACTTGGATGACTGTCTACAATAGTCTTGAATCCAAAAGTTGGTGCAATATGTCATACTATATAAAGAATATCATAATGATATATTGGGTAAAACAATTCCTACTTGGTACCTTTGAGGTAAAACCTTTAGCAAACTGTAGGTTGAAAAAAAAACTTTAACCTTCATGCTAATCTTGTTTGTTTGAGTAGAGCAACCAAGTGAGTAGACTTAGGTTGTTACATATGGTATCAGAGCAGACTTGATCTTAAGTTGTAGACTCTGAATGTAAAAAAAAAAAGTTGTTATAAACTAATGCAATACCTCTTTCACTTACAGGTTGAGATGGCACCAATGCTGAGAGGTGGATCCTCGAGAAACCCTGTGGGAGGCAGAGAGGAGGAAACCACTGAAAGACCTGTAAGGGGACCAAGAACGAATATGAGAAAAGAAGGTCCTCAATGTGAAAGAAGAATGAAAGGTTTGAATGAACCACCTCCAAATGAACTAGAAAGAGGAGGAGAAAGCCTTGCAAAGGTTGTGAAATTGCTACAAACCCAAATGGAGCAGCAAAGGGAAGAGATGGCCCAACAAAAAATACATATGGCCCAACAACAAGAATTCATTGCCCAACAACAACGGGTAATAGAAAACTTAATAGGGGAAAGAGGAACTAGATTGGATAGGGTAGGGGATGTACCCAAGGAACCTGAGAGATCCAATGCTGGAAGGGCTAGGGTAAGTAAAGAATTGGATAGGAACCTAAGAAAGGTTGTGATCTCCAAGTTTAATGGGAAGGACGATGATGAGTCAACTAAGAATTGGTTAAGTGAATTGGAGTCCTACTTCTCTTTAGTGGTCCTATCCTATGAATCTAAGACTACTTTGGCAGTTATGAATATGATGGAAGTAGCCCTAGATTGGTGGAAATATTATAAGAAAGGGCATGCAGTAGAAGCTGTTGACCTCAAATGGGAGGAATTTATCAAAGAGTTTAGAGATAGATTCTTGAAAAAATAGTATTACGTGGAAAATTTTGGTGAATTCTCAAATTTGTGATAGGAAAGCATAATAGTATGAGAATACCACCAAAATTTTATACAACTATTAAAGTATGCATCTCAATATGAGAGTAATGAGGAGATGAAGACTCAAAAATTCATTCTGGGATTACATCCTAGAATCATGACTGTAGTAAATATGCACAATCCTATCAATATACCTACTGCTTTTGATTTGGCAAGAAAAGAGGAAGCCAATCAGGAAACAAGAAAAGCATATTTCAACTACCAAAAGCTATCCGAAAAGGAAAAGGATGAACTCTGGAAGCAGAAAAGTGATGGCTTTATGAAATGGGAGAAGGAACAAAATAAGAAACCCAAAGGAGGAGATCAGAACAAGCAAAGTGGAAAAAATAAACTTAATTACCAAAGTGGTAAGCACAAAAAATATGCAAAGGAGTTTCCAAGAAGGCAGGACCAAAAGTCAACAAGTCAAGAAAGGGCCAGGGAAACTACTTTTATGAATAGAAATGAGAATGATAATAGGGGAAGTAGAGCTCCACCAACCGGATGTTATGTGTGTAAAGGAGCTCACTACACCAGTAAATGTCCCCACAGAGCTGATCTACCACCAAAGGTTCTAGAGGAAGCTAACCATAGGATCTATGCCACCACAGGTAGTTCTGAAATCCATGGTCAAATTACTCCTTTCTTACTAAATGGCAAGATCTTTGATAAGAATGTAAAAATTTTGATTGATAGCGGGTCAACAGATAGCTTTATCTCATCTAGAATAGTGAGGGATTTTCCTATTAGACCTAGATTTTTGGCTAAAATTTGGAAGGTAGAGTATGGCTCAGGGTAAACCTACCATGTTGACCAATGCCTATTTGATCCCCACATCTTCTTACCACAAGGAAAAACCAATTGGCATATGTATGTGGTGCCTTTACATGTGTTTGATATCATCCTAGGAGTGGATTGGTTGAAAGCGCATAAGGCTCTTCTAAATTTTGAAGAGAGATGGGTGGAATTTTTGGATGAATCTAATCAAAGGATTAGAGTTAATTGTGGTCAAAAAGAAGTTAAACCATATTTATTGACTGCAATGCAGATTAAAAAGGTTTTTAAGAGGAAGGGTATGATTTTTATAGTCAAGATGAATGAAAAAGAAGAGACTGAAAAAGAATCAAATCTATTTCAGCAATATCCGATATTGGAAGCATTCAAGGATGTATTTCCTAAGGATCTACCGGGATTACCACCTCAGAGGGAATTTTATTTCTCAATAGAGTTGTTACTTGGTTCTACACCAATTGCAAGATCACCATATAGAATGACACCCATAGAGTTGTAGGAGCTTAAAACACAACTTTAGGATTTGCTAGAAAAATGTCTAATCAAGCCTAGTGTGTCACCTTGGGGAGCTCCTATTTTGTTTGTTAAAAATAAATATGGTACTTTAAGGATGTGCATATATTACCGAATTCTGAATAAATTTACTATCAATAATAGATACTCTTTGCCAATAATTGATGACTTGTTTGATCAATTAAAAGGAGCAACCATATTTTCTAAAATAGACTTGAGATCTAGTTATCATCAGTTAAGGATTCGGGAGGAAGACACTTCTAAAACAATATTTAGAACAAGGTATGGACATTTTGAGTTTATTATCCTACCATTTGGGCTAACTAATGCTCCAACCGCATTCATGAACCTCATGAATAGCATTTTCAGAGATCAGTTGGATCTATTTGTACTTGTATTTTTGGATGATATATTGATCTACTCCAAGAGTAAAGAGGAGCATGATCAACACATGAGAACTGTGCTAGATATTCTTAGAAGGAATCAATTGTATGGAAAGTTATCCAAATGTGAGTTTTATACCCCACAAGTACAATATCTTGGGCATATTGTTTTTCTAGTGGGGATTATAGTGGATCTAAAGAAGATTGAAGCAATTATTGATTGGCCAACACCTACTAATGTTTCAGAGGTGCGAAGCTTTATGGGAATTGTAGGATATTATAGGCGATTTGTCAAGGGGTTTTCAAAAATTGCTCAACCCATTACAAACCTTCAAATAAAATGGAAAATATTCAAATGGACATAGCAGTGTGAGGAGGCTTTTCAGATTTTGAAAGAAAGGTTGACAACAACACCGATCCTACAATTGCTTGATCCTAGCAAATAGTTTACAGTTTGTACTGATGCATCAATTGAAGGGTTAGGAGGGGTCTTGACTCAAGATGATGTGGTTATTGCCTATGAATCCAAAAAAATTAAGAGGCACGAGGTTAATTACACCACTCATGATCTAGAGTTGGCAGCGGTGGTACATGCCCTAAAAATTTTGCGACACTATTTGTTGGGAAAACCTTTTGAATTAAAAATAGACCACCAAAGTCTGAGGTATATATTTACCCAACCATTATTAAATGCTAGACAATGCCGTTGGATGGAATTCTTAGCGGAATACGACTTCGACATTGAATACATTAAGGGAAAATAAAATAAGGTTGTCGATGCTCTAAGTAGGAGAGGACGTATTACCACAATGATAAAATACCAATATGATATGTTGGATCAAATTAAAATATGGCAAGGAAAGGATGAGTTCTATCGATCTTGTGTAGAACAAATTGAGCAATAATTTGGCAAGGATGCATATTTCATTGTTAAAAGTGATTTGCTATTTTTTAGGAATAGATTGGTAGTCCCTGATTTGGGAGGATTGAGAGAAACAATCCTTAAGGAGGCTCATAATACTCCATATTGCACACACCCAAGAGGGGCAAAGATGCATGAAAATTTGAAAAAAATATTATTATTGGCCAGGAATGAAGAAATATATTACGAATTATGTGGCAAAGTGTTTGGAATGCCAGAGAGTGAAAGTAGAACACCTGCATCCAGCTGGAAAGCTATATCCACATGAGATACCCACACAAAAGTGGCAAGTAATATCAATGGATTTTATAGTGGGTTTGCCTAAAACAATATTTAGGCATGATGCAATTCTAGTAATTATGGATAAATTAACTAAGGTTGCACATTTTATACCAAGAAATGTGCAAGATGATGTGATCACCGTAGCTAGTAAGTTTTCCAAGGAAGTGGTAAGACTGCACAGTTTTCCAAAAGTTATAATCTCTGATAGAGATTCTCATTTCACTTTTGAATTTTGGCAAGTATTGCATCAGGTGTTGGGAACCAAATTGAATATCAATACTGCTTATCACCTAGAGAAATATGGTCATACTGAAAGGGTTAATCAAGTGCTTGAGGATATGCTAAGGATGTATTGCATGGATCAACACGCAAAGTGGGAAGACTATTTATTTCTAGTAGAATTTACGTACAACAATAGTTATCATGCATCGCTAGGAATGGCACCATTTGAAGCTCTATATGGGTGATGGTGCAGAATTCCCTTATATTGGGATAATTTAGAGGATCGAGTAGTGATCGAACCAAAAATGGTAAAAGTAATGAAGGAGCAATTAAAGAAAATTCAACTGAGGTTGAAAGAGGTTGCAGATCGCTAAAAGAGCTACACAAACCTCAAAATATCATCGAGGGAATATTCTGTGGGAGATAGAGTATTCTTAAGGGTGAAACCCACTAAGATTTCTATCAAATCCTCCAAAATTGACTCTAGATATGTGGGGCCATTTGAGATAGTAGCTAAGATAAGCCATGTAGCTTACAGACTAGCTCTACCACCCAACTTATCCAAAATCCATAATGTCTTTCATGTGTCCCTCTTTAGAAAATATATTTCTAACCCCACTCATGTGTTGGATGTTTCCAAATTGTAGATGATCGATCCCTTAAATATTGAGGTCCGACCTATTCATCTACTTGGTTTTAGGAACAATAATTTGAGGAAGAGAAGCATAGAACAATGTCGAGTCCAGTGGGACCACTACTCGGACAAAAATGCTATGTGGGAATACGTAGTTGATATGCATCAATAATTTCCTTATTTGTTTGAGTAGATAAAAGACTTTATTTTAGAAATTTTAACAAAAGTTACATGATATATGTATATATGGGAATGGAATTGGATGTTGAGTAGAGTAAGATATGTTTGTGGAATTCCTATATAGGATAGTTTGTAAATATTTTGTTTCATTTCGTGAAATATTTTGCTTCGTTTCGTGAAATATTTTGGAACATATGATGAAGATATGAATGATTGTTTCTTATGTTGACATAATCTATGGTGAGATAATATGCTAAATGAATGGAAATGTGATGTGATTTTATGATGATATCCTATTAAAAATATTGAGGATCAAGTGGAAACAATTTTCTTGAATACTTTGATTTATGAAAGATGTGATTGTAATTCAATCATTGATTTCCTTGCATTAACTAGTTTAAAACACAGGGACTGTGTTTGTTTCTAGTGGGGGAGGATGTAACAACACTCCTCTCATGATGAAGGAAGAAAATAAAAGAAATAATAAACTTACCTATTTATTGTGAAACATGGTACTGCTATGATGATCCTTGTGAGTGAAGGATAGTGGCAGAATGACAAGAAAATAAGTCAGTCATCAAGGAAAAAGGGTAAGAAAGGGAAGTGATGATTCGACTCATGAGTACATGGATGCTCACACACTTGCATTTCATGTAGAGTTTTGATTTATTATATGTGTGCGTTCGTTTTGAAGAAGTAATTGTTTTGATTGATAGAGAGTAGAATGTGCTTATATTTTGTGTGGTGATGATGATGGGAGCCACCTTCTTTTTCTTTAAGTTTTTCATATGATTTCTTATCAAAGGTATAAGAATAGATATATATGAATATATATACATATTTATATGCATAGGACAAGAAAGAAACCATTTTAAAAATAACCTTAAGAATGTATCTTGGCTAACATGTCCTTGTATGGTTGTTTTTAAAACATCAATTTATTGGTCTTAGTAATGAGATTATTTTCATAGCTATCTTGTTCTATGAAATATATTTGTATCTAAGTATTTACCTGTGATGAAAGAACTATTTTGATTTAAATTATAACAAGATTCAGAGTGGAGGGATATGGTCGGATCGTGTGTAACCAAACAAGGTGGCATCATGATAGTTTAAACCCCTCTCCATACCTAACGTTTGAGAATATGGGGAAAAGGAAAATGCCCAAGGTAAAAGAGGAGGAAAAGGGACGCAAAAAAAATTATTATGATTCTGGTTACAAAGAGAAAACAAGGAGCTTGGAAAAGAAGAATAGCAGGCATGGAACTAGAAGGATTCAGGGAAAACTTTGGGCGAGCTTCATTTCTAGGTGGATTCTTTTGTGTGAAAATCTTATTGTCCTATAAATGTTCCTTTCTTTTGTAAAAATTGAACATGTTGTATGTAACCTTGGGTGTTGTTTGCAAATGTAGAGGATAATATTGCATGTTGTGGTTATTATATTCTTTAAAAAAAAAATGCTTTATGTTGTCGTGTTTGGATAGGAAAGGAAAAGATAAATGAATTCCTAGATTTGAACAGGAAGAATGATATGTTGGTTGAAAATGAGTGTAAATATTTCTTGGAAAGCATGCATGGATGACAAGTATTGTCTGGAAATAGTAGGCAATAAGGTCTAAAAATTTGAATGCATTATTTGGTTGCAGTGTGAAATTATTGTGTAGTTGTTTGTTTATATAATTGTTGCACCTAGGATTGCATTCATTTAATATGAGTTAGGATCTGATCCCACCAAGTTTGTAAATCCATTTTTTTCCTTGATTTGGCTATGGCTGGGATCTCGAATGATGACCAAGGAGGTGGATGGTCGGGTAGAAGCCGAAAGGGGATTTGTGATGCCCATGCTAGATTTTAAAATATCTCCAATAAAATTTAAGTGAGTTGTTACTATGTAACAATGGCTGGAAAATGTAAACTTCTGCATATATGAATAGTGTTGTGATGTTGTTGATTCATGAAGAAATATTTGGGGAAACATATGGTCGCATAGGGACTGAGTAGTATGGGATTTTATGTCGTGTTTGAGAAGACCACCTTGGTGATCTTCGAAAAGAACTGATTATGTATTATATTTCTGAATATAGATTGTAAAGCCTAGAGTCAAATGATGTACATCTCTTTCTACAAAAGTATTCATGAATTATAAAATGGGTTTAAGTATGGCGCTAAATGTATGCTTTGGTTGTCAATGAAAAACCTTTGGTTTGTTGTATAAAATAAAGACATGTTTGCTTTTGGTGAGTCTCATTAAACATTATTATTCTCTCCTAACGGGAATGAAAATTAATTCCATTACACTTTGGAAGTATTAACTTGGTAATAGCATATAGATTTGGGTATCTTGTATAGTTTTTTTTTTTGGTAAATAAGGTACAACTTCATTACTACCGGGTTTTACAGGTTGACCCAAATCCTATTACAAAAATAGCACAAAGCTTAAGTGGAACAAAAAAGAGCCACACATTTTGTTCTTAGCCTCCTACTAGGGCCACATAGCCAACAAAAAGCATCAATATTACAAAGGATTACACTCACCTTAAAACACAGGCAGTCAACAATTTCGCCTCCTAACACTTTCTCTTCTCTTTTGGTCGCACAATTATGACATGTCGCGATATCGCGAAACTTTTCCTTCCTCCTCTTTCTTTTCACTTTTGGTCGCAAAAAAGCAAAAATTCATGATATCGCGACACTTTTCCTTCCCGCTCTTTCTCTTCTCTTTTGGTCATGAAAATACGACATGTCACGAAATCGTGACACTTTTTCCCTCTTGCTTGTTCTCTTCACTTTTGGTTGCGAAACAACATGTCGCGAAATCGTGACACTTTTCCTTCCTCCTGTTTCTTTTCTTTTTTTTTCGCGAAAAAGCGACATGTCACGAAATCACGACACTTTTCCTTCCCACTCTATCTCTTCTCTTTTGGTCGCAAAAATTTGACATGTCATGATATCGCGACACAAATCCCTCTTGCTTATTCTCTTCACTTTTGGTCATGAAAAAATGACATGTCATGATATCGCTACACCCTTTCTTTCATTTTGAACATGTCACGAAATCATGACACTTTTTCTTTCCTCCTCTTTCTCTTCTCTTTTGGTCATGAAAATGCAACATGTAGCGATATCGCGACACATTTCTCTCTTGCTTATTCTCTTCACTTTTGGTCATGAAAAAGCGACATGTCGCGATATCGCTACACCCTTTCTTTCATTCTGAACATGTCACGAAATCGCGACACTTTTTCTTTCCTCCTCTTTCTCTTCTCTTTTGGTCACAAAAATGCGACATGTAGCGATATCGCGACACTTTTCCTTCTCGCTCTTTCTCTTCTCTTTTGGTCGCAAAAATATGACATGTCATGAAATCGTGACACTTTTTCCATCTTGCTCTTTCTCTTCTCTTTTGGTCATGATAAACCGACATGTCACGATATCGTGACACTTTTTCCTTCTTGCTCTTTCTCTTCTTTTTTGGATGCAAAAATCCGACATGTCATGAAATCGCGACCCTTTTTTATTCAAGCTCAACATATCGCCAGACATCGATGCCAAATCCTTCTTGCTCACCATGTCGCAAAATTGGAACACTCTTTCTTTTAACATATCGCGATATCATGACACTTTTTATTTCTTGCTCTTTCTCTTTTCTTTTGGTCATGAAAATGCGGCATGTCGCGATATCGCGACACTTTTTCCATGTCGCGAAATCGCGACACTATTTCCATGTCGCGAAATCGCGACACTTTTTCTAACATGTCGCGATATCGTGACACTTTTTCCTTCCTTCTCTATCACTGCTTTTTTGGTCACAAAAATGCGACATGTCAAGATATCGTGCCACTTTTCCTTCTTGCTCTTATTCTTCTCTTTTGGTCACGAAAAGATGACATGTCACGAAATCGTGACACTTTTTCTTTCTTGATTTTTCTCTTCTCTTTTAGTCGCGAAACCAAGACATGTCATGATATCGCGACACTTTTTCCCACTTGCTCTTTCTCTTCTTTTTGGTCACGAAAATGTGACATGTTGTGATATCATGACACTTTTTCTTTCTTGCTTTTTATCTTCTCTTTTAGTCATGAAAACCCGACATGTCGCGAAATCATGACTCATTTTCCCACTTGCTCTTTCTCTTCTTTTTTGGTCGTAAAAATGCGACATGTCATGATATTGCGACACTTCTTCCTTCATGCTCAACACACCACCAAAAAGCATCACTTTTTCCTTCTTGCTCAGCATGGATCGACATCGCGACACTCTTTCAATCCTGTCGCGATATCGCGACACTATTTCCCTCTTGCTTTTTCTCTTCTCTTTTGATCGCGACACCGTGACATGTCGCGAAATCGCTACACTTTTCCTTTCTTGCTCTACATGTCATAAAATCATGACACTCTTTCTTTCTTGCTCAACATGTCATGATATCGTGACATTTTTTCCTTCTCGCTTGACATGTCGTGATATTGCGACACTTTTCCTTTCTTGCTCAACCTATCACCAAATCGCTACACTTTTCCTTTCATGATGAAAATTGCTTTTCTTGAAACTCAAACAATTCATGAAAATGTGACATCGGTCTTTGGCCTCATCAATTGCCCCTAACCCCATAACATGAAGCCACCAAGACATCTGGATCCTTCCCCTGTTGCAGAGAAAGCTAAAGCCGTCACAATAAGGACCGAAGCAATCCTGACAAAACCGCATTGAAACTGCTCTCCCTTTTTCTGATCCCCACAACTTCACCATCATTGGTGATCATTTTGAATTATTTTATCCACTTCACTTGGGACTCCATGTTCCCAAGTGACCAACCCAACGACTTCCACCCCTAAATTGGCCAAGATATCAGCAGTTTTATTTGCTTCCCTAAAAATGTGTTGGGCCTTCCGATCGTTCCTGGCATGGTAAAGGATCCTAGCCTCTTTGATGATAGTCTTAATCTGCCACGAAGGATTTTTCCCATTGTTGAGAAGGTTTATGACCTGCATCGAATCTCCTTCGATAATTAGTTTACCTTCAATTTCCTGAGCCAATTGAAGACCCCTCCATAACGCTCTTGCTTCCACCTCGTTGTTAGTCTTAGTTCCCAGCTTTTCAGAGAAGGCCATCACCAACTTATCTTGATGATCTCTCACTACTCTTCCAGCCCCTGCATTTCCAGGGTTACCTTTAGAGGCCCCATTGAAGTTGAGCTTGAACCAACCAACCAGGGGCGGTTTCCACTTGACATCTAATCTGGGATTGACCTTGATTACAGGTTTCTCACCCAGAGTAATATTTAAGGATTGAGCGATCCGCCTCTCCCAGGGGAAAGGATTTCGATCCTCATAATGTTTAAGGCTGATGTTTTCATAGGCAAAGGTAAGAATCTTATTTTTAATGGAGGTGACATCATGGCTCGACTCATGGAAAGCTCTAAGGTTTCTTTCTAGCCACACCTACCAAAGAAAATTATGGAGACAAATCTTCCAAAAGAACCTCATCCTAAGGCTAACAAAGGGATTTGGCCATTGGTGGAAGAGGTCAAATATGGTAGCTGGTCTGACCCAGCAAATGCTAAAGGCTTGAAACAACCCATGGAGGACACTCAGAGAGACTGGACATTCAAGAAAAATATGGTGGGTGGACTCCCAATTACCCCTGCACAAATAACATCAGTTAACAATTATCATACCTTTCCTTAACAAGTTGTCAATCATCAGAATCCTGCCTTGGATCACCAACTGTGAGAACATAGCAACTTTAGGAATAAGGTTTTTGACCCACACCAACTGAGTCTGGAGTGTGGGATCATCTATATCTAACATTAGCATATATGCAGATTTGACTAAGAACTGCCCACTTTCGATAGCTACCCATATTACATGATCCTGCTTAGGATTCGTGGAAATGAATTGTTGATGCAGGATGCTTTGGAGTTCTTCTGATTCATCTTCAAAGCCTTGAATCCTTATCTATTTCCAAATAAGCCTACCTCTATCCTATTTTATGAAATTATCCACTTTCCTTCCAAATTGGTCCTCTGTTATTCTTTTGATCCTTGCTAGGATAGGAAACTGAGATAAAGCTTCATCCTTGGCCCACCTGTCATCCCATAACTTGATCTTCTACCCGTTACCAAGAACCCATCTTAGGCCTTTCTTTAAGAACTCTCTACTTGTTAAGATTGCTTTCCAGAACGCCGAACCTCCACCATGCATCGAATCATTTAGGAAATTGGTATCTTGAAGATATTTTCTTTTAATTATGGAAGTCCACTCATTCTCCTCATTTTTGATAAGGCGCCAAGCTTGTTTAGCAAGCAAGGCAGTGTTTAGGTGAGCAACTCTTCTAATTCATAGCCACCCATTTTCTTTCGGCCTGCAAACCTTACCCCAGCCCACAAGGTGGAACCTCTTTTTTTCCTCTGACCTAGACTAGAGAAAATTCTTTTGGAGCTGTTCAATTTTTTGGTAAACTCTAGTTGGGGCCTTAAAAATAGAAAGAAAATAAACCGGGATGCTCTGTAAGGATGCCTTAGTGAGAGTAAGCTTCCCGACCTGAGATAAGAGATGACCTTTCCAACCAGCCAGTTTCTTTTGAATTCTTTCAACCACTTTATCCCACATCGACTCTCTCAGAGAACCATAGAAAAGGGGAAGGCCTAAATAGGATGTAGGAAAAGTCGCTATCAAACATTCCAAAATCGTAGCTATTCTGGCTTGTCTCTAGATTGGGGTGTTGAGGAAGTAAATATTACTCTTGTTGAAATTTACTTTCTGGCCCACCACATCCTCGTAGAGTTGGAGTATGTGCTTAATTCTTCTGGCTTCAACCATTGACGAGTGAGTCAACAACAAAGTGTCATCAACAAATTTTTGGTGAGAAATTGGGTTGGTGAGATATGTGGCTTTAATCCCCGAGATTAATCCAGCATTACAAGCAACTTTTATGGTTCTACCTAATGCCTCTCCTACTAAAATTAATAGCATTGTGCTAATCGGATCTCCTTGTCTAAGCCCCCTATGACTCTGGAAATACCCAGTTGTCATGCAATTGACCAAAAATGAGAACCAAGGTTTAGATATACATTCTTTTATCAACCTGACCCACTGAGGATGAAAGCCAAACTTTAGAAGAAAAACCATCAAGAACTCCCAATTAATGTAGTCAAAAACTTTATTCATATCAAGCTTTAAAGCAAAGACCTCATTGTTGGTTTGCCTTGCAGAGTGCAGAGCTTCATGGACAGTGATTGCACCATCCAAAATTGATATCCCCTAAACATAACTTCCCTGACCAAGGTCAATAATGAGGGGCAATATTTATTTCATTCTGTTAGCTATGGCTTTGGTTAAGATCTTGTAGGATACGTTACATAAGCTAACCGGTCTAAAATTTGCCATTGTCTCTGGAGATGGGCCCTTCAGAATCAGGGCAATAAATGTGGACATGAACCCTCTTGGAATATGTTTTGAAGCCTAAAACTCTTGGATAGCAGAAATGACATCCTCTATCACAATATCCCAAAAAACTTGAAAGAACCAGGGAGGGAACCCATCAGGGCCAGAGGCCTTCTCAGGTTCCATACTAAACAACGCCTTTCTGATTTCTTCATCGATGAATGGAGCAATAAGCTTGCCATTCATGGCCTCATCAACCACGCAAGGAATAAACTAGAGGAGAGTGTCCTTAGCTTCCTCTATACACTGGGATTCATCTCTGATAAGGGAGATAAAATAAGCAATTTCTTCCTCTATGATATCACTCAGATCCTGGGTTTTGGATCCATCAGCTTTGGTCAACTCTTTGATCTTGTTATTACTTCTGTTACTCAATTTTGTGACATGAAAAAAATTTGAGTTCAAGTCACCATCCTTTAGCCATAAAGCCCTTGATTTCTGTCTCTAGTATACCTCTTCACAAGCTAGAATATTGTGATATTCTGATAGCTTGGCTTGCTCCTCCTTCCTAGTAGCTTCATCACCTAAACCATTTTGTATAGAGTTGTCAATGATCTGCAGCCTTTCTCCCACATGTTTCTTGTTCTCAAACAGTTTTCCAAAAACATCCTTATTCCAAGTTCTAAGATTATCCTTTACTAATTTCAGCTTTTGAGCAAGTTTGAAACCTGAGCTTCCCTGAAAAGGTTGCCGCCACCATCTGGAAATATTTTATTTTAACTCTGGGTGTTCGATCCACATCGACTGGAATCGAAAAGGTTGAAGGAGTTTAACTTTGGAACCTCCCAAAGGATGGGATTGTGATCAGAGAAAATTTTGGGAAGAGTTTGCAAAGTCGAGTCTCCAAACCTAGCAATTGCCTCCTTTGATAAGAAAAACATGTCAAGTCTTTCTTGGATAAGTTGGCTTCCTGCACGCCTATTGCTCCAAGTATACTTGGCTCATCTTAGTCTCACATCCATCAGTTGATTCGAGTTAACAAAGTCATTGAAGTCTTCCATACTTCTGGTTGGGAGCCTAGAGCCACCCTTTTTGTCTGATGGGTATAATGGCATGTTGAAATTGCCAGCCATCACCCACGGGATGTCATGGAAAGCATCACCCAGTTTGCCCAGATACTACCACAACAAAGCTCTTCCTTGGACATCATGGGGAGCATAGACAATTGAGAAAATCCATGACCTATTGTTGGCAATGTCATGGAATAAAACACTCAGCACCTTGTCATCATCTTGGATGATGCTGCCTTCCACCACCTGAGGATCCCACAGAACCATGAGACCCCCTGAAGCTCCTCTAGCCAGTATGAACACCATGTCCCCTTGGCTCCACATCTTTTTTGCTATTTATTTTGACTGGGCTTTGCCTAATTTTGTTTCTTGCAGCAACACAATTGTTGGATTGTACTGCCTTCTTAATGAGCTAACCACCCTTTGAGTCGGTTGGCCATTGAAGCCTCTCACATTCCATGAGAGAACCTTCATTTGGATTGTTTAGAGTTTTTCCCCTTCCCCCTCCCTTGAGGAAGTTTTCCTGATTTGTTATCATCATGCCTTGGGATAACTTGTTGTATCAAAGTTTTTTGTTTGCCATTGGAAATCTCATTGTCAGTCCTCATTCTGTTGAGCTCTGCATTTGAAATCCTCCCCTTCTTTCTCTCACTGCCATAGTCAATAGGTGACTTAGTAGTATTCCTAGTCTATTTGGGGCTAAAAGGTGGATGATCTCTCTGTTGTAGAACCATACTAACACATTCCTCCAAAACATTCATTTCTACCTCCTCAATCCTAGATTCTAACTCCTCCATCTATTTCCTAAATTCTCCTGATGAACCTTCTATATGGTTTGACGGGCTCCTATCTATGATGGTGGGAAGGTCTAAAATTGATGACCCAATCTCCTCCACCCATTTTCTGTATTCTCTAGGATTTTGTTTTGCCCCTCCCTGGGGGCTTGAGGGGTTCTTTGTTATGGGATTTGTAGAACCTACTCAAGATGGGGGATCTAGGGATTCAAGGATTTTACCTTGCAGGATTCCTCCTTCTAACTCCTCGCTCTCCCCTTCTCCCAATAGATCCTCTAAAATTTTGAACTTATTTGAGCTTGGAATTTTAGGGCTTACCTTATTTTCCTGGTTGTCGAAGAGGAGTTTCTTACCTTTACTCTAACTTTTCCCTGCCCCATGTTTTGTCTTCTCTTGATAAAAGAGGTTATTTTTAGATTGCCTAAACCCTCCTCTGCCCATCTGGCCTCTATTTGGAGGGAGGTGCCTAGGAAACCCTCTCTCATTTGCTCGATTGCCTTCCATATTTTGGTTTTCTCTACTATCTACAATTTTAGGGCACTTATTTTGCAAATGGCCTTGGGTTTTGCACTTAGTACAAAAAGCTGGCCTATTTTCATATTCCACCACCTGTTTTCTTAGGTAGTTGTCATACTCTAGCTCCACAAAATTTGGCAACTCAGAGTCTAAATTAGCGTTGACACAAAACCTTACATGTGTCATCCTTGTCCTAGCCAAGGTTGCATGATCTATGGCCACCAAATCTCCAATCACTCTGGTGATGCCTTGCAGCCAATACTCGTTGACAAACTGTACTGGTAGGTTAGGAAGATGAACCCAAATAGGGGCAGTATTGATACTCTATTTTTTAGGGTAAAAATCCTCCCCCCACTTTCTGAGGTAAAGACTATGTTTCCCTAAAAACCAGGGTCCTCTGGTTAGAACGCGGTTTGCGTCATCCTTGTTATTAAATCATAAGATAAGAAAACCCCTAGACAGGGCAAAAACTTCCAAACTCCCCACCGTTCTCCATTTGGATAGAGCCCAGGATCGAATAGTCTCAATATCTGGCCTTCCACCCAGAAACTTACCCATAAGTGAAAACTCTTCCATGGCTAAAAAGGAGCTCATCACCTCAGAAGGAGCCACTATCCTATTATTCACCAAAATGAGGGGTGGGAATGAAAGGAAATCACTCACCCGACCCTTAACAGTTTTTGCAAAATACCGGCCCTCTTTGGGACCCGCAACGCCCTTCTAGGTCCCTTTGTCCGAATATTTTTGAGGATGGTCGAGATCACTAGGGATGACCCCACCTGACACCAAAGGCCTCCCTTCCTCTGGATCCTCGCCTGATTCGATCTTGATGGTCCTTCCCAAACCCTCCATGCCTTCTCTGTAGTTCCCACCCAAAATTTTCAAACCTGCTCCGCTCTGCTCCGCTCTGATCCTTGCCTATAGGGTATCTTGTATAGTAACCATGGTAATCTATGACTGATTGATGAAGATAGTGCAAACCCTATCTTACAAAAATAATGATGTTTGTGATTTCACCTTTATCTCTTTGGTTGAGTAGAATTAAGCAACTTAATTATTTAAAATAATTTAAGTACCCTCGTGGATAGAAAAGACTCTTAGCCAATGTGGAGAAAGTCTGAAATCAACCTATGTTGCTGGTCGAAAAATAATATTAGTACTTAAATTAATATGTTTTTGGTTAATGGTTGTTTGTATGGTTTGGAAATATGGTAATTAATCCTTAAGGCAATAAATGGTTTATCAATTCATATAATTTTGTCAATGATAAGTCTTGTTGAAAATGATTCTTTTGCTTGAAGAAAAGAATTATGTGATAGAAAAACGTTCTTTTATTTGCTTTGTAAACAATTTCTTGTGATTCATTGTGGAATTTAGCTAGTGAATGGAAACTCATAGGTTGCAAGATTTATAACCTTGAGGTCTTAAAGGTAAAGTGAAATAGTAACATGAGTTCTAATTGTTCTAATGGAAATTATTACTTTTAGTAAATCAATGCCATGATAGAAGGAAAAGCTAAACCTTTAGTTTTAAGGTTAAATCTTCATTGTTTACCTTTAGACCCTTGGTGGAGTTAACTATTTATAAATAAAAACTATAATTTAAACCATAAGTTAGAATTATCTACCCTACCTTAAAACCATGCATCGAGATTGAAGGATGTTTTAGAAACAGAATAAAACCCAATATGTTGTGGTGTGAGAAGGCACACAACAAGCATGAGAATGGTTGATGGATTGATAAAATTGGTCAAAATATGTGACTGGATCAAATCCTTTAATGATAAGGTGGTATGAAATGCCATTTCTAGATCATTACTCATTAGTACTATGATAGATCTTGTGACTAGGTAACTTCCCTAGATTAGCCTTGATGTTTGGTATGGGACAAAAAAATGAGATTTACTTCGAGTATGTGTGATTAAGACCGAGGTCAGTGAATTGGCAAGGCTCTATCTGACTATGATATAAAGGGATAATTAGATAATCATGGGGTATATTTATGCTAGAACCCTTACATCCAATAATAGAACTTGTTTGATAGAAGTCAAGGGTTCATAATGTATAGGGATGGAAAAATAAACATCCACCCATTAGGTGTTATGGACCCTAATGGACAATCCATATCATGATTCGACCCTCAAACCAAAAAATGAGGATGTTAAATGAGATTGTCAACTCCACTAAATGGCACAGTTATAGGATGTGGCCTATATCATCCACTTGGATGATTGTCTACAATAGTCTTGAATCCAATAGTTGGTGCAATATGTCGTACTATATAAATAATGTCATAATAATATATTGGGTAAAACAATTTCTAGCTGGTACCTTCAAGGTAAAACCTTTAGCAAACTATAGGTTAAAGAAAACTTTAACCTTCATGATAATCTTGCTTGTTTTATTAGAGCAATCAAGTGAGTATACTTGGGTTGTTACACTTTTTCATTTTGATTTTTTCTACCCCCACTCATCTTTCTCGATCACGATTTTATATTAATACCTCTATTCTACACCACCCCATGTTGAGGGCCTATGTTATTAGAATTTGGAACCTAGTCCCCAGATCGAAAGGGGCCTCAAGCTAGATTTATTGGTGGAATGTTGTTATCCAATGCACTACTAGCTTCCTATGCTTTCTTGGGCATAAGATTACTAAGTTTTGTCATCACTCCAACACTAATATTAAGTGGGAGTTGGAAGTGGCATCTACTTTGCTTCATTATAATCCTTTGAATTAGGAGCTTTAGAGGCACCTTGCTATGGTTAAACACTATATTTTTATGGCAGTGCACTATGATGCTAAAGAGGCATAAATCAAGGTGAGGTTGCACTAGATCAAATTTAGATATAAGGTGTCCAAGGAGTTATTTCATCACTTGCATCCTTGCAAACAATTTTTGGGTATTAAATACTTTAATATTAATGAAGACCATATTTCTAAACTTCCTAATATTCTCTCTACTTTTGAAGAGAACTACCAGACTGTGTTTGTGGCTCAAAATTATTCCTTGCAACATGGCTAAGCTCTTAAATATTGCCTTTCTATTGTCCTAGAGTGGTTGTCTAAGTCTCAAATATTTGCCTATGAATATGCACTCTCTTTGAAGGATCTAGAGGAAGCTCTTTCTTAGATGGACAATTATAAGTCTCCTTGTATTCATGGTTTCCCATGTGAATTCTACAAGTCCCTTTGGGATAATGTTGATCCTGATCTTATCAAATTCTATCAGGAGGCCTTCCCTAAGGGTTCTTTGGACCCTAGTATTAATCAAGGGATTATTAAATTTATCCCCAAGGCTAGTGATCCTGAAATAATCACCAATTGGAGGTCTATTAATCTTCTTAATGTTTCCTATAATATCATTTCCAAATCCCTGGATTTACACATCCACCATCTCCTTCCTATTATCATGCACCCAAAGTAAACTAGATTCATTTGGGGTAGGTTCATCCTTGAAAATATTATTGTTGTTTTGTAAGGCATGGAGTGTGCTCACAATTTTAACCAATGATCATTATTCATAAAAATTAACATTGAGAAATCCTATGACAAGATCGATTGGTCATTCATTATAGCAATGCTTAAAGCTCTTGGTTTTGGGCTCTATTTCATTAGTTCTATGAAAATGTTGTTTTTTGAGGCTTTAAATATTTTATCCATTAAGAGACACAAGTCCTTAGACATTAGGCTCTTCCAATCCATTAGACAAGGTTTTCCTTTTGTTAGGAAGCAAGACAAATAATTCAATTAAGGTGCCAAATAAATAGGTTACAATAGGTTATAATAAGCCCGTAGATATAGGATCTGCTAACCTATTAAAGCCAGGAATAAAACTAGCGCTAAGAATAAGCTAACCTAATTTATTCCCTAATATCCCAACTAAATAATGAAATAATAACAGTTATGCTAATATACACTAACATCCCCCTTATTACATTATTTGGATAATAATAGAACTACTATCTATGCTAACATCCCCCCATACAATAATATTTGGGTAAATTATATAACTACCCCAATACAATGAAGAAGAAGAAGAGAAATGAAAGAATGATGGATCATGCTTTGTCTTTGGCTTTGGCTCTAGCTCATGTCTCTAAGCATACCTCTGGAATTGTACCTCTGGGTTTATCTCAGGATCTGCCTATGAATCTGCCTCTGGATTATTGCCTCTGGATCTGCTTGTAGATCTGCCTCTGGAACTTTGTCTCTGGGTCTGTCTGTAGGTCTGTCTCTGGGTCATTATCTATGGGACTGCCACTTGGTCTATCACTGGATTTGCCTCGGGGTCTACCATAGGTTTTACCTTTTCGATAGAAGCCATACAACATTTCTTTCATCATGGTCCATTGTGTGAGATTTGTCCATCCACAATCAATATGAACCTTGTTGGCCATTTTCACTTTGTACCAACAACTGGAAGAAGAGTGATTCGTACATCCACATGAATCATAAGGATATAATCTCCAACACTTAGCTGCAACATGTCCTGTCTTTCCACAGTGACTACAACAATGCTTTTTAGGAGTTGTAGGAGATTTAGGTTTTACAAACATAGAATTACTAGTACTTGCATGTCCAGTATAGCCAAGGCCTTCATTCTTTGCCTTGACACTTAGCATTATTGGAGATTTAATGCCTTGTTCTTGTTTACCTAATATCTCACCATTGAATCCCATTTTCTTCATCATTTTGGAACCAAATCCTTTGGTGTGTTTTTCAAAACACCCAATTTCATCATCTTCATCAATGCTTTTAACAATATTGCATTTGTTGCTATTGATGAGAGTATGGAATTCATTTTTAGGAGGTTCAATTTTTAAGTCACTAGTGTCACAAGCAAAATTTGCTACTATGATGAGATCACCTGTGCTACAACTGATATCTGCCATCATAGGCATGAGGTCACTTGTATCACAACAAACATTGGCCATCATGGGCTCAAGGTCACATGTGTCACAACAAGCATTCACCACCATGGGCTGAAGGTCACTTGTGTCACTACAATCATCAACCATTTTGACCTTTGTTTCCTCACTAAAGTCCCTATAGATTTTACGTTGGGCAATATCAAGAGAAAGCAATGATATGTAGACTGCCCTTATGACACCTATAGGGATTTGAACACCATTTTTCTGAAGATCTTCAAAATCTTTGAGAATGGATTTTACACCACTGCGTAGTGTAGAATATTTTTCATCCTCATAAAAATCCATTCCTTCCATATCTAGTGGAAAGTAAGGACCTTTAACTGATTTTGCAACATCATCCATTTTTTTTGGGATAGTTTTCTTCTTTGATCTACCCATTCTTAAGGTGTCGGTCTTTGTCAAAAATGCACCTTTTACAATAAAATTTTGCAAAATAATTTGACTAAGGTGTCGGTCACTGCCGAAAATGCACCCTTATAAGTCTTCCCCCTTTGGTTTTGCAAAATTATATATCTCCCCTGTACGGGGTTCCAAGGGGCAGCGCAAAATGGGTGCTCTAGAAGGATTTTTTTTGGAGTGCCCCCTTTTGTTTTTATTGTAAAAATTTAATAAATTTAATCATATTTCATTAATAATAAAATAAGTTTTTAATAAAATCAATTAATTTTCTAAGAAAATATTGATTTTAATTAAAAATATATATTAAATTATTAAAAAAAAATTAATAAATTAAAAATATATATAGCTTATGGGGGGCATCGACAGAGTTTGATCCCCCAACCTCGTGCTCCCAAGACTTTGCCACCAACTAGATGAGCTAGCTCCTCGACTGGAATATAAAGGGTAGGACCCTTTACTTAAACTATCCCCATCAGGCGCTTCCTTAGAAGCTACACCACTCTGGTGGCACCACTTGGGGAGGCTCTACGTCAACCGAAGGATCTACTATTTTCGCTTCCTCATAGCAACCTCTTCTACACAGGTTTCTCCTTCCTCACAATACGAGCTCGTCGCAACAAAATTTTAACTGCAATATTCCAATGATGTGAGACATTCACTCTTGTTAACAAGCATGTCATAGTGTCTTCGAATCAGACGCAAAGATTACACTCCCAGTTTTTTTTTTTTAATGTTAGAGTAATCGACCTCCTTAAATCAACCACATGAACATGTCTATGATCCGTATGCAGCTAGCATCACTATTGCAATCGATCTCTTCGTCGTGGTCTGGATTAGGCTCACTATGGCTATTATCCCACATACAGGGAACATAAAAACATAGATGGCTTTAAAAAAATCAATGCACAAATATTTTCTTGACTACCTTCGGGTAGTCCTCCCTTAGGTTCATGTAGAAAGTACCCACTTCCCTAGGCGTCTAGGGCTGTCAGTGTCGAGCAGTCATCCTTGTCAGCCTAGGTTCTAGGTGTCTGTCCACACTAGCCACTTAGAGCTTCTTCGTCGCCACATCACCTGTAGATTAGATTGTGTGGCTTGTTAGGTCTCTTCTTAGGATTTCATTGAGTCTGGTCTACGTGGTGGTCACCCGATGATTGACCTCCAGTTAGTCATCGGGTCCCGGCCTGGTCATCACATCGGGGATCCTCCAGGTCTGAGATACGTTAGCTTAGCTAGGGCCATCCATAGTCCATCTTCAGACCCTACTTCAGGGTGACTCAACTGTGAGTACAAATTCAGACCTCCCTCATGCCCAATAAGAGAGTCTACACCAATCAGACTGCTGACTAGTCACTACCTTGATCTGTAGCGATTGCACCAAGTCTCCCTACTCTTAGGCTATAATCGATCAAAGAGCTCTGTGCACTCTGATACCATGTTAGGAAGCAAGAAAAATAATTCAATTAAGGTACCAAATAAATAGGTAACAATAGGTTATAATAAGCCCATAGATATAGGATTTGCTAACCTATTAAAGTCAGGAATAAAACTAGCGCTAAGAATAAGCTAACCTAATTTATTCCCTAATATCCCAACTAAATAATGAAATAATAATAGTTATGCTAATATACGCTAACACCTTTGATGACATCCCTTTATTTCCTTGTTTCTGAAGGGTTTGGCTATTTACTAGCTCACCATACTGCTCAGGGGTCTATTTAGCGAATTTCTCTCCCCAAAAGGGAGACTCAATTGATCAATGGTCATTTTCTTGATGAATCTTTCCTCATTCTTATTGATAAATAAGGTGTCATTCATCAGGCGCTTGCCTACCTAGATACTTTTTGTATGGCTTTTAGATCCTCCATTCAATCAAAAACAACTTAATGTTATAGGCAGTCTCTTGACTCGATGCCCCACTGGCTTAGTCAATATCAATGGAATATCATCCAATAGGGGAAAATATTTCATTTTTTAAGTATTACTTGTGCCTTTAAAAGTTCATTTCCAAAGCTATGGAAGTATGTTTTTAACATGGTGGAACAAAAACCTACCTACTAGTCCACCAAGAAGCTCTCCCTTGCTAGTAAATACCAAATTTGCACCAAAGTCCTTGCATCCACCCATGTTTATTATTATTCCTATGGGGTCCCATCCAAAAAATACTATAATAAGCTTGATAAAGCTTCTACGAGACTTTTTATGGTCCTCTTATAATAATGGTTTGGGATTCCACCATGTTGCTTGGAAGTATTGTTGTCTTCCTAGAAGCCATGGTGGGCTTGGTATTCACAATACCCAGTATCAAGGTTTGACCCTCTATATTGACTGGGTCATCATATCCCTCATAGATAATGAGGCTTGGAAGATTCTTATTCGACACTATATTAGTGAGGTCACCCCTTTTGGCCGTAAGAGTTGGAGGGGCATGGGGTTTCCTTCCCTCCTTTTTGCCCTTGTGTCTATCAAAGTGTCATGATATTTTGTCATTAAGAGTGTTTGGAAATTTTAGGATAGTGTAAACCTTGGCTTATATGGAATGGCTAAATATTTTGGTATAGCCTCTCCATCAACTAGATGATTTTTTGGTGATCGCCTTTTATCACCTACCAGGGTTCCTCACTTGCGTAGGTCCCCTATGTTTATATTCTTATATTATTTTGCAAATGTGTGCAATGCATCACATATTTATTTTCTCATACCAGGGATTGGCTCTCTTTGGATGACTTCAAAGCTAAATTTAGGCTTAGTCACTCTTACAGGGATACTTTTGAGGCTATCAAGGCTGCTCTCTCTAACTCCATGTTACACAAGATTTCAATGCTTTCACAATCACCTTGGTGGAAGGACTAGAAGTGGTATCCAAACACTATGCTATAAAAATACAAGGCTTGTTTGGGGTATGGATGACTATCTACTTGCCTCCCCATGATTTATAAGCTCAATCAATGGTGTAAGGTCTCCTTCCCTCGACCTATTTGGATGTGCAAGTTCCAGACTACTAGGGTTCCTTTCGTAGAGGCTTAAATTTCTTGTTTTTCCTAGAGTATTTTGCACCAAGGGATTCCTATTGAGGAGTGTATCTATCATTTAGGTAGCCCTAACCCTTCTTTCCCTTTTTGTCTTCTGTCTAAATACTTTTTCTATATCTTTTAGGTTTGTGCTCGTGCTCATTCCCTTTGGGAGTGGTTTTTTTCCTTTTTAAGACCCTTTTCCTTCACCACATTTGATTGGAAGCATATCAGAGCCCCCATATTTGTCGGATATTTTATTTGAAGTGTGGCAATTGTGTTGTATGGTGACCATTTTTAGAATATGGAGATCTAGAAATTATTGTATCTTTGGTAAGTGTTCTTCCTCTTTGCACATCTTTATGTTTGATAAGTCTAATATTATTTCTTCTATATATTTTTAGATTATATTTCAAGCCAATAAGGTGGCCATGGAGTTCACTCATCTTCAATAGCTTATTTATCAATGGGAGAACACACCGTGCATAGTCAATTAGGTTCCTCTTGTGTAGCATACTCCTCAAAGCTGGTTTGGGTCCAGATAGCAGTGTCACTCACTCCCAAACTACACTCCTATCCCAGCTCAAGGTCCTTACAAAGATGGTCATGGCTACTTGACTATTCCTCTGTCCATCCCAACTCCTCAAATTGATGCTTAGGACAATTTAGGAGCTTCGATGATTGTTACTAGCCAAGAGCCATTTTTTTATAGCTGGGAGGATGTTTCCAATACTTCTAGATAGGGGAGGGACTCAATACCAAAGTCTCTTGATGCTTCTATTGGTTGGGAATAAGTCCTAAGGATGACTAAAACTATATAATGGAACTTCATAATTATGTAATCAGTTAGTTTTGTTGGCCATAAGTTTTGTAAGGTAGTGTTAATTAGTTGTAAATTATTTTCTTCGGTCATCACTTTATTTTTATGGGGATGGTTTTCCAGTCGATGGTGTTAGCCACGTGGCATGTTTATCTGCCTCTTGTTTTTGTTTGTAAAAATGTATTTTGTTAATTTCTTAATATAATTATTTTTTACATCAAAAAACAATCTTACATAGAAAGCATCATTCTACATATGTTACATTGATGGAACTTAGATATAATTGTATGAGCACTTCAAGGAACAAACACATATGACTATAGTACCATGAAAAACCTTTAAAGTATTGAATACTTGGAATATAAGAAAAAATAATATTTTGGAGATGTGTTGTTATCAGTATCATGTGTAGTTGACCTTTTAAGATTAGAAATATTTTGAATTCAATAGTTATATTGACCTTGATACTTTTTTGCCTACTCATATTAGCAATTTTATTTCTCCCATATATTTTTAAAAATAAAGAGAAGAGGATTTATATAAGATAGCTTATGTTTTTCTTAGTTATGATTTACATGGTAATTTAAGAAAAGTGACACATACCCAATATGGTGATTCAAATTAACCAGTGGTAACATGGAAGAGGTATGATGTGTGACATGTCATATAACTCATGGTGATAATTCAATGGAAATCGATATGGTGGTATCCAATTTATCAATAAATAATATTAGTGGTAATTTTATGTAAAGGAAATTTATCAATATATTAGTATATTCATGGTGTAAGGTAGTAGATATATAGTTCCATTAGTCCTGAGAAAAATCCCCTCCAAGTTTTATCCTTTCCATGGTTTATTTTACTAAGAACTATATATTTTTTGTACAAAATGAAAGACAAAAATAGTAGTACCATGTTGTAGAAATTTATTATCATTAACATAAACCATTCACCAATATGTAAAAATATCAAATCATTCATCCACAAATAATTATCCACTATAACAATCCACAGGAGACACCTCTCCTCTCTACTCTACTTTGTGGATCTATATCCATAGGGGACACCTCTCCTCTCTACTTTGGTTTGTGTACATCTATCCACAGGAGACACATCTCCTCTCTTATTTGGTTCATGGACCTCGATCCACAGGAGACCTCAATCCCCTCAACTCTATCAGCTCCAAAACCTGCTCACTATTCTGCTCTCTGCTCCAAGCCCACTCACAAGGCTTGCTAAAAAACCTCACCAATCCTACTCAAATATACTCCAATGTTAGGATTTTACTATTAAAATAAAGCACACTCACACAAAATAATGAAAAATAACTCAAATGCATCAACTCAATAACACTATGCAAAAATTAAATGCAGAAATGGAACAATCTCACAATAACACAGACTCACGTGCCTCTTCATGGGGGTAACCTCCTTCAATATTTCATTAGCTTGAAAAAGATAAATTTGTACATGGATTCATTTATTTTAAAGAAAAAATTCATGCAACCCTACCTAAAGGCTCAATATTTGGCTTACATGTAAAATGACACTCGAGCTAGAATATCCTACCAAACATCGGTTACAATTACATTAGATGGCACCACTTGGCTAAGCACCTTACTTACCACACACATTACAAATTATTACAAAATAACATTATAATGGGATCCTCCATGTTGGGAGTGGTTCATTATATAAGTAAATTAGAATTATAAAATGGCACTAGGATAGGATCCTAATATTTCCTTCCCATTTAAAAAGCTTTGTCCTCAAAGCTGAAAATGAGGAAACTAGTGTTAGAGCTAATGGAGATAATCCCATGTAGCATCTTCTAGCTAGAGCTCACACCACTGAACAAGGACTTCCATGATGGTATGGTTGTAGAGAGTGCAATTTCAAAAATCCAATGATTGTTCAGGTTCGAGTAATATGGACCGTTCTTCATCAAATTCTGGTAATGCAAATTGAACCTGTACCTATGTGCCCACAACGTTTTTGAGAGAGGAAACATGGAAAATAGGATGGAGCTTGGAGGTGTGTGGAAGAGTCAATTTGTAAGCTATGGAACCAATCTGTTGTATAACATGGTAGGGTCCATAGTATTTTGCAGTAAGTTTCTCACACCTGTGGAGTTGTAGAGATGATTGTTTGTACAACTACAAGCGAAGGAAGACCATATCACCCACATCAAATCTATGCTCATAATGATGTTGGTTAGCTTATTGTCATATCTGATTCTGGGCCATGTCCAAATTTTGCTTTAGCTGGTGAAGAACATCAGTATGTTGGCTGAGAGTAGTGTTGACTGCCTAGACCTTGGAGCTACCTAGAATGTATGAAAATGAAATGAGTGGAGGGCATACATAAACGACCTCAAAAGGGGTGAGTTTGGTTTTTGTATGGTAGGAAGTGTTGTACCACCATTCGGACAAAGGAAGCCACTTCGTCCATTGAGTAGGATGATCTGATGCAAAGCAACGAAGATAGGTCTCCAAACATTTTTTGATAATCTGAGTTTGACCATCCATTTGCAGGTGGTAGGTTGAACTCATTTTGAGTTGATTTCCCTACAACTTAAACAATTATTTACAAAAATGACTAGTGAAGGTTGGGTCTCGGTCATACAAAATGGAGGTGGGTATACCATGAAGGCAAAAAATAGAATTGAGGAATATTTGGGCAATGATGGAGGTTGTGTAAGGATGGGCAAGGAAAAAAATGAGCATGCTTTGAAAGGCAATCCACTACAACAAGAATAAGAGACTTACCACCAGAATATCAGTCCAAACCAGATCTGGAATGGGCAAGGGTTGAAGAGTACCTAGAGAACATACCATTTCACCTTTCATCCATTGATAGGTATCAGAATCTGCCACAAAATAATGGATGTCCTATTTCATACCTTTCTAGAATAATGTGTGCTTAAGGCATTCATATTTTTTGAGAATTCTAGAATGGTCTGTAGAGGGAGTAGTATGTAGTTCCTTCATGAAAATATCATGGTGTGGGGAAATGCGAGGAATAACAAGGTGTTGGTGATAACACAAGTCATGTCCATCCCAATTATAGCCTATATATGAAGTATGATCATCACGGAATGAGGCCACCAAATATTTAAATTTTGCATCCTAAATTACCTCCTATCGTAAGGAATATATCCATTGGGGAACAGGGGATGAAATGTCACATAACATACTGAGGGCCTCAAATTGACGAGATAGAGCATCAACCACAATATTATCTTTTCACTTATTATAGGTGATATCATAATCATATCCCATGAGTTTAGAAACCCATTTTTGTTGTTTCAGGGTAACAACCCATTATTCTAAGAAGTAGTTGAGACTCTTATGGTTTGTTTTAATGGATAAATGATGCTCAATGAGATATGGTCACCAATGGCTTACGATATGTAATATTACCAACATCTCCTTAGAATATGTAGATTTTTCCAAGTTATGATCAGAGAGTGCCTTACTAGTGAAAGCCAAGGGTATCCCTTATTGCATCATCACAACCCCAATGCCATGATCGAAAGCATCACTTTCAATGAAGAATGGCTTGGATAAATTTGGCATGGCTAAAATTGGTGTGGTGGTCATAGCATGCTTCAATTTGATAAAGGCTTGGTCAAGAACCCCATCCAAGTAAAATATTCCTTCTTTAACATGGATGTGAGGGGGGCTATTATTTTACCATAATTACGAATAAATTTGTGATAATAACCTGTAAGCCCTAAGAATACTTGAAGTCCCTTAAAGGTACAAGGTTTGTGCTAGTTTCAAACTACTTGAATCTTATTGGGATTGACCTTAAGGCCATATTTGGAGACAATGTGTCCTAAATACTCCACTTCGGTCAGACCAAAGGAACACTTGGACCACTTGGCAAAAAGTTAACTTCGTGCCAAAAACTATAATGTCTAATCTACATGGATAAAGTGTTCTTCCCATGAGCAACTATAAACCAAGATATCATCAAAGAAAACCAAGATGAACTTCTATAATATAGGGTGAAATATGTTGTTCATAAGGCTTTGAAATGTGGAGGGAGCATTTGTCAAACCAAATGGCATTACCAATAACTCATAGTGACCTTCATGAGTTCAAAAAGTAGTTTTGGAAATATCTTCATCCTTGAGATTGATATCATGGTATCCAGAATGAAGGTCTAACTTGGAGAAGTACATAGCTCCATGTAACTCATCAGCAATTCATCCACTACTAGAATGGGGAATTTATCCTTGATGGTAATTTTATTGAGCTTGTGGTAGTCTATACACAATCACCATGATCCATATTTCTTGAGAATTAGTAAAACTAGAGAAGATTAAGGGCTGGTATTGGGTTGAATGACACCGGTTTTGAGCAATTATTGTACCATCTTCTTGATTTTAGACTTGAGAGCATGCGAATACTGATACAGTCTGATGTTGGGTGGTGCATTACCTGGTAGTAGTGGAATAGCATGGTCATGTGAGATATGAGGTGGTAGGGTATTTGGTTCTAAAAAATACCATTGTGCTTGGTCATAACAAGTTGCAAATATGTTTGAATTTGGTCCTCTGTGGAAGTGGTTGGTTGAATTGAAAATATTTGCACAATGACCCCATGGAATGATTTTTTCAATAATTTCTTCATACAATTGGAACTGATAATTTGTGTAGGGATTATTTTGGTACCATGGAGGGTGTGTGTTTGTCCATGTTGTGAAAAATGCATCCATAGTTCTGCAAAGTTCTAGGAGATAGTTCCCAAGGTGCCCAACCATTGAGCTCCTAACACAATGTCACATCCTCCCAATTGGAGGGTAAACATGTCTTTCTTGAGTTAATAATACCCCATATTTATTTTGACATTACAACATTTACCTTTAGAAGGTAAAGTGCCTCCATTTTCCACCATGAATTCAAATTAATTGCTTATGTGTATATAACAATTAGACTGCATAGCAACTTGAGGATCAACAAAGTTATGTGTACTACCTGAATAAATAATAATATTAAGTCTTTGGCCTTTGAAAAAGCCCACAAATTTCATGGATTATGAAGTTGTAATCTCGGCAAGAGCATGGATGGAAATTTTTAATTGAGGTTCTTATGTTTTCTCTTCCTATGGGTTTGGTGCTTCAGTTGTGTCACTCTCCTCATCACTATGGTCGCTGCTATCAGGTTCCTTTACTCTATTAAGAATAATCTCTTATTTGCACAACTATGCCTCTTCATAAAATTTTCATTGCAATTATAACATAGCCCTTAGGTGTGATGCGCATCCATTTACTCTATAGCAAGTCACTTGGGGGTAGAAGGTTTATTATCAGTATTATTTTGGAACCTAGGAGGAAAGGGAGGTCGAGCTTGAGAAAATCTTGATGTCCACTTTGGATTTGAGAGTTTAGATTTAGCAAATCAAGATAAATTGATAGCCTGCATCATGTTTTGGGATTTAAACACCTTGACTTCATCCTAAAGATCATCTTCCAAACCACTAAAAAAACTCCTCATAAAAATACCTCATTCGAGCCCTTAGTTTAATTGGCCAATTTCTCAAATTGTGTTTGGTAATCATGAACTGTGGCTATTTGTTTCAACTTTGTCAATGCTCCTGTAAAGTCTTCATAGTCACTAGGGCCAAATCAGGTGAGTAGTTGGGACTCAAATTCCTCCGAAGATAGATCAGGGGTAGTGGCTCGTAGCCATTGGAACCAATGTAAGGCCTCAGATTCTAAGTTGAAGAAATCCATCTAAACCCTATGATATATAGGGACATTGTGGATTCTAAGGAATTGATCAACTCAACATAACCACCCATCGACATCCTTTCCACTAAAATTAGGAAAGTCCAATTCAGGCATTTTGAAGGTTGGATCAGGATCATAGTGATTGTCTTTTGTTTCTCTTCTTTGGTCTTCGGTTTCCCTTCTTCGATTGCATTGAAAGTTTTCAGTTTGGTGTTCATATTTGAGAGTACCTTGCAATTGGATCTCCACTTCTGTAAATTGTTTTTCTAAGAGGATTCTAGAGGTATCATGATTCGTTTGAAGATCTTGAATATCTTCTCTTATGTTGTGGTTTGTAGTGTTTAATTAGTCAAGGTATTTTTGCATGTCAACCAATATTGTGGCTAGTTCTAACTCCTTTTGTTGTCCAAGTCCATTGTGGTCCCTCTTTTACTAAGTTACTAAAAATAGACGTGGGGTTTCAGGAGTTATTATTTTTAGTAAGGCATACAAAAAAGTGTTTGGGTGTGGTATATCTAAATGATCAGCTTAAAAAAATAGTCATAATTATCTATGTCCCACAACATTGAACTCGGTCACCCCAAATGTTGTTTTATACTACTGTGTTAACGAGTCTATTGGTGTTGTCGGTTTTTGATTTGAAGTTACGATTCAAAATTTGGGGTCCAAGATCAACTGTATTTGACCTATAGTCTGCCCCTTGACCACCTTATCACTATCCTATATCTTTCCTTAACACCTATACTACAATTACTAACATGGTTCCTGTCACTAACCCTGGGATTATCTGACATTAACAATTCTGTTTCTAACATTGAAAGTTTGTAATTATTGACTATTACAGAGGGTTGTTACTGTCAACCTGACTATCACTGTTACTAACCAGACTGTTCTTATTACTATCCTAACAATTTTGTATTTGACCGTGGGCTATTGTAGACATTTGCAAAATTTGTCCTAACTGTTGGTGCATGCAAGTTTGTTTTCTATTATAAGGAATACCTTCTTCGTATGCTCACTTTTGAGGTTGTGAATGTAGGTTATCAGAAAAGGAATGGTGTTTATTTGTAGGTGGAACTTGTGTTTTTTTTAACCAAGGTACACTAAGTAAGGGAGTATGTAATATCCATAGGCCCTCTGTTATACCACAGTGACAAACAATAGTGCTTAGGCCAATATTTTAGGCCACTATCCAAGGAGGATTCCACACATACCCTTGAGCACACTATCTACCTCTCTGAAAGTATAGGAGGGTGATCATTAGGGATGTTGTGTCTCATGGACTATGGATAATACAAGGCCAAAAAAATTCTTAATGGATAAAATTTTGTTTAAGCATAGATTATATACCAATACACCCAAATATATGTGGGATGTCAAGTTCATGCACGAGTGTTGTCTAAGGCCTGGGTATTGGAAGTTAATCACCCCTCACTTCATTAGATTATTTATGGGCTATCTATCTTAGCCAATAACGATAGCTCCTTTGCAATATTTTAAATCATTGGCATAGGGTTTCTAACCTACACAACTATTGAAAAAGAGTATTTTTTTATGTTTTCTAGTTTTTTTGGCCAAACAAAAATATATTGTAATTTTTTAAGATTTTTTTTAATAAAGAAAAAAATAGAAATGAAAACACATGGAAAATTATACCTAACAGGATGAATGGATGGCAAAAATCATCTCCGTTGCAACATAACTCAGCCCTAGAAAGCACTCTGATACCACTTGTTAGGATATTACTATTTAAATAAAGTACACTCACACAAAATACTAAAAACAACTCAAATGTATCAAGTAACTCAATAACACTATGCAAAAATTAAATGCAAAAATGGAACAATCTCACAATAACATAGAATCGTGGGCCTCTTCGAGGGGGCAACCTCCTTCAATATTTCATTAGCTTGCAAAAAGATAAATTCATACATGGCTTCATATCTTTTAAATAAAAAAATCATGCAATCCTAAATAAATGCTCAAGAGTTGGATTACATGCAAAATTGCACTCGAGCTAGAATATCCTACCAAACATCGGTTACAATATTTATAAAAATAGTTACATGATATGACACCACTTGGATAGGAACCTTACTTACCACATACATTACAAAGTATTACAAAATAACATAATGGAACCCCCCACATTGGGAGTGGGTCATTACATAAGTAAATGAGAATTACAAATTGGCATTAGGATAGGATCCTAACATCCAAGCTTACTCACAAGTATTGCTTAAAAGAGCTCACCAATTCTTCTCAAATTTGCTCCAAGCCTACTCATTAGGCTTGCTCAACTCTACCCAAATCTGCATATATACTCTGATCAACCTACTCACAAAATATGCTCAACCTGATCATAAAATCTACTCAACCTGCTCACAAAATTGACTCAATATACTCACAATCACTTGCTTAAATATGATTATATCCTCTTCACAATCTTCTCAAATCCTTTCACAAAATCTTCTTGAGTTTTCTCAAAAATAAAACACAATTTCTCTTACAAAAAGTGCTCAAATTCTCTCGCCAAAACCTGCTTAAATTTTCTCACATAACCATCTAAATTTCTCCCACCAAATATGCTTAAGTTATCTCAAAGAAAACACAAACTCTCTTACAACACTTGCCCACATCTCTAATCAAAGCTGCTCACAATCCTGCACAATTCTACTCATAAACCCTTGCTCAATCCTGTTCAAATCCTGATCAAGACATTTCTCAAACTGTCCTACCTTTTTCTCAAATAGTCCTAATCATTGCATATAAAATAATTCCCATATATTTTCAAAATTGCCTCATTAAATTTATTTTCAACAATGATAATGCATCTCTATCTTCAACAAAAATATATCTTCAATAATAGTGTATTTCAAAAATTGTCTTCAATAACGATGATATGCCTCGATGTAATCCTAATATATCTTGAAAAAATGATATTTAAAAATGCATTTAAACTTCGTATTTTTCCTTTTTGATTTAAATATTAAATCAAAATATTTCAAAGCCCTATCAAAGAAATTGACCAATCATTAAAATACCTGCACTATTCTACGTATCATCAACTGTCAACCAGATTAATGTATTGCCTTGTCTTTTTCAAATTCATTGTCCACAAAAATACAATCAGATTCTAAACTTCAATTAATTTTAAATTTTTAACCTTTCGATGTGTAAATGTAGTTTGCAGTGTTTCTGCCTTCAATATCATTGATTCGACAAGTGAGAAACCATTGTGAATATCTTCGTGTGCTCTCTTGGTTTCACACAACCCTAATTGTTGTTCTCAGCTTTTTACCCACTACATTCTTCTTCCTTTCACAACATACAAAGCAATGTAACATTTTTATTTCACTTCTGGATGATGTCCTTACTCGTTGGAGCCTTCAAAGTTTCTCAATAGCACAAAATCACATACCACAAGTTTGTTTCTCATTCGAAAATTCAATTATTCTTTCTTTTAGACAACAAATGTCTTTATTGCTTCGGATCGTCCAATAGAAAGACTCTCGAACAAATCCTCCTACGTAGTCATTTCTATTTTTCCAATGAAAAACTATCTCATCCGGTATTGTCCAAGACCTTTCGTGTGGGGCACAATAACTCTTTTACGCAAATACTCGAACAAAAATGACATTATCAAAACATATATGAAATGTATTTTAATATTTATGATATATCTATATATATTAAAATGTTTTTCTCTTGTTCATTTTATTTGGCACCTTCGGCCCAATGATGTAGATGTGCCCTCAACTTTATATTTTAAAATTTCAAACAATTATTCTTTAGTAACTTTGTAACACTCCTTTTAATCAGAATTATTTTATGTCATCTAATTAGATAATATCAAATGCTCCAAGTATTATTCTACCATCTTAGACCTTGTCTTGACGAAGACAACAAATGAGCTGCTTCTACTATTTGAATCACTAAATATTAACAACTACCTTATATTTAATGGGCAACGAACAACAACGATGTTCTCTTTTGCACATAGTAAATTCAATCTTCTCTAATGGACAAACAACAATGACATAACCTCTATTTCAATGGGGCAACGAATAGTAGCTGGAACACTTTGTCAAGTGGTAGCGAATGGCATCAAAAACAAATCTCCAAATCGATAACTCAACAAAAAACAAAAAAACACTCGAACGACAAATGACATATCTCAAGGCACAACTGTGAATCAACAACGAAGCATCTCTCTTTTAAAAAAAATTTGATGGCATATCCTTTCACGATGACAGTGATTGCTACATATCTTTTTAAAAATAAGCAAAATCAATCTTGTGAACTGCGATCTCTTTCTTATTTATACATAACCTTTTATTTCTTTTATATATTAAAGGGTCGGCCCACGACACTTTAATATTCTTTTATATAAACCTTTTCATATATTTAAATATTTTATATCTAAATATTAGTTTTCTCATAAACCTTCGGTCCATGACACCTTAAAACTTTTCATAATATTTTGACTTCATATAAACCTTTTGCCCATGATATTTTAATAAACCTTTTCATTCCTTTATATATTTAAATCCTTAACCTTTGACCTTTGTAACATAAAACCTTTTTCAACCTTCTTTATAATATTTAAAATAAATATTATAAACCTTGTCTCAAGCAACCCTTAAATAAAACCTTTGCTTGAATATTATGTCCATCCTTAGCTTTTTCATCCTTGAAGAATATTCCTACCTTGAGTACTATGAACCTTTGATATCAATGACAACTCAATATGCTCAATATTTCTAGCAATCTCCTCCTTTGTCATTGATGGCAACCCTTCAAAAAAAATAATTCCTTTACTGCAACCGGATGCCAAACTGCTCCCCTTGAGAAGTCGTTCACTTTGACAAGTTGCTCCCCCTTACTGAATTCTCTCCCTCTTTGACATCAATGGCAAAGGGCTCTTTGGGTCCAAAAATAAGACATTTAACATAACCCCCTCACAACCTCCTTTCTTGAGGTGATCAATTTTGGTATGGGAGTAAAGCTACTCCAAACTTACAATAATCTTATTCTTTTTCAATATTTTTCCAAACTTTTGAATCCATGCCTCTTTGAACATTTTGATTATCCTTCTTCTTGCATGTATTTGGAAGTTCTGGAAATTTTGTTCTACACCACTTTTTTTTATGCCCAAAATTATTGCAATTATAACATTTGATGTTGTAATTATTGAAAGGTGCAAATAACCTAAATTTTCTCTTGGTAAAGCCATAATCATATTTACTACGAACCCTACAATGTATAGCTTTGTGACCAAAGTGATTACATGAGTAGCAATGACCTTGAAAGAAATATTCATCTTCAAATGAATTGAAGTTCCTCTTAGTGAAGCCATAATTATTCTTTCCATGAATCCTGCAATGCACAACTTTATGACCAAACTAATTACATGAGTAACAATAACCCTGGAAGAAATATTCATCTTGCCTTGATCTCATTATTCTTTCTTTGCTTTTCCTATGATGATCTTTGTTCCTTGATGGTGCATTGTTTGCTTCCTCTTTGATACTATCACCTCTCAACACATTAGCGTAGGTCTTAGGTTCTTCTTCAATCACTTTTGGTTCTTCTATTTCTTTTGAACTTGAGCTTGACTCTTCTTCTTGTTTTCCTTGTCCTTCTTCAAAACCAAGTCCGATATTGATAAATGGAGATATTTGTGTCATGAGAATATCATCCAATATTTTTGAGCTTCTCCCAAAATTATGTAACTTTTCATTAAATTTTTCACTTCCATACTTATAGAAACCACTTCATGTTCTAATCTTTCACATTCTAGCTCTTTTGCCTTTAACTGTTCAACCATTCCTTCTTCAATTCTTCTTGCCTCTTCAATATTAACTTTTAAGTTAGTGAGATCTTGTAGAATATTTGCCTTTGCTTTCTCATCTTCTTGTACTTGAGTCTTCAATCCTAAGTTCTCCCTTTTTAGCTCTTCAAGTTCCTTTTTCATTTCAACTATAGCTTCTTTCTTTTCTGAATCTATCTCTTTTTATAGATATTCAATAACGGGATCATCTTATTTCTTTTCTACTTGGTCTTTGATAGGATCATCTTATTTTTCACTATCGGAGAGACTTTCATCATTGCTACTTTCAAAAAATATCTTCCTCTCATACCTATCTTGACTATGCCTATTTTTCTTTTCATAACTGATTTTTTTGCTATCTTTTTCTTGAATTCCTTTTCATCTTCATTGCTACTAAACCCACGTATAGGACAATGAGTTGCATAGTGACCAAGGTTACCACAAATAAAACATTAGTATTTTCTTAGTTCTTCTTCCATGTCCACCATAGTTTCCTCTTTCTCTCCATTTTCTTGAATTTCAATTACTGGAGCATCTTCCTTTTCTTTCATAGCCATGTGTGTTCCTTCCTTATTAGGAGGATATGGTCTCATGGTTCTTCTTTTGCATTTCTTGGCCATGTGTGTTCTTGTAAGATATTCCTTCAAGTTTTTAGGCTTCCCTAAAGGAATCTGTTGTTAGAAAATGAAATACATGATGTTATTGAATGAAATGAGATTTTATTAAATAGCAAAGGCATACAATATGATCAATTGAATCATAACTAATTGAGTTAATCTCAACCACATAAATTATCCTAGTAGCAACTTAGGATATAATATTATTCTAACACCCTCCCTTAAGTGGTACTAGGATATACTAACACCCCCCTTAAGTGATGCTATGAGGTAACAAAAGCAAATAAGTGGCATATCCACAAGTATGAGTCTCGAAAACAAGTCCTGATAAGGTACTCATGTACAATATATCCATAAAAAACCTGTTGGAGAGATGATGAAAATCCACAAGGGATAAAACCACCTATCATAATCTAAAGAAGAAGAAGAAGGAAGATGTGCATGGAGGATGAAGGAAAATGTGCATGGAGGATGAAGGAAGATTCTCAACCCCCTTAAGGACAACTTCCATAAAGAAGCCTATAAAGGATCCATAAGAAGTCTAAAAAAAGTAGAGAAGCCTCTTCGTCGAACTTAATGAAACCATACTCCTAGACTGGTGCTTATGACACAGATCAAGGCTGTGAACCCTAAAAAAGGTCACTAAAAAAAATCCCCAAGCACCAAAGTGTCTCACAAAAATAAGAGTGTGAAGATAGTGTGGAAAGAACCACAAGAATCGCAAGGGATGTCCAAATCGACTCCATAAACATAAGTAGTGGTTTCCACCTATATGAACACAATGAGTTGATATTAAGGTCTAAAAAATGAGTGGAAAAACAATGTACTTCAAGACAATCTAAAAGAAAGGGTACAATTGTAGTTGTAGAACGTGTCCTTATGGTGACCTCCTCATCCTACTGGAATGCATGGGTAACCAGCCATTGCAACCGCTAGGTGATATAAAGGAGTTGACTAGATACTAGGATCACTTACAAAATTCTCTAGGAGTGTCGGGTTCAACCGAGAATGCACTCCATGATACAAAATTTTGGAGGTACAAAAAGGTGTGGAAAATAGTTCTAAAACTGAAAACGGACACCACCATTGTGTTTGTCTTGGAAAATCCTTTTTGACGACTATAAACACCCCTATGATTGAGTGTCAAAATGACCTTTATTTGCAGAAAAACTTAACCTTCTTCTTCCCTCACTAAAGACGTATTCCGAAATATTGGAATACAAAATTGATTTAAAATTATTTTGCAGGAGAAATGATAGATCTTTTTTCTTCCCAAGTGGAAAATAAAAAAAAACAATTAAAAAAAATTACCCATGCAATGAAAGGAATATATCCCATTGTAGAATTTAAATAAAATGGGCCCTTCCACTACTCTAAACTTTTAATATTATAATGCAAAGTAATAAAGTGGCCCCTTTAAAAGAATGGACCCATAATACCCCACCCATCCAAAAGTAATAAAGTGGCCCCTTTAAAAGAATGGACCCATAATACCCCACCCATCCAAAAGTGAGTGTTTTAGTTATGTCCCAAGAGATTCTCGGAGGTAATCACAACGCAGGAAGCTTTGGAAGGCACCACCTGTTATCTCTTAGTAATAAAAACACACGTACGAATGCTATCATGATGAGCTTCAATCCGGCGATAGAACCCATGCCACTCTTGCATGAACTGCACAAACTACTCTTCCATACGTCGAGCGATCAACTTTCATCCACACGCCGCATAGAGATATTTCTATCTGGAGTGCTCCACATCTGTTTGTTCGGATCTTCAACCCAGGACGGGCTCGGGTAAAGGGTGAAGCATGTCAACAAAGCTTGGCAGCAAAAGACACACCCAACATGACTCTGGCAGCAACCCACGTGTTGTCAAAAAAATAAATCTGCCCACCAAAATAAATGTGCCCAAAGGTCATCGCGGTGCTCACGCGCTCCAAATGACTCCAAGTGTAGAATGTCAGTCGAATTCCTCAGCAAAAACATCAACCTACAATATTATACTGGAGTCTTTCAAGGAGTCTCAAAATTACCGCATAATTTCAGTGTCCCTCTCAGCAAATTTCACAGCAATGAAACTGAACTGGACTATACTGTAACACCTCCACCACAGCTCGCCATCTGTTGTTAGAAACTCAACGGGCTCTCTATCAACATGACATATCCAACAGGCAATAGCTCGATATCCCATCTTGAGGGCCGAAAATAACAAAAAAATCTACTGCCTCCAGAATTGGCAGCAAATAGGGAATGGTGAAGCCCGAGCGCAGGTGTGAATCGAACCCGGTGAGCCAATCTTCTGTAGATTCCTTTACATTCTGAAACCAGTGATCTGCCATGGGATCTCAAAAAAAAACTCAAACATCTCTGCACGTTCTCCGCACTTGATTGTCCCGTAGTATCCGAACTACGGATTTTTAGTGGTACGCCGCCTATCCATCTTAAAAAACAAGGTCAGTCAAACCAAAAAAATACTCCACCTCCATGTCAACTCTTCAGTGGCAACCAGACTAAAAGGCAATGCATTCATGAATGGCATGCGATAGAAAAAATAGAATGATATGACATGAGCAATTCATGAACTCCTTAGCAAGCGTCGAAAAGAAAAAAAAAATTCACAGCGCGCAAGACTTTTAGTGCTTGGACGGCACTACGTGCTAGATGCACTCAAAAACTTTTACCCATAAAATAGAGAACTTCTAATGCAGATATTCTTCAACAATCACTGGAATCATAACATATCTCTTCCATGTCTTAAATCGTGCACAGGAATCGATCTGACGTCCAGGCGACAACGACTTCAAATGTCCATCGGCGGTTTGAAATAGGTCTTCACATGCAACAAAATGGTCTCCCATCAGTGTCTGTAACACAGTCTGAGCATGCTCAACACAGTCTGAGCAAGAATGGAGTGCTCAACACTCCATTCTTGCTGACGTTCGTGCTCAACAGGTACTTGCATGGAAATTCATAATAATATCTGTGATGAGCAGCAATCATGGGAATGCTCTGTCACCAGCTTCCATATAACTATTTCTTCACCATTCTGAACTGCTGCTCCGTCATAAAATTTTCCAAAAAAAACGACCGAAGCACGTAAAGCGTTAATGCACCTAACGCCAGCCAGCTTGAGTTTCGGGCAAAACCTTTGCCAACATTTGCTTCCACCGTTGCGAAAAAAATATTCCACTCGGAAGTTGTTGTAGGGGCGTAGGATAGAGGCCTAAAGGATCAATGAGGCTCACTTCAGGCTTGACGAAAAATCAAACCAGACTTGCTGAAAAAAGAACGTTAAACCAAAGGCCTCCTTTTTACCAATCCAAAATGAGACTGTTACACTGTCTTCAATAAGTTACCAAAATGTTTTTCTTTAGTTTCCTAAGATTTGTGGGATGACTGATACAGTGGCAACTGAAAGTATAGAGTTTGAGGACATATACAAGTTAAGGGTGAAGTGGTTCCTACCAATAAATAAATGATACAGAAGGATGAATCTGATGTAGTGTTTAGGGCAGCCATAGGAAAATGGTAAGCTATCCTTGTAGATATTTCACGGATGCACAAGACTGGTCATCCTGTGCTGGTTGGTACTACACGCGTTGAACAAAGTGATGCATTGTCAGAACAATTGAAATAGATTGACATTCCTCATGAGATTCTTAATGCAAAACCAGAAAAAAGAGAGAGAAGCAAAAATAATAGTCTAGAGCCTTCTTTTAGGTTATGATGCATTGGAAAAAAAAATTACTCTGATCTGCACATTCAAAACCAGCCTGTCATACAAAGAACAAACTTGGTGTCTCCAGGAATGAAACTTAGTTCATAGAAAAAAAAAAATTCCAACAACCACCAATCCACCGAAAAAGCTTATCCAGTGCTCCATAACAGTAGATCAGATCCAAAAAGACCATGGAAATATGAAACCCTCATCAGCTAAAAAATGGTAGTCCTCCCTAAAAAAAATTTAACCATCTAGTTTTTGATCCATAAAAAAATGAAGAACATACTCCCTCGGTAAAAAAATAGGGAAAAAAAATAGAGGGGGATTTCCATGAGGGAAATCCCCCCATGACGAAAATCTCCTCAGGCTCATAGGGCAGGGAAAACCCGCTATGATACCATGTTATAAAATGAAATACCTGGTGTTATTGAATGAAAGAAGCCTTGTTTAAATAGCAAAGGCATACAATCTGATCCATTGGATCATAACTAATTGAGCTAATCTCAGCTACATAAATTATCCTAGTAACAACTTACGATATAATATTATTCTAACACCCACTTTAATACCAATTGAAGAACACAAGCTTATACTAAGAGGGGGGTGAATAGTATAAGATAAAACTTTCACTTCTCTTTCCAAATCAATATTATCCAATATTAACAATTGTAATAACTTTCCAAAGCAATATTAACCAATATCATCAATAGCAGTAACAAAGCAATGCACAAATCATCACACACATGAGAGACACAAATTTAATGTGGTTCATCCAATGAGGGTTACGTCCACGAAGAAAATATTTCTTATAAAAATTTTCAACAAATCTCTTGGGAACCAATTCCCTATTACAATTTATGGGCACCCACCCAAAGGAGATCACAATCCCCTATGCTCAAGTTTGTGGATCTTAATCCATATGATACACCTTTCCTCCCTACTCTGGTTCATGGATCTCTATCCACAAGAGAAACCTCTCCTCTCTACCTTGGTTTGTGGACCTCTATCCATAGGAGACACCTCTCCTCTCTACTTTGGTTCATGGACCTATATCCATAGGAGACTTCAATCCCCTCAACTCTGTTAGCTCCAAAACTTGCTCACTATTATGCTCAAATCTTCTCCAAGCCCACTCACAAGGCTTGCTCAAAATAGCTCACCAATCCTGCTCAAATCTGCTCCAAGCCTACTCACAAGGCTTGCTCAAAATAGCTCACCAATCCTTCTCAAATCTGGTCCAAGCCTACTCACAAGGCTTGCTCAACTTTATCCAAATATGTACATAAAATTTTCTTAACCTACTCACAAACTCTGCTCAACATGCTTACAAACTCTGCTCAATCTACTCACAATAACTTGCTTAAATTTGCTCTAATCCTCTTCACAATATGCTCAAATCCTTTCACAAAAACTATTTGATTTTTCTCATAAAACCAGCACAAATTATCTTACAAAATGTACTCAAATGGTCTTGCCAAAACCTTCTTAGATTTTATCATCGAACCAGCTAAAGTTATCCCACCAAACCTACTTAAGTTCTCTAAAAGAAAAATAACACAAACCCTCTTACAACACTTGTTCACATCTCTAATAAAAGATGCTCACAATCATGCACAATTATGCTCATAAACCGTTGCCCAATCCTGTTCAAATCCTGCTCAAAATATTTATCAAACTAACCTACCATTTTCTCAAATATTCCTAATAATTGCATAAATAATAATTCCCATCTATTTTCAATATTGCCTCATCAACTTTATTTTCAACAATGATAATGCATCTATATCTTCAACAAAAATGTATCTTCAATAATAGTGTATTTCAAAATCTATATTTAATAATGATGATATACCTCGAAGTAATCCCAATCTATCTTGACAAAATGATATTTAAAAATGCATTTCAACTCTGTATTTTTCATTTTTGATTTAAATATTAAATCAAAATATTTCAAACCCCTATGAAAGAAACTGATCAAACATTAAAATACCTGCAATGTTCTGCGTATCATCAACTGTCAACCAGATTAATGTATTGCCTTGTATTTTTCAAATTCACTATCCACAAAAATACAATCAGCTTCTCAACTTCAATTAATTCTGAATTTTTAACATTACGATGTGTAAATGTAGTTTGCAGTGCTTCTGCCTTCAATATCACTGATTTGGAAAGTGAGAAACTACTGTGAATATTTTCCTGTGCTCTTTTGGTTTCACACAACTCTAATTTTTGTTCTCACCTTTTACCCAATGCATTCTTCTTCCTTTCACAATATACAAAGCAATGCAATATTTTTCTTTCACTTCTGGACGATGTCCTTACTTACTGGAGCCTTCATAGTTTCTCAATAGCACAACATCACCTACCACAAGTTTATTTCTCATCCGACAACTCAATTATTCTTTCTTTTACATAACAGATGTCTTTGTTTCTTTGGATCATCCAACAGAAAGACTCTCGAACAAATCCTCCTATGCAATTATTTCTATTTTATCAACGAACAACTATCTCATCCGACATTGTCCAAGACCTTTCATGTGGGGTACAATAAATCTTTTACGCAAATACTCGAACCACAATGACATTATCAAAACACATATGAAATGTATTTTAACATATATATATATATATATATATATATATATATATATATATATATATATATATATATATATATATATATATATATATATATATATATATATATATATATATATATATATATATATATATATATATATATATATATATATATTTTATATTCAAATGTTTTTCTCTTGCTCGTTTTATTTGGCACCATTGACCTAGTGATGTAGATGTACCCTCAACTTTATATTTTGCAAATTTCAAACAATTATTATTTAGTATCTTTGTAATGCTAATTTTACTCAGTATTATTTTATGTCATATAATCAGATAATATCAAATACTCCAAGTATTATTCTGCCATCTCAGACCTTGTCTTGACGAAGACAACAAATAAGCTGCTTCTACTATTTTTGAAATAATATTTGAATCACTAAAGATTAACAGCTACCTTGTCTTGCTTGATGCAGATATCACCATTATTCACGTTGTTCATGCACAAATCAAATGAAATCAAATTGACGTAATTTGTGGCAATGTTCACTACCTCTGATTTGTTACATGCTCTACTCCGTGATGACCTCTCCTCTCAAACGGTGATTCCCTTATTTGACAATAATGTCAATAACCTTTGGTGGTAGTAAATTTTAATGATAGTGAATATATTATTGACAGTGAACTCCCAATGGTAGTAATCATCATATGAAATCACTTTTCTCAATGGGCAGTGAACAACAACAATATTCTCTTTTACACACAAAAAATTCACTCTTCTCCAATTGAAAAAGAATAGTGGTGAAACATCTCTTTCAATGGGGCAACGAACAACAACTGGAACACTTTATCAAGTTGCATCAAATGACATAAAAAAAAACTCTCCAAATTGGCAACTCAACAACAAACGAAAAACACTCGAACGGTGAATGACATGTCTCAAGGCGTAACTATGAATCGACAACGGAGCATCTCTCTTTTTAAAAAAATTTTTGGTGGCATATCCTTTCATGGTAGCAGTGATTGCTACATCTCTTTTTGAAAACAAGCAAAATAAACCTTGTGAACTGCGATCTCTTTATTATTTATATATAACATTTTATTTTTTTATATATATTAAAGGGTCAACCCATGACACTTTAATATTATTTTATATAAACCTTTTCATATATTTAAATATTTTATATTTAAATATAAATTTTATCATAAAACTTTGGTCCATGACACCTTAAAACTTTCAAGAACACAGGCTTATACTAAGAGGGGGTGAACAATATAAGATCAACTTTTACTTTTCTTTCTCAAAAAATATTATCCAATATTATCAATGGCAATATCAATAGCAGTAATCAAATAAATGCACAAATTATCACACACAAGAGAGACACAAATTTAATGTGGTTCACCCAATGTGGGCTACTCCATAGAGAAAATATTTCTTCTAAATTTTCTCAACAAATCTCTTGGAAATCAATTCCCTATTACAATGTTTATGGACCTCTGTCCAAAGGAGACACCAATCCCCTATGCTCTGATTTGTGGATCTCTCTCCACATGAGAACTCTTTCCCCTTTTCTCTGGCTCATGGATCTCTCTCCACAAGAGAACTCTTTCTCTAATTTTTTGGTTTGTGGAACTTTATCTAGGATAACCCTATCTCCTCAATTAATTTATGGATCTCTCTCTACAAAAGAACTCTATTTCTCCATATGATTCATAGATCTCACTCCATAGGAGAACTCTTTTCCCTTGCTCTAGTTCATGGATCTCTCTCCATAAGAGAACTCTTTCCCCTTGCTCTAGTTCATGGATTTCTCTCCACATGAGAACTCTATCACCTTTGCTCCGACTTGTGATATTCTAGAATACTTCTACCACCACTGCTCTAGCTTGTGGATATCTCTCCATAGCAGACCTCTATCCCCATTGCACTAGCTGATGGATCTCTTATCCATTGGAGACTGTTGTCCTCTTTGATCTGTCACCTCCAAAGTCTGATCTCAACTCTATCTCAAATATGCACCAAAATATATCTCAATTCTAACACAAATTTTCTCTAAATTTGCTTACAAATATACTCTTAATTCTATTTCAAATATTCCCCAAGCCTTAACACAAAGCTTGATCAAATCAACAATCAAACCTACTCTCAATTCTATCTCAAATCTATCCTCAAGCCTTAACACAAAGCTTGAACAAATCAACAATCAAACCTGCTCTCAATTCTATCTCAAATATATCCTCAAGCCTTCTCAAAAGAATTGCTCAAATCTACCTTCAAGCCTTCTCAAAATACTTGCTCAAATCTACCTTGAAGCGTTCTCAAAATACTTGCTCAAAACTACCTTAATGCTGCTCACTAAACTTGCTCAAATATTTCCAAAACTTGCATACAAACAAAGCTTATATTTTTTTCAAAAATGCTTTCCTCAAGTAGATATATTCTACTTAGAATTATTTTAACCTCTGGAACATATAGAAAATTATGTACACTATAAAAATCCCAATATGTTCTTCACATTCACAAATATTTCATTAAACTAATCCAATATTTATATCTTGCAAAAACCCTTTCAAATCAAATCAAACAATGTAAAACTTGTTTCTCAAAACTGGTCTATCTTTCTTACAAATTTAATTTAAAATATCAATCACATTAATGCACAATTTCCCTTCACAAAATGAATCTCAAACACTTCCACACTTGAAATGAATATCTCTCAAACCAATGTTTAAAATATTTCACAAGGACGCACTAACTTGTCTTCAACTCTAGCACAAGTAGTTCACAATCTCTAGCACAAATGTCTTAACCTCTTTAAATAATAGAAGCATAGATTATTCTAAAATTCTCTCCCAAATGTTTCCAAACCATTCAATCATCAAGCACAAATCCTAACTCAAATATTTCCAACAATACCTATTAAACAATCCTTTTCACTCCACCTTATGTTCCAGAAATATTTATTCAACAAAACATCTTAAACAAGGAATAATATGCCCATACCTCTTAGCTTGCTCTTGTGGAGATATATCTTCAAAAATATTTCTCACACACAATATCTTTTGCAACTATAAAAGGGTTAGCACAACACCTCTTTATGTGTTAGAAAACCTTCTCAAAATGTGTGCACAATTTATTCCAAACCAATGCTCTATACCTCTTTTGGTTTCTCAAAATAAAACATTAAATCATGAACCAAGTCCTTCAAATTGAATCAAATATTACAAACAATAAAAGTACATTCTACACCTTTTATCTCCCACTTAAAATTTCAGAAAACACATCCAAAAATATTTACCAATGATTTTCTTATTACTCCACAAAATAACACTTCAAAAAATACACTCTCCATTATATTTTTCTTCTAAACAATGGCAAGAAATTAAAAATGTTTCCCTTATAACTCCCTATGTCCAATGGTGCTCAACCAATAAAAAACACCTTAAGCACCTAACAACTCAACCTTATGCATTAATAAAAAATAAATATTTGCTTACCAAAACCATCATGGGTGAGACTCGACCATAGCACCTCCTACCTGCTAGCGTGCTCATGCTGCTTGGGTTACTGCTCAGCTAATCAACCACATGAAAATAAGTATGCATGATTTATACTTTGACTCCCACGTAATCTTCCTTACCCAAAAATATCGTTTCAAAATTTTTGCTGCTCGGATTCGACCTCATGATTTACTATCTTCCTACGCTTTAACACTGCCCAGTCTACCACTAGGCCAATTGCCTAGTTGGAGATAAGATCTCAAGATCTTCTCCTTATACACATCTAGATCCCTTTTCTCTTATTTTAAATGAAGAATTTATCTTATGCTACTCACGATTGCACACACCATTAAATTGAATAAATTGCACACGAACACACCACATTAGGGCAAGAAAATTATCCGTATTAATATGGATTTACCACCATACTTTTGATGTCGACGCTTTTAGGAATTTAAAAAAAGAGACTTATAAAAGTTGGTGCCAAAACCCACCTTGGGTTTTAAAATAAATTATAATATAAAATATTATAATTGTTTTTATACTTAACCCTTTGGCTTTAAATTTTAACTTTAATATTATTATATTAAATTTTTTATAAAATTATTGTTTTTTAAGCCTTAGTCACTTGCTTTCTTCATGGTTTTTAAACCAGGGCCTTCAACCTTTTAACCAAACACTTGGAGCTTTGTCCCAAACCTCTTGGGCTTAAAATATAAATATTATAACCCTTTCTTTTTATCAATTTCCTTGCACTGGGATGAACTTTGCCTTGTATTTTAACCAACTTATAAACCTTGTCTTTTTTCCATGCCAAGTTATCAATGACAACCAATGTCATCAACTTATGACCTCAAAATTTGACATCAATGACAACAATATATGCAAAATTTCCAATAATATTCCCCTTTTTCATTGATGGCAACCCTTTCTAAAAATTTCTTTTTCCAACTATTGGATTCCAAATCTACTTCCCCTAATTCTACTCTCTCTGAGAAGCTGCTCCCCTTGACTGAATGCTCCCCCCCTTACTCAATTCTCCCCCCATTTGAAATCAATGGCAAGGGACTCCTTTGGGGCTAAACATAAGACTCTTATCTCAGCCCCCTCCCCACATCCTCTCCTTGAGGTGATTAATTTTGGTGTGGGAGTATTTCTACTCCTAGCATACAATGCTCTTTTTCTTTGTCAACCTTCTTTCGTAACATACCCTTTTGATCCTTTTGAGTGTTCTTATTTTTGCTTGACTTTAGAAGTTTTGGAAACTTTGTTCTACACCACTTGGCCTTATGCCCAAGGTTATTGCACTTGTAACACCTAATGTTGTAGTTATTGGAAGGTGTAAATATATTGAATTTCCTCTTAGTGAAGCCATAATCATTTCTATCATGAACCCTACAGTGGATCTCTTTATGACCAAAGCAATTACATGAGTAGCAATACCCTTGAAAGAAATATCCATATTTGAATGATTTGAAGTTCCTCATAGTGAAGCCAAACTCCTTTCCATGAACCTTGCAATGCATAACTTTGAGACCAAAATTATTACATGAAAAATAATATTGTTTGAAGAAATACTCATCTTGTCTTGAAACACCTGGTCTCTTAGTCCTTTCTTTGCCTTCTCTGTGATGATCCATGTTTCTTGTTTGTGCATTGTTTTCTTTCTTAGTGAAGCTTCCATTCTTCAACTTATCCTCATAGGTCTTAGTTTCTTCTTCAATATATTCCTCTGAAACTTCCTTTTCTTTTGAGCTTGAGCTTGACCCTTCTTATTTTCCTTGTCCTTCTTCAAAACCAAGTCCTATTTTGATAAATGAAGATCTTTGTGCATTGATAATTTTATCCAAAGCTTTTGAAAATTTTCCAAACCTGTGCAACTTATCCTTAGAATATTTCACTTCCATAATTAGAGAAACCACTTCATGTTATAATATTTTGCATTCTAACTCTTTTGCCTTTAACTATTCAGCCATACCTTCTTCAATTTCCTTTGCCTCTTCAATCTTAACTTCAACATGAGCATTTTATTCCTCTTCTATTGCAAAAAATAGAATCTCTTCTTCTTCACTTTCTACGAGTCTTTTATCACTGTCACTTGAAGTCTTTCTTCCCTTATTAACATAGAAACTCTTCTTGTGCCTTTGAAAGAACTTATTTTCATGCTTGCCTTGACCATACCTATTTTTATTTTCATTTCATACCTGGTGTTTCCTCCTTCATTTTTCTTATGATCTTGTTTTTCTTCGTTGCTACTGCTTCCAGCTTCTAGATAATTAGATGCATAGTGACCAAAATTACCATAGTTAAAACATTTCACTATTTTCATATATTTGTGCTTTCTTGAGTCTTTCTTGTTTCTTCTACCATAGTTAGCTTCTTCATAACTGCATGACTCACCACTTGATTATGATTTTTGATATTTTATCTTCTTTGATTCTTTTAAAGCTCATTCTTTCTTGGATTTGGTATCCTTTACTATTCTCATATCATAAGATGTGAGAATACAATGTAACTCATCCATATTTAATTTTTCAATATCTCTCATCTCTTCTATAGCTGAAACCTTTCCATCATACCTCATAGGAAGTGACCTTATTACTTTCTAAGAAAAATTGGAGTCTTCAATTTCTAATCCAAGTCCTCACATGGTATTAAAAACTTCATCCACACGAAGCAAGTATGTAGCAATATCTTCTTCATCTTCCATATTTAATTCTTCAAACCTTTTCTTATGGTTTTATAGTTTTGCCATATTGACCTTTTTATCTCCCTCATATTTTTGCTTCAATTTTTCCCATATCTCTTTTGCTGATTTGCAATGCATAACTTTCACAAATTTTGTTTCACATAATCCACTTAAGATTCTATTCATAGCCTTGGCATTGTTAACATGTAATATCTTACCATATTTATCTATGGAAGGAGTAGCTATAGGTGTGAACCCATCCTCAATGGATTTCCATGTCTCATATCCTTGTGCCATCAAGTAAGTCTTCATTCTTATGATCTAGAAAGCATAATTGTTCCCATAGAACAATGGTGCCTTATTTGATGAAGATCCATTCTGATATGTCATATTTATTCCTATACTATCTTCCTTCAAATTGTTAGACTTTTTCAAAGGAACCCGCTCTGATACCAATTGAAGAACATAGGATTATACTGGGGGGGTGAACAATATAAGACCAATTTTTACTTTTCTTTACCAAATAATATTATCCAATATTATCAATGGTAATATCAATAGCAGTAATCAAATCAATACACACATAATAAAGACACAAATTTAACGTGGTTCACCCAATATGGGCTACTCCATGAAGAAAATATTTCTTCTAAATTTTCTCAATAAATATCTTTGGAATCAATTCCCTATTACAATGTTTATGGACCTTTGTTCAAAGGAGGCACTAATCGCCTATGCTCTGATTTGTGGATATCTCTCCATAGGAGAACTCTTTCCCCTTTTCTTTGGTTCATGGAACTTGATCCAGGAGAACCCTATCTCTTAAAATGGTTTGTGGACCTCTCTCCATAGAATAACTCTATTTTCCTAGTTGGTTCACAGATATCACTCGACAGGAGAACTCTTTCCCCTTGCTATGGTTCGTGCATCTCTCTCCATGGTATAACTCTTTTCCTTTTATCTGGTTTATGGATTTATCTCCACAGGAGAACTATATCCCCTTTGCTCTGGTTGGTGATCTTCTATAATACTTTTACCCCCACTGCTCTGGCTTGTGGATATCTCTCTATAGGAGACCCTTGTCCCCATTGCATTGGATGATGGATCTCTTATCCACTAGATATTGTTGTCCTCTTTGCTTTGTCACCTCCAAAGTAGCTCTCAAATTTATCTCAAATATGCACCAAAATATATCCCAAATCTACCACAAATCTTCTCTAAATCTGCTTAAAAATTTGATCTTAATTCTATCTCAAATATACCCCAAGCCTTAAGAAAAATATTTAACAAATCAACAATCAAAACTTCTCTTAATTCTATCTCAAATATGTCCTCAATACTTAACACAGAGCTTGAACAAATCAAAAATCAAACTTGCTCTCAATTCTATCTCAAATCTATCCTCAAGCCTTCTCAAAAGACTTGCTCAAAATTGCCTTCAAGCCTTCTCAAAAGACTTGCTCAAATATGCCTTCAAGCCTTCTCAAAAGACTTACTCAAAACTGCCTTAATGCTACTCACTAAACCTACTCAAATATTTCCAAACCTTGCATACAAACAAAGCTTATATATTTTTAAGAAATGTTTTCCTCAAATAGATATATTCTACTCAAATTTTTTTTAACCTCTAGAACATATAGATAATGATGTACACTATCAAAATCCCAATATGTTCTTCACATTCACAAATATTTCATTCAACTAATCCAATATTTATCTCTTGCAAAAAACCTTTCAAATAAAATCAAACAATGTAGAACTTGTTTCTCAAAACTGATCTATCTTTCTTGCAAATATACTTCAAAATATCAATCACATTAATGCACATTTTTCCTTCACAAAATTTATCTCAACCATTTCCACACGTGCAATCAATATCTCTCAAACCAATGTTTAAACTATTTCACAAGGATGCACTAACTTATCTTCAACTCTAGCACAAGTAGTTCACAATATCTAGCACAAATGTCTTAACCTCTTTCAATAATAGAAGCATAGATTGTTCTCAAATTCTCTCCCAAATTTTTCCAAACCATTCAACCATGAAGCACAAATCCTAACTCAAATATTTCCAACAATGCTTATCAAACAATCCTTTTCACTCCACCTTATGTTCCAGAAATATTTATTCAACAAAAAATCTTAAACAAGGAATAATATGCCTATAACTCTTAGCTTTCTCTTATGGAGATATATCTTCAAAAATCTATCTCACACACAATATATTTTGCAACTATAAAATGGTTAGCACAACATCTCTTTATGTGTTAGAAAACCTTCTCAAAATGTGTGCACAATTTGTTCCAAACCAATGCTCTATACCTCTTTTGGTTTCTCAAAATAAAATATTAAATCATGAAACAAGTCCTTAAAAATGAATCAAATATTACAAACAATAAAAGTACATTCTACACCTTTTATCTCCCACTTAAAATTTCAACAAACACATCCAAAAATATTTACCAATGATTTCCTTATTACTCCACAAAATAATACTTCAGAAAAATACACTCCATTATATTTTTTTTCTAAACAATGGTAAGAAATAAAAATATTTCCCTTATAACTCCATAAGTCCAATGGCGCTCAACCAATCAAACACACCTTAAGCACCAAAAAATGCAACCGTGGGCATTAATAAACAATAAATATTTGCTTTCCAAAACTATCGTGGGTGAACCACAACACCTCCTACCTACAAGGGTGCTCATGCTACTTGGGCTGCCACTAGGCCAACCACCCACACCAAAACGTGTATGCACAATTCACACTTTGACTTCCAAACAATCTTCCTTACCCAAAAAATAATTTCAAAACTATCACCACCCAGATTTGACCTCACAACCTGTTATCTGCATGTGCTTTAATACTGCTTAGTCTGTCACTAGGCCAACTACCTGGTTGGAGATAAGATATCATGATCATTTCCTTATACACATCCAGAGCCTTTTTCTCTTTTTTAAATTAAGAATTCATCTTCTTCTACCCACGATTGTGCACGTCGGTAAATCAAATACATTGCACACGAACACACCACCTTAGGGCAACAAAATTATCCATATTAATATGGATTGACCACTATACTTTTGACATCGACACTATTAGGAATATTTAAAAAAAGACTTTTGAAAGTTGGCACCAAAACCCACCTTGGGTTTAAAATAAATTATAATATAAAATATTATAATTATTTTTATACTTAACCCTTTGGCTTTAACTTTTAAATTTAATATTATAATATTAAAAATATTATAATATTATTACTTTTTAATCCTTAATCACTTGCTTTCTTCATGGATTTTAATCCATGGCCTTCAATCTTTTAACCAAACACTTGGAGCTTTGTCCCAAACCTCTTGGGCTTAAAATATAAATATTATAGCCCTTTCTTTTTATCAATTTCCTTGCACTAGGATGAACTTTACCTTGTATTTTTGCCATGCCAAGTTATAAATGACAACCAATATCATCAATTTATGACCTCAAAACTTTTACATCAATGACAACAATATACTCAAAATTTCCAATAAACTTTTCATAATATTTTCACTTCATATAAACCTTCTTATAAACCTTTTGCCCATGATATTTTAATAAACCTTTTCATTCCTTTATATATTTAAATCCTTAAAATTTGATATTTGTAACATAAAAAAATTTTCAAAATTCTTTATAATATTTAAAATAAATCTTATAAACCTTAGCCTTTTCATCCTTGAAGAATAGTCTTGCCTTGAGTATTATGAACCTTTGACATCAATGACAACTCAATATACTCAATATTTCCAACAATAAGGTATTTTACTATAGCAAAGCTCTACCAAAGTTTCTAAGCATTCTCTCTTCTCTTAGCATTTCCATTTTCAAGCATTCTTAGTATTCTCTCCAAGCATTCCAAGTATTGCAAGCACTTTGCAAGCATTTGTGGAGGGAAACTAGCCAAGGCAAGGGAGCTTGGTGACAAGGAGATCTTGATGCAAGGGAGAGGTCATATCTAGGTGAAATCTAGCTTGGTTCTATCCTTCATTTTATTACCACCCCTTTCATTTTAGCTTCCTAAATTTATCTTGCAATTTTTACTAACTTCATTTCTTGAATCATTTCATCTTCCTTTACATATTTTATTATTATGTTGAGTTTACTTTTATTTTGTAGGCTTTAGCATTCTTACTTGTAGGTATGATTTAAAGGATTTGCAGCCTCCCATATGCATTTAACATCTCTTTTGAAGGGTTATTTTAACTTGCATTCTTTCATCATCCATATTTTTGCTCTAACCCCCTATTTTTGTAGGATTTATTACAATTTTCCTTCATATATTATCTCACATTACTTGCTACCCTCTTATTCTCAGTATTATTGCTCATATAGGTAGCATAATAACATTTTTTCTTCTTCCATGCTCATTTAATTTCATATTTATTTCATTTATAAGCATTCCATTTAGTTTTTCTCATCTTTTTACCAATCTCTTTCATGCAATATATATAATTTTACATTGCATATGTAAATCTCTTTATTCCCTTCATCCCTTAAGTCAAGGTGTGAAGGATACAAGGTTTTTTGTTGCCTTGTATCTCACATCCTTTTGCTTAGCTTCAAAATATATCCACTCCTAAGCTCTTTAACTATTCAAAACAATCATTGAAGCAATTCCCCTACCTTTTCATCTAACCATTAACTTAGATATTAAAATTGATAAACAATTTGCACAAATATCTATCTACTCTATAATCAAATAAAAATAAGCATTATTAGGATCCTTCTTAACATATTTGTGTAAATATTCCACTCCATTGCACTCTCATATAATTTATTTTTTAGTTATTTTAGGTATTTTTATTACTCTACATATATTTTAATTGTAGTCATTAAATTATCTATTTTATGGGCCTAGATCTCTATTTTTATAAGTTGCATACCTAGAAAATACCATTAGCATCATTTCCATGCAAAATCCAGCAAATAATCTACCAAAATACATTAAAACCGAACTCTAAAACTCTTAAAAACCCGTCTTAGGACCAAATTCACCACCTTTCACTATCAGTAGTGAATTTTACAACCTAAAACACCTAGAACCAAATTCACCACTTAGACCAAATTCACTAGTGGTGAATTTGGCAACAAGACAAATTCCACCCCCGGAGGTAAGCATACTCATTTCTTTCATTAAAAATGGGTCTAATAAGCTTTTTAGACAATTTTCTACTATATCTAGCCCTCAAACAAACCCCTCAAAATAGAAACCTTGTTTGTTTTTGGTTTTTGTGCAAATTTACAAAATTTTCCAACCATAGTGGTGAATTTCGTAGTAGTAGCGAATTTTGCAGAAAGGCTCTAGGAGAGGTAATTTAGCCATTTGGCCCTTCCTTGGCTCTACACTTTTATTTTATCTATATTTTGTTTCCTTATTTACGTTTTTTTGCATTAGAAATCACACTTACTTTGGCAAATTAAAGAACCTTAATTAGGAACCCTAATCGTTTATAAAATCTTATAATTTATTTACAAAACATTTTGATTTCTTTACAAAACACTTAAAACCAGTCAATTAAGGAACCTTAGTATAAATTATATCTTCTTCATTTTCAAGTACTTAGAAAAATAATCAAAAGTAATTTAATTGCATTTTGGCTAAATTTATCTTCTTGCATTCCTTATTTTTTACCTTTAAATAAAAATGCCTCCTTAGATAATCCATCAAAGCTGAAAAGCATATAGGATAGCTCTTTTTTTCATGCATTTTGTGTGATATAAGCTTAAAATGCATTTAGGTGATCATTCATAATTTAAGTTCAAATAATTTTTAAGGCTCGAAAAAGAGTCGAATAGATAGAGATCCAAAACCTTATGCATTTTCTTTGAATAAATCCATTAAAACATTGACAAAACAAGCATTATATCAACCTATACACAACCTAAGAAAAACATATTGAGTAGGAGTCTATTTGTGTTGAGAATATTAGTATTCTTGGAGTCTCCTTTAGAAAGATACTCTCAAGTGGAGAAGTAGATATCCGAAAAGATCTCTCCCATGTACACTTGACATTGAATTAGACTTAAAAGGAAAAAAAACAAGAAGTTTTCCTACCATCAACATATTTGGTGAACCAGACGTGAACACTCCTTTTGCCTTAAAAAAGATAAAGGTTTTCTAAATTTAAACAAGATAATCTAATTTTCTTGCTTAGCTTACATCACATTAAATTAAGATAACAAGAACATAACCAATTTCTAATCCTACTGGGGGAAGGATAACGATCCCTTGAGTAAATTGAAGCATAAACCGTAGGGGAGAAATATTCTTGGAAAAGTATATCATGGTGGATTAGTGGGAGTCACAAGGAGGGATGTTTATCAATGTAACATAAGGATCTAAAACATCTTATCTTCTTTGCCATAAGTACTTTGAAAAAAAAATTGTAATAAATTAACCCCCCTTTTCAAACTCAAACTTTTAAACCATGTCTCAAAATCCTTAAAACACCCAAAATAAGGGTGTACCTTTTGCATCTCATGAAGGATATACTCATGAAAAAATACAACAATAACTAAAACCTTGGTCACAACAAGTGCCTAGGGAAAATGAACAAAATATTGAACAAATTTATTTCCAAACTATAGATCACATCAAGGAATACATCAAAATAAATAAGGATATATTTTTAGATGTTCTTAGAGACAAAATTAGAAAGAAAGCAAAAAAATAATCCACCATGATGCAAGATAATATCAAATATTCTAACGATCAATCAACTATCACTCAAATCAATGAAACTCAAAATAACTTGGCAAGTCTCAATGTGGTTATGACTCAACATTTTGATTCTACAACACCTCCAAACACATCTATGGGGATCCCCACTATGGAAAATCCATTATCAAATAATGATACAATCAATACTACGAATCATTTTTTTACTCATGATATGGAATTTAGCCAAGTCTTGCTCACCATAACATCAACTAAAAACTCCTAAACTCTCATGCACATACCTTTCACATTGCAAACCTTCGCTCAACCACTTGCACAACCACTAACATAACCTACACCATAAAATTATTCATCAAATGACATCCATGATATCAACCCTAAAATATCAAACTTAGAAAAGAGGGATGCCAAGTTTGAAGAACTTGAGTGTTAAATTACCTCCCTTCAAGAATCATCTAAGTTAAAGTACTCTTTTGAAGAGTTCTACAATGAGCCATTAGACCTGAATATCCTTAACCATCCATTTCCAAAGAACTTTGAAACCCCCAAATTTTAAATGTACAATGGGAAAAAATATCCCATTAACCATCTAAGGCTATTTCAAATAGCTTGTAGCGATATCAATCATGATGACAAATTTTTCCTTAGGCTATTCCTTAAAAGCCTTAAGGGTTTAGCCTTAGAATGATATTTTCAAATACCTCATCACTCCACCACAAAATTCAAAGAGCTTATGGAAGCCTTCATTAAGCAATTTTTGATCTACATAGATGATAAGGTCACCATAAATGACCTTTATCAACTTAAACAATCTAAGAGTGATAAATTTTTAGACTTCTTAGCCAAAATGAAAGGTTTAGTAGGAAAACTTCAATACATTCCTCCTCCTAAATAACTCTTACATATTTCTATATGAAACTGTAGACACCAAAACAGCACCAATCCGATTATGTGACTACAAACACTGATCGCATTAACACACACAGCTTTCAGGGCAGCCCTTAGAGGTCAAACAGTGGTCCTAGCCACTTACACAGCAGTTTAGAAGGTTGGAAAGTAAACAAAGCAAAGTTGGTCGTTTTAACAAGGCAAAGTCAAAAGAAAGCCTTGGCCGAGGGTGTCACGAAATCGCGACATCACGATTTCGCAATGTCGTGAAATCGTGACACCAAAATCCTAAAAGAAAGCCTTGGCCGAGGGTGTCACGAAATCACGACGTCGCGATTTCGTGACGTCGTGACGTCGCGATTTCGTGATGTCGCGAAATCGTGACACCAAAAGCCTAAAAGAAAGCCTTGGCCGAGGGTGTCGCGATATCGCGACACCAAAGCCTAAAAGAAATCCTTGGCCGAGGGTGTTGCGATATCGCGACGTCACGATATCGCGACACCAAAGCCCAAAATAGGGCCTTTGCCAGAAGTGTCATGAAATCGTGACACTTCTGGCCAAAAGAGGGCCTTTGCCAGAAGTGTCATGAAATTGCGACACTTCTGGCCAAAAGAGAGCCTTTGCCAGAAGTGTCACGAAATCGTGACACTTCTGGCCAAAAGAGAGCCTTTGCTAGAAGTTTCATGAAATCACGATGTCGCAATTTCGCGACATCGCGAAATCGTGACACTTCTGGCCAAAATATCATGACAAACTCCCATCTTTGTGCCTGGGCAGGCATCAACCAATAAAGGTAGACTTTAAACCAATCGAAGGCAGAATTTAAACCAATTGAAGGCGGACTTTAAACCAATTAAAGTAGACATTAAACGAGTAGCAACCAGAGATAGTCAATTATTGCCTCCTACCGTGTAGGCGTGCGTATGTGGGCAGATTGGCAGTTAGAGGACTGTCACAAAGGCAGCCATAGAAGCACAAGTCAAGGAGGAGTCTCCTCCCTCTTGGGAAGGCATGGCCGCCACGTGGCATCCTTGCATGCCCCTCCAAAGAGACCCCATAGGTCTATAAAATGGTGGACTTTCCCACCCAAAAGAGACAAGTTGGTAGGCATTTTAAAAGCAACGAAGTGCTGCCAAATTAAACACCCGATTGCACTCCTTTTCGATTCATCTCTTCTACACCCATAATCTCTTTCGCAAGAGAGGTTATTGGGTGGCTTTTAGAAGTATGGATCCGGACCTAAACCCGACATTTTACCACATTTGATCCATCAATTCGACGACACCACATTCTCTGAGATTTTGGGCCCATCCCTAGTGGATTGGCGTCAAAGTCAAGTTTTAACGGTGGGCGGCCCACTCGGGCGCCCCGCACGCTCTTAGCTTCATTTTAATTTATTCCGTTATCACGTGTTTATCCTACGTTATACTCTATGCTGTTTAGATAGTTTACAATTCAGATTTCAGAAGCCGCTTATCAAATATTATCATGTTTTTGTCGATTTTTGGTTCTTCACTAACTTGCAGGTAACAACGATCAGATTCACCGACTGTTTTGCTGGCAGTAGCCTTTTGGTGATGTTTTCGTGTCTCTGTCAGAGTTACAGATTAATCAATATTTTGCATGCATTTCTTATTGATTTCTAAAGTCAAACGCTCTATCCTTTTGTTACAGGTGCTACTAACGCCTTTGTGTTTCTTTGATCGCAGGAGAAGCAGCAAGCAAGGATTCATCATCGCAAGCGGGCAACAATGCTTTGGCCCACCCATTTCAAATGTGGGCATGCGGAAGAGGGATTACTAATCATGATTGTAACTAAAAACATGCTAACACTCCTAGCCCCTAAAATGGGAGGAAGTGGATTGTAACCGAGTTTGGAATCACATTAATATAAAAAGGGTTGTGCTCTTACTTTCTCCTTTATGTTTGGTTGATTCGATTACGTTCGTCCTATTTCATGCATATTTGTTTAGCATCGAGTTAGTTTTTGTTTATATTGCATCTTAGTATTTCTTTCTTCCGGAATCTCATGCTTTCGAGTGGCGATCACGGTGGGACCGTTCCCTGGTTTTTAGATTCAAAAATTGATTGAAATTTATGTTTTGTGCTTAAAGGTACCAGTTGTGGAATTGTCGAATTGCTATATTTTGCTGTATTTGGGTCGAAATAAAAGAGCGACCGATTCGAGCGAGAGAATAGGTAGGGATTTTTATAATCTCTGTTAATTTTTTTTGTTTTTGTTTCTGTTTCTTTTTTTGTTTTCAGTTTATCCTGTTTGCTTAGGGAAAGTTGTTTATGCTTGTTTCATTTTTATTAAATAAAATGAACCCCACACACATCACGTGGTAAAATTAAACCAAGGAGTTGGTCGTAAAACCCCAGCCCTTGAGCAAGACCAACGATGGATTTCATCACCACCTTGGCTTAGCTTTGCATCCATTTCCCCGATTGTCACTGTTGTTAGGCATAAATCCTGATGAAAGCTGACCGAGTGTTGTTGGGGTGATTCCCATGCGTGCGAGGATAAGTCTTCTATGGTAGGTGTCATTAACAGGACAATCCCCCCTTCCGTACCGCCTATGTTCCATGTACCATCTGCTCTCACGTACCTATAGTTTCCCTCTCGTAAGGGCGGGTATATAGAGAGGTTGGTATATCGGTTCGGCAATGGTATATTGAAGGGGCGACCATTTATGGGAGTCATATGAGCCAACATTATGCATTTAAACGTTCTTCAAAACTTGCAAAAACAAAACAAAACATCAAAATGCACTAAACCAGTTTAGGACACACTATTAATCCTTAAAAGAGATAATCACTGTTTGTGTATGTGTGTGTTCATTTCTGCTTAGTGTAAAAAAAAGAAAAATCATCATAAATGAGATAAAAATCTGCTTAGCTAGTAGAAGAGCACCACAATGGTGCTCACCCGCAGCCAAGCCCAATCATGGGTGGATGCTGTGGAGAATATCCAAGGAGGCACAAGTCGCCTCCGGTATAGCCCCAAGGATTTGGTCATACCACCTTGGCGGCCTGACACACAAGGCAGTCCCCTCCGTGCCCCGACGGAACGGGACTATAGGGGCACCTCTTCGAGGAGCACTCCTGTTCAGCATAGCACTCAACACACACCCTTCCATGAGGGGTACAGTCATAGGAGAGCTCCCTTAGATGCTCGCTATGAGTGGTCATCGCGCGATGAAGTGCTAGGTCAACATAGGGTTCAACGGGAGGAACCACATCATTACACTATCCCTCCTTCACCCCCTCTAGTTGTCAGGACTACAAAGACAAATCCAGAGCACAAGGCTCCTCAGGCGGGGCGAGCCAACTCCACCCGTTCCTTTTTCACTTATGACAAAGAGCATGAGGAAAACCCTTACCTTCCTCAAGAACAATATACATCGCGGGAGCAAGACGCCTCCGCGAATGCTAGCTATCAAGATCACCTACTAAGGCCAGAGCCTCGGATAAATGCCACTACCTCCAATAGAGGGAGGCGGCCTATAGAGATCTTGGATCACTACGACCGAGATAGATATCTAGGAGAGGCATCTAGGCCTTCTAGACATGAGGCGGTAAGACCAACTATCTTAGAATCTGTCAAGCATTTCGCACACCGGATGCAACTCACGCAACTTGAGCTAGAATGACAACAGTTAGAGCAATGGTATCTTCTAAATAAAGAGCACCTTCAGCACCAAAAGGATGAGTTGTTCCAACACACTATGCAGGAGAGGACTCCAACCCCTCACACACATAAGACAAAACATTATGAGAGGCACAACCCCCGGGTGTGAGACAAGTCTCCACGACCTTATCAAGCACCGCCCCCGACGCCTCCTAGACATGAGCGGGAGGCTACTCCTATAACCAATGATGGGCGCCTTCCTCAAGAACCCACTCAGGTTTATGGGCCACCTTTAGAAATTCATCAAGAAGCCTCTAAGGAATCAGAGCGAGAAGAAGAGCGGGATGAACTGCCCTACCAAGGCATGGGGGGTGCTATCTGGCCACCCCTCCATAAGCCCCAAGTTCCTCAATAAGAACCAACCAAAGAGGAGGAGCTCAAATCTCCCGATACATGCAAAGCGCTAGAGCACTTAGAGTCGATAGAGACCAAGATTTTGGAGCTCCCAAGGCCCAACTTACATGAGGCTCCTTTCGAAGAGGATCAACCTTTAACCATAGGGCTACCTAATGATGCAGTCCTCCATGTCTCAGAATCTCCAGATTATGATGAGCTATACTCACTGGTCGAAGGTGAGGATAAAATAAAAATAGCCCACAGCAATCACATGCGACAGCATCGACATCCCATAAAAATCGAGGAAGCATGTCAACAGATAAACATAATACTAGGGCATGAGTGGCGCGTTAACCCACCGCAGTGGGACCAAGCGTTACATCTGCCACTTTGGGCACACAAATATCAACTTTCGCCCAGATATTCCATAGCAACATCAGTACCGAGGGAAGACCCTGTCCTCCTATTAGCACATAGGGCCGATCCGTTCGTGCCCGTTCCCCTAGAGCCAGATCCAGAGTATAGGGAGCATCCAGAATGTTCAAGTTATCATACCCACGGTAATGGAGACCAAATTCATTCCATCCACATGATCTCCATTGATTTGACCGCACCCATCCGCAATCCGGCCGATCCAGCATGGTCATTGCATCTAGACATAGATGCCATCGATTGGGATCGCGTCAATTCACCTTTAT